>JAWNLY010000170.1:0-262500 GCA_035042045.1 Drosophila melanosoma | reverse complement strand
GTGCACACTTTGACCCTTAACCCATTCGCCAGAGAACTTCCTCTACCATTTTGCTGTTGTTGTTTTGTTTTCTTTAGTAAAATGATTACAGAGTCCTAACTAAGACACTGCATCTACATGCCAGCCTAGCCATGGTTGTGTATGTGTATAAAATTAATGACAACATCTGAGTGAACTCATCAAATTTGGAATTCATCATTCCTTCCGCCTACTGCAAAGGAAAAGGAAAAGGCAAATGGCAAAGGAACAAATGCTTTGCTGGAAGATTTAAGTTTGAGTTTAGCTGGTTGCTGTTTGGCCATGTTTCAGTCGGTTGGTGCACATTCTAAGTCAATGCGAATGATGATGAACTGCTGCCTGCTGCTTCCCCACTCGCATAAATGATTTAAAACGCGACTGAAGTTACAACACTCCAACAAAAACAACAGTAATCTGTGATGGAGTCGAAGTCGGAGTCGGAGTCGGAGTTGCATTTGGAGTCAAAGTCGCGCTCTTCCGATCTAAAGCTTGAGTTCAACAAGTTGCCAGACAGACACTGAACCAGAGAGAGTGAGCAAGAGAGAGAGTGAGTGAGTGAGTGAGTGAGTGAGAGAGAGAGAGAGAGCGAGGGGCAGATGGAGACTGACGAGCTGCCAAGCGTCGTCGATTCATTGCCATTGCCCCCAACTTCGACTTCGACTCCGACTCCGACTCCGACTGCAACTGCAGCACACAACTTCGACTGGCTGGCTGTTTTTTATGATGCACGACGCCCACAAGAGTTATTGTATATGTATGCACACACACACACACAACACACACAACCACACACACACACATATATGTGCATCATGTATATATTTCTCTTTTTGGACAGGCACAGGAATTGATTGAAGTTCAACTTCAAGTTGTTTTACGTTTAATGCTTTTTGGCATTTATTTTATCTGACAAGCTCGAGGCAAAAACAAAAAAAATTCGTTTTTTTTTTTAATTAAAGTTTTCACATATATCTGATTGTTTTTTGCGTTTGTTTTTTATATGCCAATGAAATTGCAAAATTTGTAATTTATGATCGTCAAGCAAACATAGATATATATATATATATATATATATATATATATATATGTGTATATTGTATGTTGTTGATGAATATACCTCCTGTATTTGATCCTCCGAGATGAGCATCTTGGCAATTTACACACACAGATAAACACACACAAAACACCAAACACACACTGGCACAATTCAGTTATTAAGTTCTCAATTATTGATATCAATTTTTAGATATTTGAATAAATGTTAATTCGAATTTCGATTTGTATACAGAAAGAACTATTCAATGCAGCCACATTGATCGATCAACGCGACGATGCAACGCCATCAAAGGTCGTTTATCAACTAAAAATATTGAAAGTATCTCGTCGAGTGCAGCAATCGACAATCGACGCTGACGTCGCCGCCGTATGCTAAGTCTACAAATCAAAATAACACACACACACACACATACGCACGTACATCTCGATTACCATGTGTTTGTCTGTGTGTGTGTGCTGCCTGCCTGGCTGCCCGTCTGCCTGTCTGCCCGTCTGCCTGCCTGTGTGTGTGTGTGCATTAATAATATGAACCGCTCATAAAAATGAAGTCCGCTTTTCGATTTATTGTGAAAAACAGTAACAAATCGTGGCATGGGCAACCCTTGTGGCAAACCTGCCCCGCCGCCCAACTTCAAGTCCTGGTATTGATCAGGGCTGAACTTTACTTGCATCACAGCAGCAGCCACAGTCCGCAGGCCACATCAGGCTACTCGAGAACAAATCCTTGCGGCAATAAAACTATAAAAATCCCCTAACAGAAGTTCTCTAAACCAATCATAATCGTTTTTATAGCTGCACACACACACACACACATACTACATATATATATATAACTGTTCTTGCGCCTGTGTCGCTGCTTGAGGACACATGTCACACATACACACACACACACACATACGCAAACACGTACTTTGACATCGCCTTGGGTTCGGTTATAAAAATAATCTTACTTATTTGTCGCTAGCAATTTGGACTAGTACCTAAAAGTGCCAGGCAATGCTTGAAATTTGAATCCTTGATTCTGGGAATTCTCAAATGCGTTTTGCCAGATCAAAGTATGTGTTAATGTATGTCTCCCTCTCTCTGTATATGTGTGTGTGTGTGTAATTTATAACTATCAGCATACTGCAGATGCTATTGAAAGTGCAAAGGTTTCCAATGGATATGCTACTAAAAATTATATGGCATAGATCCCGTTGCAAGTTGAACTGTTTGGTGTGTCTCGTCCTCTCGATCGTCTCATAATATGTCCAGTTTCATTTACACATGCTCATTACAAAATTACACACACACACACACACATGTATATATATATATATATATAGGTATTATATTTTTGTGAGTGTATCATCTTGTGCACATATTTATTTAAGAATTTCACACTCGTTATTGAAAATCTGTTGACCAGATTTTTGCTTTGTTCACTTTAATTAACTGAAATTCGTTGAGGTTTCGTTTTTTCTCTCCTTTTTCTTTTATTGCCTTTGTTGATTTAAGTATATCTTGAAGCAAGTACAGTGTTGGCTGATTAAAAAAGTTACAAAGACTTGTTCAAATATCGATGATTTCAATTTCAATTTCGATTCATCAAAAATCAGTACTTTTAAATAATTTATATAATATTATTAAATTAAATATAACTAATAATTCATATATTAAAATTTTATTAACCGTTTGCATAATTCCGAAACTAGTTTGCAGTTTAGGTTTGTTAAATGAATAAATAATAAATATTTTAGAATGTTCGATAAATTGTGAGTTTTTAGAAACTAAGGCAATTTTAGCAATAATTAAAAATGTGCTTTTGTTGTTTTGTTATTTTAGAAGGTATGCTGGCAATAATCAAACAATTCCATTGCCTTTGTACAAATTAGTAATAAAATTCATAATTATTAACACTAAATAATAAAATGCAATGCGCAAAAGTTTCGTAATTCAAATGTGGAATGGAAAATTGCAATTGAGAAGGCGATGAGGAAATATATTTTTGTTAGAATTGAAACAAAAATGAAAAAAAAAAATAACAACAAAATACATTAGGCAAAAAGAGAATTAGAGAAATAGGTTTAAAATAAAAATAATATTGGAAAATGCTTTACTGTCTATAATTAAGCATAATTATTCAGTATGTACAGCAGATAATTGACATTGATTAATGAGAGCAAACGAACTATGTTGCCTACTGCCACACACAAAAACGACAACATTGTTGTATATATAAAATAAAATAAAATAAAATGAAATCATATATAGAAACCGAGGAGGAAAATATACCAAAAATAATATTTTGTCTTCGTCTGCGATGAGATAGATAGACGGATAGATGGACGGAAAGTTGGATAGACGGATGGATGGATGGATGGATGTATAGTTGGGTGTCTCGCGGGAGAACGGTGGGGCAGGCAGGCAGCCTACGCTGAGTTCCGCAGACTCAGCGAACCACTAACAACAACAACAACAACAGCGAGTTGTGTAAAATGATTTTCTTTTGGCATTGCGCGTTAAGACAGACAAATTCAAAATGGCTTTTCATATGCGGCAGCTACTCACTCAATTAACATAATTATCGTTTTGAGTAGCGCGGCCACATTTTCACAATTAATGAAAGCCGCCATTTTGGCCGGGTGAGCAGCGAATACAACAGCAGCAGCAGTCGCAGCAGCAGTCGCAGCCGCAACAGTTGCAGCAACGATGTAGCATGAATCGAATCTGCCTAAAGGGGATTAGGTAAGCGAACTAAAACCAAAACCAACCCAACACCTACTAAAAGAGTAAGAGAAGCACAGCTGGGTGTTGGCTAAGCCGGTTTGAGGCAAACACATCTTCTTAGCCGAGAGCCGCTCAGCCGCTCAGTGTGTAAGCGAAGGTGTTAAGCGTGAAGCTGAAGCGGCATATAGATACAGATACACATGTATATATATATATATATATATTGTATGTGGTAATGTGGTAATGTGTGGGGCAGTGTTTAGTGTTTGCATTGCGAGGGTCAAAGTTTTTATAGTGCATAGAGAATGCGGGCCCCGTTTGATGAATTGCCCCAGCGTCGCGTCGAGGGTGTAGTATTTGTTGCGACTTAATCGAAGTTTTTAGTTTTTATGGCCAACAACAGGGCCAGTCACAAAAGCTGTTGCGGTTCACACGGCGACGCACAACAACAACAACAACAACAACAATTATTTTATTTACTCTTTTCTTCTATTTTGGCAACAAGACAGCATGCATCATCGTTGTGGTTGTGGAGACGAAAACTCGGAATTTTAATTACCAGATTGTGCAGTTTGTTCTTGAGGAAATTTCACGCTGGCTCTGCAGCCATGCGTAAAAGTTCAAAACTAGACTAGGCACAGCATCTAGGGAAACCATAAATGAGCCGCCCAAAAACAAAAAAAAAAACAAAAAACTGGCACTTTTCTCACCAAAATTACGGCTCAAGATGTGCGAGCATTAATTGCTCAATTGCAGCATGCGGCATGCGGTAAGCGGCAAGCAGCGAGCACAGAAAACCGGAACTACTAAAAGCGGTACTCTTTTTTTTTTATTGCATGTGAACAGCTTCGGGGCAGAAGCGTCAAAACGAGATCAAAACTTGGCGCATCCCCCTCTTGACGACTTGCACACACACACAACACACACACATACATATGCTCAAGATGTTGGCTATTAGCCGTTAATTGATAGTTTGCCTAAATGGCTGGGCTGGCCAGGCCCCTGGCAGCGAGTGCCTGGGTTGGTCTGGCCTGGTCTGGCCTGGCTTGGCCTGAACATAAGCTTGGGTTTGGGTTTGGGTTTGGGTATGGGTTGGATTGTTTGCAAAGAGATTAAATTGACTAACACTAACCTGTCTGACTTGTTTGTACTGCTCTTCAAAGCTCCAGCCATTATTCTGCTGCGATGAATTGGATGCCTCGCTGGACGTCGATGAATTTGATGCGGAATTAGCTGCAAAGTGGCGCGCTGAGTTCACAAGTTAAACACTCTAAATCCCATAGCCCCATACCAACCTTCTTTGGTGCTGCTTGGCGCTGTTGGCGATGCAAATGAAAAGGGATGACCATTGCCGGCATTATTGTTGTTGTTGTTGTTGCTGTTGCTATTGTTGTTGTTGTTGTTGTTAACACCAGTGTTGTTGCCTCCAGCACCTCCTGCACCTGTTCCAGCACTATTGCCAACGCCAACAGCTGCTCCTGCTCCATGTCCAACACTGGCCACACCATTGTAGCTGGCGCCATTACTGGCTGGCGGCACCGGATTGGCATTCACATTTGTGGCATGACCAAAGGATGCAGCTGCCGCAGCCGCTGCCACCGAATTGTGCGGCAACGGAAAGGCCGCACTGATCGTTGTGGGCAGCATGTTGGCGCCAAAGGCTGCGGCATGTGCTGCCGCTGCATAGTCCTGCTCCTGCAACATGGGCGTAAAGAAACCAAACAAGTTATAAGTATCCAAATTCATCTTGCAAAAATTTTAATTGATTTTTTATTTTGAAATGAATTATTTTCTGCTCGAATTATTCGATTAAAATTCCAAATCATACATTAAACAATTTATCGTAAATCTCGATATTAATTGAAATTGATATTGAATAAAAACTTTCTACAATTTTATATGAATAACTAAAATCATATTTTATATATGCAGCATAACTGATGAAAAGCTAAAGAAATTATTTAATAACAAAATATAATAATAATCCACATAACTTGTACAAGTATTATAAATTAATTAAATTATTGTAATTTGTCACATGAAATATGTTTACTAAATATATTATTTCTTTCTGTTGTATATATATATATATATATATATATATATATTATATTATTATATTATATTATTATATTATATTATTATATTGCCTCTAAGGCATATATATTTGCCAAAAACTAGGTTGCCTTAAAGCAATATAATAATTATCTAGTGATGCTGTCTGTAATTAACATAAAAACAACTATCTCAAAACCAGTTCAAAAGTTTTTAGTCGCTCCAATTTATTTATTTATTTTAAAATATTGTTTATTTATGCTAAAGTTATTTAAATTTCATCACGAAATGACGAATATGACATTTAATCAATTTATTAGCTGACACATTTTAATATGTATAAAATATGATAAATATGTCATTCCTTTTAAATTAGAAAAAAAGCCTATATTTTATTTAAATAAAATCAAGTATTAACATTGACTATTGACTAGTTTTCCACAGTGGTCTGGCTGATAATTAATGGTTGAATGAACGTTGATTTATCTAACTATTCAATCATTCATTCATTTATTCATTCACACATTCATTCACTCATTTATTCATTCATTCATTTTAATTTTATTTTTATTGTCCACTCACCATGAGGCCAACTTTCATGTCGCGCACTTGCATCTTGAGCTTCTCGAGGACATCGCTGTGCTGCAGATTTGGAATGCTGTGTAGGCCGCCGATGCTCATAAAGCTGCCCAAAGCGTTAAGCGGATGATTCGGCGGCAGCTGATGATGATGGCTGCCAAATACACAAATACACATACACATATATATATATTGATATATTGATTATTCCAATCAGAGACGGATATAATATGCTACCCACCTGAGTGGCAGATCTGTTTGCTGCTCTGGACTGGCAAAGTTGAGGCCAGCGCCGCCGGCAACTGTGTGACTGAGCCGGGCTGCAATTGCCGCCTTGGCGCTCATCTGATGATGTTCCCCGTCAACGGAATCACAGTCGCGCATCTCGTCATCCGTACGATCACCGTGCGACTGCAAACAGAGTGAGAGAGATAGGAATAATGTGAGTGAGACAGCGAATAGACACTTGGTTGAATATTTGTAGCCATCAGAGGGGCAGAGTTTTCAATTGATGGCGGCGCTTATGTCAACAAGCCGCATCGATTGCCATCAATGAATCTTTTGCCCAGAATCCCATTGATTGCCGCAACTCAATATCAAAATCACCCGCTGCGCTGTTTAAATCTTTGGCACTTTGTCACGCAACTGATGCGGCTGAGGCTGCGTGGGCAGCGTTTAGAGCAGTTGGACTACGATCATTGTTCTGCTTAGCCCCGTGCCAAAGGCGGCACATTAACATTAACACATATAAAGCGCAGCTCCATCAACAACAACAACAACAACAACAACAAAGGCGACAACAAAGGTAACCACTTAATAAGTTAACAATGCCCAAGCAAAGGTAATGGAAATCAAGACGATCCTCAGCACAGAACTGGAGCTACACAAATATACATATATATATTTATATATAGGGATAGGCAGAGTAACACCAAGGTACAACAAGAGTCACATCCATGGCATATCCGTGGTTACAACCGTTTCAAGCGTACTATTGCCAGCCGTGACTTTGGCAAGAAGTCTGCCACGCTTGGCAGGCAGGCAGCAGAGGCAGCAGCAGCAGCAGCAGCAAAGAGTGGGGCAGTTGGAGTTTGGTCCGGTCTTTTGCGTTTTTTATGCATTTGGAGAGGTGCAAATTAAGCGCATCTGTGACTGTGTGCAAATCGGGAATTTTCAATTTAAACACACCCGAGCAACAGCAACAGCAGCAGCAGCACCAGCAGCAAACATACACATACAAGCTGGAAAAACATCTCAATGTAACCTGTAACGGCTGCACAAAGTAAGCCAAACCATGGCCAGGCCATGCCCAGGTTAACTCATCACCATCGTCATTATCAACATCATCATCATCATCATTGGACTACAGTTCACATCTTGGTGTTCCATGTGTGTGTATAACATTTATCGCCGTGTTTGTTGTTGTTGTTGGTTGTCGTCTTTGGTGTTGTCGCATTGCTGTATTCATAACCAAAAGCAAAGCACACAAAGACAATGCTTAGCTGCTGGATAAAGGGGCGGAGGGGTAGCCGCTATGCGAGGGGTTCTATGGGAGACACACGGAACATACCACGCTATGCTCCTCTATGGGCTTTGTGCAGTTTCTAAGAATTCTTTGAAGTTGGCGAAAAATGCAAACGCTTACAAAAATACGATTAAAAATACACTGCACCAAATATTTTTTCAATAATTAAATACATGAAAATATATGTTTTTACTCAGTCTAAATTGAAAAGAGCACTAATTATTTGTAGAGTAAAAATAATTTACAAATCTGTTTAGTCAGCTTCTACTTAAAAAGTTTCCCGAATCAAACAAATGAAAGCAAAAAAAAACTTTTTTTGAAAATTGCATACAAAAATAATTTTTTCACTATTTAAAAGATAAAATCTGTCAATATATCTGCGAATATTTAATTTCCATTGCTCGCTTATTATTAATTATTGTATTATTTGTATACAAATTGATTATAATAAATATTAATAAATAAATAAATTGTTTTAACAAATATTAAGTTCAAACTTCAAACGAATTCAATTAAAGTCAAATTAAACTGTGAACTTTTTGAGCTTGATTGACGTGTGTGTGAACAAGTGGTCATGAAATTTATTGCAGTGTATGCTGGCAAAATTGTTGCTAACAGCATTTGGTTAATTTGACTGATATACGTCAACTCTTAGGCTGAATAGGTTTTAACGCGTTCGTAGACGCGATTGCGCATAATGAAATGGTAACGTCAACGCTCTTGCCACGTTTTTAGTGGCAACAGCCTCCGCCACTGCCTTCGCTTCTGCCTCTGCCTCAGTCGCAGCACCGTCTGCAACTTCATCTTCTTTTGGCTCATTGATAGCTGCTCGCATTGGACGCTGCTGGCTGCTGTTGGCTTCACTTCGTTGCTTTGTTGGTTGCCTGGCTGCCTGGTTGCCTGGTTGGTTAGTTAGTTGGCAATTCGCGGTTACCACATGCATATTGGCTTATTTGCATATAGTATAAAGTACATACTGAAGAATGGTTGTGTGAGTATGTGTGTGTATGTTTGTGTGTATACATCAAATTAATGTAAGTTATCGAATCCATGCGAAATATGTGCACTCAGCAACTGATGGACACTTCACTGGCAACATTTTAGTTGCGGTTTCTGTTGCTGTTGCTGTTGCATTTGGCCTTTATATATTTTGTTTTTATTTCTCTACTCTTTTCTGTTTCGTCGGTGTTGACCAGGCCCAAACAATAATTGTGGTATTGATGCCGACAACGTCTGGGTACTGTGGCCCCAACTGCTAAAGGCGTTCAGTTAACGCCGTGTTGCACCTATAAAATGTCTAATTAATGCACAACGAATTCGTGCCGCTTTTATGTTCTTTGTGTGTTTGTGTGTGTTGGTTTGGTTTGGCATATTTTTGTTGCAGTTCGTTATATTATCGATAACCAATCGATAGCGTTAAGTGTGCAAATACGTTCATTACCATTAATTTGTTGTTATAAAAGTCATAACCTAATCTTTTTAATAGACCCATTCAAAGGCCAATCCTGACTGAAGCATTGCAAAATAGCATTATAATTTTTAATTGCTGAACAATTTTTATTACGGTAAAGACTTAATTTGAATTAAAAAAAAGTACAAGCAAAGATTTAAGTCTTCATTTTACATCAAAAAATTCTTACTTCGAAAAGCTTAAAATATTATTTTAGAAAAAGTACAAGTAACAATTTATGTCTTGGATTTATGTGATCTACAATATGCACTATTTATAAATGGAATTTCTAAATAACTGTTATTTTGATTTGATTTTCGAAAAGAACAAGCAGAGAACTAAGTCGAAAAGAACTAAATTTTTTAGAAAGGTACAAACAGAGATTAAAGCCTTGGGTTTCCATAATTTATATACAAAAAGTTGCATATCTTAATGGACAGTTGAAGTGAAGGTATCTTAATATCCGTAAGCAATTATGTAGAACTGTCGCATATATTATTGTGTACGATAAGCTGTACTAGTTTCGAGTGAGTAATTTCAGTCGCTAATGATGGCCAAGTATCTCGTTTCTAAACAATATGTATAAAAAATAGGAATTTAAAAAAAAATAAAAAGACGAAACTGTGTCGCAAGCCCAGAGAGTGGAGTGGAGTAGGGCAGAGCAGAGTGGAGTGGAGTAGATAGATATGTGGCATTTAGTTGCACACCTACAAGCTAGTTCCATTAATTTGGCCTTTTTGCCAGCATTGATAAGGGCGGTAGTTGTGCTATCGGCTTAACATTTACCCAAGCACTTTCATACGAAAGTCGAAAAGACATTAAATCGCAATTAGACCTGCTGCAGCAGAAGTTCCGCAAAGTCTCGGGGTGCAACACCAATATGTATTATAGGTAATACTTGGAGATACGATAATACATGTGTACTCACATTGTACAGTTGGAGAGATACGAGGTACTCGCATGAGCACAGGTATGGGTCCGGGTCCGGGTTCGGGTCTGGGACCGGGACCGGGCCCCGCTCATTGCAATTTACTTTAATAGCTTTCAATGCACCACAAAAAAAGACGACAACAATGCCAAATAGATGGGGGCACACAAAGAGCCGACTGTGAAGGGAAGAAGAGGAGGAGGGGGGGCCAGTGCGGGGCGGGGCAAGTGTGTGCTGACTATCTAACTGCAAATTGTGTTCATAGTAGTTCGTAAATGTAAAATATTCAATTTATTTGCCGCTGACAGTTTTTATCACTAATTAGTTTACATTATTCTCGATAGACGCTGCTGCAAAAATCATGTATATTAATTTATTATCATTGCATTTGACCACAAATGTCATTTAGCTAATTTCTGCTTTTGTTGCTGCTGTTGTTGTTGTTGTTGTAACACGTTGATATGTACAACAATTGACATTGTTGCATTGACAAATTGTCGGAAGCACTCAAGTCCGTTTGTACATTGCCCGAAGAGTGTTGCTGCTGTTGCCGTCGGCAACTGAAATACTCAAATACTCAAATCATAAATGCGATTCGATTACGGCTTGAGCAACAAGGGAGAGTCGTGGCTGCTTGCCGCATGTGCAACATGCCGTGCTAATTTAAAACAAAAGGACGATCCGTTGCAGCCACTGGAAATCCGTAATGTGACAAAGCGAGCCAAGCTGTGAAGGGCGCAGCATGCAAACAGGATCAGCTAACTACCAGAGGCAGGAGGCGGCACGCAGTCCTGTTGCCACACAGGCTGCCGCACAGGCAACCGTTTATTGTGTGAAGGATTAAGATTATCTAGCAGGCATATGCATGCATCTATTTATCTATCTATCTACATTCTCAGTGACTCTCGCTCGCACTCTCTGCTCCCGGCTTAGGTTTCACAGCAGAAGCAATAATTGTTGGCTGGTTTCTTGTTTTAGCTCGAATTGTATGGAAGATATCCCTAATGCTCTTATGATTCAAGTGCTCTTTGGGCGTGCTGGCGTCTTAAGTTTATTAACGTTCTATTTTTCGAATTTGTAGAATTATAGTTTACACTATTGTTATTTGGAAAGTAGAATACAGCGAAAACAGTCATAAAAAATATCAGTTGTTATAGTGTAATAAAAACCAAAGACATTTATTTTTACTGATATCTTTCTTAGATAATATTAAGCAACCATTATTAGTAATTGGGATTATTAAAATTTTTAAGAAGAATAATTAGAATATTTTATTTAATGATTAGTTGATTGATTAAGGGATTTGCATATTATGAGAATAATATTTAAAAGATTTCCAAGTAAATAATTATTGAATGAAAGCATTTGTTTTTCATTACTCCCTATTCAAAAATCTAATTTTCTAAGCAATTTTGACAGTATTCTATAGTTGTATCGAACTTTTTAATAAATGAGATTGAATTTATGATATTATTTATTTATTGCTTACTTGATTTTCTACGATCTAAAAGACATGCTCTATTTTAAAGCATTAAAATACTGCAGCGCATGGTATTAAATAGAAATTTCAGTAAAAAAATATCAAAATATGTAAATAGAGATTTAAAACGGAACACATTCTTTTCTAATGTACAAAATATAATAATAGTAATTATGTGAAACACGTATTTTCACATGCACACATGTGTATGCACTTAAGTACAGATGTATGAATATATATATATTTACATATGCATGGGTTGTACATAAATACTTGCATACAAATGTAAAATGTATTAAATGGCGGCTATTCTCATAGCTGTATAAAAATGCGCACATTCATAAATAAAAATTGCTCATTTACGCATCTACCCCGTGGCGAATTATTTCAACGCACTGCGACGCCGACGACAACAACAACAACAAGCAGAAGAAAAAAGCAAGCGTCTAAAAAAGAAGAAAAAACAAAAAAAAAAAACAATCACACACACAGCAAATACATATTAAGGGCAGGACCAAAACATGTGCAACGTGGTCGATACGGAAACGATGCGGAGCTGCAAGTCGGAGAGCATGAAAATAAAATTAAAATGCAAAACGTATCTGTACAATATGTATGTAAATGCATACATACAAACATACATGTGTTAAATGAGTGCGAGTGCAAGAGTGAACGTGTGTGTGTGTGTGTATGTGCCTCGCGCATTTCATTCGCTCGCAACGCGACGAAGCGGAAAAAATAAAGCGAATAATATATATATAAAAGCAAAAATGGAAACAACAAAACAAAAACTGAAACCGAAACGGGCAACAAACATAATGGCGCATTCGCTGTGCCGGTTGCCCGCTGGCTGGCTGAAAGAGTGGACGGATAGGCGGACAGACGGACGAACGAGTGAACCGAGAGCGCACACCTCCCTTTACCCCTTTTTTAACCACTTGTCCGTTACCCCACCGTTCTACCCCCGCGTACCCCTTTTACACCCATAGGTCAAACCAACCACCTACCCATTATTAAATGGGCGCTGCACGCACGCCCATGTTAGGTGAGTACTTGTCTTGTGTTTATGTTTGTGTGCGCGCGCGTGCGTGTGTGTGTGTGTGAACGCAGGCAGACGAAAATTTCGCGTAAGCAATAAAATATTGAAAAAAAGGAAGAACAAATAAAAACCGGTTAAAAAAAGCAGAAAAGAAAAAGCAGCGGTTTTAGGGCCAACGACTGTTGCTGTTGTTATGGGGCTTGTTGCTGTTGCTGCTGTTGGGCGTCTGCTTCTAGTTTCGATTGCAGGCTTCAATAATTAAAAATTGCATTGTTTTTATAGCGGCCAGCCCAAAAGCAACAACAATAATACAGCAATAACAACTCAAATGTCGATGGGCAGCGACGATAAACGCAACTAATTTCGTTTCTCTCGCTTATTCATCAATTTAATTTCGGTGAGCAAGAGGCGAACAACAATAACAACTGCAAAAAAAGAAAACAAAAAAAATGAAAGCCCCGCCCATCGTTCGCTTATTTATTATATGTACTTTGATAATAACAATTTTATTTCGCTGTGTGTGAGTTTACATTATGTATGTAAGTATATTCGCACAATATTGTACAGTACAGGCTACATAATTAGAAACAGTCTGTTGAACAATTTGGAAAATTTACTGCGTATTTAGAGTATAACCGAAATAGATTAAGAATTTACTTGCATAATCCTCTCCTTAATAAATATAAATATATATAATTTAATTTGTTTAAAACCTTCTTAACCATTAAGCGTTCCCTGTACACACTCATTTGTGTATGTATTTTTGTTTTATTTATGTATGTCTTTCACACTTTATGGAGCCTCATTTGCAGCGCAATAACTGCTGAGTTGCCCGCCAATGCTGGAAATCTTTAACTAACAATTTTATTAGCTATGCTTGAGAATAAATTCATAAATAATCATAATGTTAATGAGCTACTGCTATAATTTTTTGTTTTTCGCCCCTGCTTTTATTACTTTAACATTTGCTACTGCCATTTTTTCTATTTCGAAAACAAAATATGTAACATCTTTTGTATGATTAATGTCGTGTTTTTTATAATTAATATGCATTTAAATTTAGATGCCAAGCCAAAAGAGTATCAAATTGCATTGCTTTTGAAATGTATGTTAGTTTTCACAATGTTAAAGCAATTAAAAATATGAAAAGCAAAAACATAATTATTTTTAATTTGAATTCATAAGTTTTTAGCATTGGCAAAAGTGATAAAACGAAAACCACTCAACATATTTAAGTGTCAAAAATGCAATCACAACGATAATGCCACATTTTGTGCCTTCTTCAAGATCGCACACAAAATGCAACAAATTTTTAATGTCAATGAGGTTGATGGGGGTAAACTGGGGACATTTCTGCTGCTCTCAAATGCTTAATCAAATATTTATAACGCCCTGACACAACACACACTTGTATGTGTGGGTTACCGTTATGCAATATAAACAATCAGACCCCGAGAGAGAGAGGGAAAGAGAGAGAGGGAGACAGAGAAAGCGCCACAGAAAGAATTTAATACAAATCGTTGCCTGTCAGCATACAAGAAGCCAAACAAATTATAACAGGTGCCGTTGCTGAGTTTCTGAGTGCATTAAGAACCACACACAACACACACACAAACACACACAGATGCCCCCAAGTTATGTATTTGAGTGCTGAATGGGGTTGTGAAAGAGCAAAATATCGTGCGGGGAGGGGCGCTACAGCTAATTTTCACATTGCTGGCAGCCAAGTGCTGAACTGAAAATCTGTAAGCCAAAACAGCAGTTAACGTCACTGAGATTCAAAGTGAGAAAAAAAGAGAGAGCAACTGAGACAGAGAGAGAGAAAGACGTATAGCTCCCAGAGTTGGTAATTTAGTGTGGGAACAGCGAATGGCGTTGATGCTGAACACGTGCGACGCCGGACACCCCTCCAAAAAAAAGAAGCATATTTGGAGTTGTTGTTGGAATTTTTGTCTTGTGTTCAATTTGCTTGATTTAATTTAAAAACGATTCAAAAATCAAGTCAACTTCAATGGTTTTAAACTGTGCGCTTAACCCATTGTAATTAAAGCTGAGCCGCAACTGACGACAACAACATGTACATACATATATATATATATATATATATATATATCATCAGCAGCAGAGCAATGGGGCACGACTTCAACTTCGACTTCAACTCCGACTTCGACTTTGACTCGGACTCGAACTCGAACTCGGACTCGCTTCATTTGAAAATTTATGACTTTTTGACAGCCCACATTATTGTTTAATCGTGACTTTTGGTCCAAATCTGTGGTCGAGTCTGCAGCATAATGCGCTAGGATTTAATGCCAAAGGCATTGATATTTAAAATCGGACGACGCGCGAATGACACCAGCATTATTTTCATTTCCATTTCACATACGATAGAGCCTTAATTAAAAACACCCACATACATACACATATACACACACATACACACATATGTAATTGGCAGTTTGGCAAATGTACACTTGGCTTGGCAATTGTAATTGATACACCCTCTTCTCGCACAACCAACACCAACGATCGATGTGTGTTGTCAATTAACACAGCAAACGTGGAATTTTCAATGTATGAAATTTCATGCAAAGCACCAGAAACGAATCAAGTATGACAAGTAGGAGTTGGGCAAAGGGGAAGGGTAAGGGGAAGGGTAAGAGGAACGGGGGAGTGGGAGCAGGAAGAGGAGTTTGCTGGGTGACCAAAACCGATGACTGGGAAGCAATGTTTGCACAAGGCTATCATCGAAAGGGGCAATATTCAGAGGAGCTCGAAAGCGAAGCTATTAACAATTATGTAAATATGCATCACTGGACTGACTCAGTGTGTGCACACACACATACACAGAAATGTACAGCTACACTGTGCAAAATTGGTTCAAATATATGTAAGTGTCAGAAAAGCCTTAACATTTATATTAATAAATAACTGCCTGTGAAGTATATTAAATCTATTTTCATGAATTAATTTAATGGTTCAAAAGAAATAGGTAAAATTGGTTTAAGTGTATTATAAACGTCATTTAAATATTACAATAAAGTATATTTAATATATTTCATTGAACATTTCATGTGACGCTGAAGTAGCAGCTAAAATGCGATCAAATATGTAAGTATCAAAAAAAACCAATATTTATTTTATAATTAAACAATAATTGATATTTATTTTGGCTAGTAAAGAATACCTAATATATTTCTCTTTAATAATAATGAAAGGGGTTTTAATTATTTATTTCATCTAAATTGATTGTGTTCTTTTTTAATTAATTATTCAAATAATTATTTAATTTTACTTAATATTTCTTTGCGTGTATTTATAAAGTCTGGCTCATTGTTGATCAACGCGGCACAGTGTCTATCAACAACGAAATAAAAATGAAAGAAAAACAAAAGGCCTAACAAGAGTTTTATTGAAGAAGAGACACATACCTGTACCTATGTACACACACACACACACACACACTCATTTTCAAAAAGTGGCTGGCTGGCAGAGAGGCAATAAAACCCATTTAATATTCATTTAAGGTACTAACAAATAATGCAAATATTTGAACATTTTATTTACATATGAACGCCATCAAAGAGTTGAATTGAAAGAGATCTTTCAATTGATGAAAGGTGAACGAGATCCCACAGAAGGCCTATACCAAAAAAATATATATATATATATATACCCACAGATAGGGCTCCAGGCTGGGCCGAGAGACGATGCTCCACAGCGTCTAGCTCACAAAACAGATGAATCTATTTGTATTTATGAGCATGTGTGTATGCACTTGTGTGTGCACTGTATGTGTGAGTGTGTGTGTGTGTATGGCTGTGTGTGTATAATAAATGCGTTGTATGACCATTTAGCATGTCACCTTTTAACGGCTCCATAGCAAACAAAACAAAAAAACAAAAACAAAAAAAGATAGAAAAAAAAAAACCAAATACCAATACTTCATATTCCATAACCTCCTCGGCTTAATTTTAAATCAACAATTTAACATTATAATTACGTTTCGAATCATCTGCAAACAGTCGCGAGTCTCTCGATTGCATCAATGCAAAGCTTTTAGCCCAAACAAAAAATATAACAAATACGTTTAATACATAATCAATGCAAAGAGCGAACGCGTGAGGAGATCTGAGATTGGCAGGGCCAACTTACCGACGGCAAACCAATGAGACAAACGACTTAATTACGATCGATCGATCGATGCATCGATGACAGGGCGTGACGAGGACGTGTTTAATGCACAAATTTATATGTACATAGAAAGTAGTAAGCTTAATTAAGTTGTAACCAGCGAGTAGTGTTTTCTTAGAAAATATTAAGCCCACGTTTTTGCATCACAAAAAACCCAATATTAAATCAGAAGTTGTCAGCCTCATCTGTTTCCATTTACAGATACTGTTAAGTTATTATAATAATAATAATACTGTTAAGTACAGATAATTTTATGTAAATAACTTACATTATTATTTCTAGACGGTCAGAGGAAAGTCCTTTCAGATATAACTATAAACCCTTTTAAATATTGCCAAAGGAAACTTGAGAAATAAACGCCAAAACGTGTGGATTTAAATAAATTAAATATATTAAAAATTGGTTTAGGAAAACCTTAGAAGTTTACACCAAAATGTTTTGATTTAAATATAAAAAAATAAATAACTTCTCGAATGTTTTTCGTTTTTCCGTTTTTCGTTCAATATTTTTGCTTACCAAATCGTCACCCAAATCGGAATCGCGCTCAATATTATTATTTGAACGGCCACTACAATCCATAGTCGGGTGCACTCGGAGTTGCATTAGAGCGAAGTTTGTGTTAAAGCCTCCCGGATGAAATTTCAATATTTATAATGGCAAATTGTTTCGATTCGTATATATTTGTTTGCGTGTTGCGAGAAAATAATGCGCGAGCTTTTAACTTTCCACGTTATTTACACACAGCAAACTTTTTTTGTTTTTCTAGTTTCTATCTATTTTTCTCCCTCTCTCCTTCTGCGTTTTTGTTGGGTTGCCTGTTTTGCTTATGGCTTTGCTTTGCTTTGCTTTAGCTCCTGCGTTTATGTCATTTAAAAACCGTTAAATATTCGAGTTTGAGTTGTCGCCTCGTTCTTTTTGCTCTGTACATTTGTTGTTGTTGGTTGATTTCGCAGCTGCAGCTGCAGCCGAAAAGGGAATAACGAAAAAGCACAGTTTTTCGCTCAACGCTTTATATTTTATTTTCTCTTTTTTTTTGTGATTTTGATGTTTGTTAATTGCGACACTTATTGCTGATTTTGATTGAAATTGAAATAAACATTAATTGTAATTATTGTAATTGTTTAGTCGTTCTTTTTCACACAGAGATTCACACACGAAAGCCCACAATATTATATCACATTTGATTGCAGGGCGTTTATTGTTGTTACCTGATGGAGATCGGCTCCTGTTGCTGATTATTAATCAACAATTCACAATTGTTCATTTATTTCACGTCTGATATCTCGCGCACTGTCCGCATTCGCCCGACGCACACGGAACTCCAATTGGGAATAAAAATGATTCTCTCCGCACATCAAAAACGATGCGTCTAAAGACGGCGCTCGTTCAATTGACTCTCTCTTGCGGGCGCGTGCTCTCGGGAACGACTGGGACTTGTGGAACACGAGCAGTGAATGCGCGCCAACACGCCTGTGCTTGTGTGCCAGTTCCATTCGTATTTTAATATGATTCCCGCTCTCTCTTGCTCTCTCGGCAGCTGGCCAATCGGATTGCCGCTTCGCCTGTGCTCAGGTGGCATTCAATTAAATTTGTAATCGTAATCTATGCAATACTAAAGTCGTGTATGTATACAATGCGCTCGCCGCTCATTCGTTCGCCACACACACACCGCTACTGCTCGCACTCACAAGCGCTCGATGTGTTTGAGTATTGGTGCGGCTACACTGCTGAGCATGTTAAACGTGCTTGATTCAAGTGCTGTTTGCCCAGTTTGTAGTTGGTCCATTTTGCATAACGAAAATCAACTAAAACGTGTTGCGCAGTGCCATTGTGTGTGTGTGTTGAATGTGTGTGTGATGTTGTATTTGTTGTGTATCTTTCAATCATAAATATGCCGCGTTTTTTATACGCGATTTTATTTGAAATACGCCCTTTTCATTTGGAGAGCCGTTGCTTTTTGGGGCGTTAACATTTGTGGCTTGTGGCCAGCCTTTACCAAATGGCGTTTGATATGCAGCAGCACACACAAATGGGGGAAACAGGCGTTTTCCCTCAATCGAACAAATTACACACACACACACGCACACACACTTTTCACTTTTCGCATACAACAACCAAAAACCTTGCTGAAACTTGATTAATGATTTGTGAGATAAATTACACTTGTAATGGCCCAAAAACGTTAGGTGGAATGAATGGCTGGCTATATAGATAATAAAGAATGCTGTTACCGTTACATTTTCAAAGCAGCCCCCGCAAATAATTTCAGTTGCTCCTCGATTTTCACTAATTTGAAATTGATGAAAGCAGCGACGCAGCAGCAGCAGCAGCAACAGCAGAAGCAGCAGCAGAGAGTATATCAATTTTCGCCGGCTTGTCTGTTGAAATGAACATATGAATGTTTATGCATGAATATGTACAGTAGTCGCTCGTAAATTGACACTTTTCAAAATTAGCATTACACAAACAAAAAATTACTTTTGGAAGATGTTTAAATAGACTAACAGTAATATTTAATAAAAGCAGTTTTTAAACTTTATAATTTATTGAAAAGAAATGTGTGTTCTAATTTGCCAGCGATCACTGTAGATGGACGTATTTTGTAGGGAGCGCAGGCGCTCATCAAACACCACCAGGGACAGCAGCCGCCCGCTCACGAAGGGGGTTGCTGTTATGGGAAGGGGGGTGGTGGTGGTGACCGAAGTGCCACCCCCCAAGCGCCAATGGCGAGGCGGTGGCGTCGGCGTCGGCATCGGCATCGGCGACCCACAGACTTGACTGATGATGAAGTGAGAAAGTAATTAAATACAATTTTAAATGTGACTAATGAGACGACGTCAAATTCGTGGCGCAAATGAGTTGGTGGGCAGCAAGGGGAAGGAGGAGTGGGCTGGTTGAAGAGATGGGCTGCTCTTAGCATCGTCTTTGAGCTGAACGCATTTATCAATATTCAATAAATAGAACGGCATTTTCGCACGCACACTAAAACATCAGCAGACAGATCCGCTGTGCGTGTGAAACAAAATGTATCCACAACATATACACACAAAGCAAAAAGTACGCTCACAAACAAATACACACACAGACAGATAGACACACACACACACACACAGGTACTTGGCAAGTATAACAATTACCGTTTGTTGTTGCCGTTGTTAACTTTCATTTGGGGCCAAAGCTATTTGATTTTCAAAGTACGTCCGCATTTCAAATGCCAAAAAAACAAAAACAAAAAAAAAATAGAGAAAAAAAGCAACAAAAAAATAAAGTACAGGTGAAATTTGTTGTGCGTTGTTTTTGTATTTAATTCATAAACACATACATACATACATACATATTGGTAAATAGGTGTACATCGTATATTTGTCAACACGTCCATTTCCTGCATTTTGTGTTTTAGCCGAAAATGAAATATGTACCCGAAAACAATTCGAAAATAAATAAATACATATCCAAAATGAATAGAGAAACGGCGATAGCAAGACATGTATTGAGATACCGAAACAAGAGTACATATCTGTACATATATATTTATATATATATATATATGTATACTAATGTACTAATGTATTTACGTATGTATTTATTCATGTTATTGTCCGCACACACACACATCCGTTGTAATGGGAACTGCGGCTTTCAAAGGTCTCATTAGTTGATGAGTCTTACCAGTTTGTGATTTGGAATTTACACTTGTCCATTTGCCTGCTTTGCTCGTGTGACTTCATAGGAAATGCTGTCGCAATATAATTCTTTATGAATTTGATATTCCAACTAAAGGGGGAATTTATGCCATGCCCAAAAAAATACGTGCTTGCTTAAAAAACTAGCTGACAACCAAAGAAAAAACGATCGCCTTTTAATATTTGTATAATTTTTAAAAAGTAATTGAAATGGAAAATAGAGTTGTGAAACAAGAATTTCAATTAAAAAACGAACAAAAAAAAAAAACAGTCGCCATTAAAAATGTATATAATTTTTAAAAAGTTATTGGAATGAAAAATAGATTAGTTAAATTATAAATTTTAAAATACTGCTGGTTTAATACATTTAAAAACAGTATCATTTTTGTTGGGCAAAAACACAATCAAAAAGACTTTTTTTTTGGAGAAATCGGGTATGTATTGATAAAGTTATAGCTGTGAAAATTGTTGACCCAAAACAATTTAATAATAATAATTAACAAGATCGTTTACCCAAAATAAAAAAGAAACACTCTTGAAAATAACACGCCTACCTGTTCAATATAAATGATAGTGTTATATATAATTGATTTTGATACCATTTAAATTAATTAATGTTAATCATATGCACTCATTAAATCATGGATTGATTAAAGGGCCAGCCCCCGATCTTTGTAGATGTAAATGCCTGTTTGCGAATGCAGATGATGATTGAAATGAGGATGAACCCTCGATGTGGTCGATAAAAAAATGCGGAATTAATTACATGTTATTTTCCAGCGATTAACGGACCAGGACCAGGCGTTCGTTTGGAATGCTTCGGGTGCCCGAGTCAATTAATAAAACACCATTTAAGCAATCATTAATTCAGAAAATGCAATTTGTCAATCGGACTGTGACAGACAATCAACGAGTTTCTGTGGCAAACGTGTGAGAAAGCGATTTCGTTACCAATATCTCCGTCTTCGATTCCGACTCGAACTCAGCCTTGTTAAGCATTCGGATGGGGCTCTGGGCCCTGAAGTCAAAGCCAAAGCCAAATTGATTGACCAGATCAACATCGACCATCGTCGTCGTCGTCTGAATGAACTCGAAAGCATCGCTCATAATTGATGATATTTAGCTAGGCAAAGCCAGTCTATTTGTATCTACACATTCACATCCAGAACAAGATGAAAATGGCCAGCGGAACATTTTCGAAATGATTTCACACACTCACCCAAAATTTGCTTGAGGCCTCAAAGAACCAACCAAAAAACAACAACAACAAAAAAATACACAAATTATAAAGCTTCATTTATAATTTGTGCGCCGACTCTGGATAAACAGCCATTTATTTTTTTTTTATATTTTTCTTGTAACATGCGTAGTAAAAAAAAACAGTTAGAAGCAATCGCCAAAAATTCATTCACAAATTGTGTATATCGGAAAAAAAAAACTTTCCAGTTATTGTTATACAAAACTTTATGGCATCATTAATGTCGGCAGTTTTGAGCTATATTTTCAGCAACTTCCTCTGCGTCTAGCATATTTTTATATATATCGTAATTTTTTTTTTTTTTTTTGGTTTGTTTTTTGTGTATTTGAAAATATATTTAATGAAGTCGAGCAAACGCTGCCAAAAATAGAATATTAATTTGGGCAAAAAAAACGCATAACGGATGCGCCTGTCAATATTTTGACAGTTTCTCTCACAGAATGAAGCGAGCTGAGTTGGGAGTAGAGTTGGGAGCCATCACGAGACTTGCTGACGTCGCATCTGGCAACCGAATAGAGAAGTCTTTGTGGATCTCTGGATCTGTGGAACTCCGCTGGGTGTGTAATGCACAGTTTCCATTCCGGGAAAGGCTACGGCAAAGGCTTTAATTGAATTTCACTGGATGACGATGATCGTTGACGGAGATGCTGCCGCTGCGGCTGCCACTGCTGCTGCTGCTGCTGTGGCATGCATACATATTTATTTTGAATCAACGAAACGAAACAAATAAATAAATGGAGTTTCGTATAAAACATCAGAAATGATTAATATGCGCTAATGTTTTATAACTTTGCCCTTAATATGCGCGTATCAAGTTGAAACCAAACTCGTCCTGTTGCCCACAGCTCAAAACAATAAAAAAAAAAATAAAAAAAACAACAACAACCGATGAGATCGTCAGCGTTCACAGTGAATGCCTCAGAATGCCTCCCCCGCCAGTCGCGTTATCCCCGCTGTTGCATACCCTCTTCCAGTTGAGGCCGCAACAGCAACAACAGCATTAAAATGCCAAAAGCGATAAAAGAATGAACTGTATCGCCTTTTGTCTGCCACACACTATAAATATGAACAATATGTATATGTGTGTGTGTGTGTGTGTGTGTGTGGGTTCTGTCGGGTTACGGTAGGACACATCAACTGTTTGACTGATCTCGATCTTAACTGCTAATGACTTTAATCGTTAATCTCTGACATAAAAGTTCTGATTGAAGCGCGATCTGAGCACAAAATGCAATAAATTAAAAAATAAGCCAAGTTTTTTTTTTGGTTCTTTTCAAAATTCTGATTATGGGTGGTATTCAATTCTTCTTACTTTTGCTACTCATTTTTAATTTCTTTGCCTGCATTCCTCGTATCGATTAGTATAATTAAATTGTCAGTAATCCCAGCAAATCCAATTCCAAATCAAAAATTAGAATTTTAGGCAGATTAAACTATGCCAAAAAGTTTTTACAAATTGCGAAAATTACCAGTGGTTTAGATAAAAAAGAAAACATGTTTATTTTTTTTTGTTTTTGCGAAATAAATAAGAAAACATTAAATTGAAATGTAATTTATATAAATCATGACAAGTTACAAAAAATGTTTGAGTTTCTAATAATCGCTACATATTTGACGAATTTTTATTATTATGTTTACATGAAACAATTTTAAATTCTGTATATATAAACGAGAATTCTAGATATGTTAATTACTTAATGAGACTATTAGAGGAACCGCATTTTATTTAAATGCTCTTTAATTTTTACGACCATAGATATAATAAACACACAAATTATTTCTCATTTGTGTAATTATAATTTATATGAAAGGTATTAAAATGGCAGCTTGAAAATGTCTACTAATTCTCCTCGTGAGATATATAATAAACTGTACAATGTATGCAGTCATAATATATATGCACTAAAATGCGATAATTTGATTATGTTCGCCTATATAAATGCTAAGTATTTGCACACAGCTAGCGAAGTCGTGTGTATGGGGAGGGGGGTGATGGCGGTTATAAAACCATAAAAATACAAATACAACACGAATGACATCAATAATGACATTGAATTGGTAGCTGTTGTTTCTGTTTCTCTTGTTGTTGTTGTTTATGAGTTATTTTCCACGCCCTCGATTTGGGTATGCCGATTTTTGGAAGACATTTGTAACTGGCTGTCTTTAATTGAATATTAATTTATATTTTGCTATAAAAAGTGTGATTTAAGAGTAAATTAAATTTTAAATAAAATATTTTATAGGATATACTAATTTTTTGTAGATATTTGTAAGGGAATCTGTTGTATTTTGAAGAAAATATTTATTTTATACAAATACTTTGTTTCTATTATAATTATAATATAATGCACATTTTTGCTGTTCAAAGTTAATTTTAATAGTGCAATTTATTTTTAAATAAAATGTATAAGCCGAATACTATATCGAAGCTTTTATTAATATATTTTTAATGAAATAAAAAATATTCTAAAACGCCTCAGTTAGTTTTTTCCCCTTGAATTTATTTTATATTTATATTCATTTAAAGTTTTTTGTAGGCAAAAAACTTATTTATTCACTAAGCCTGTCAATTATAAAAAAAGTGTATTAAATTATCGACAACCACATTAAAAAAAAAGAAGGTACTTTGTTTTCATATTTTTTTGTTTTTTTGTTTTTTTTTTGTACACTTGGCAAACCCAAGTTAGTTGGGCATTTTGTTTTATACTTTTATATGCATGTATGCTTAAACCCGGTGGTTTATTTATTGTGTGTGTTTTATATGCGCCGCAATTGAGGCAAAGACGTGGGCAATATAAATATATACATATAATGATAATAATACCTATGGCTACTGGTCTGGGGGCATTTGAGTGTGCTGGGATTGCGACGGATTGGGCTGTGCTTGTGGGGCTTCGATAGGTGTTACGTATACGCTGTGTGTTTGCAAAGGAAAAGGCACTGGTTGAGGAGAAGGAGGAGGAGGAGGAGAAGGAGAATTGCCTGAAATCACATTGAAATAACACAATTCAGAGAGTGACGCGCTTGGCCCACACATAAGCGGTGGGCCCAAAGAATGTCATGTGAAATGCCGCGAAAGTCAAGCAACTATTTCGATAAAGAAATCATATTAAATTGTATGCGTAGCCAAACATGTCCAGCTGTTGATGTCCATTGCCCGCGAACAACAACATGCACAAACAAATATATATAAAAATAAATATATAAATTAGCAGTCGCCTTCTCAGTCCGATTCAAATTCAGAATTCAAATTCAACAACAACAACAACAACAAAAATAAATCTGTTGGCCTGGCCAAATAAGATTGACGACAGCGATGCCGTTGATTAATTAATCTGATGCCTGGCTGACATTTCAGGCGTCCAAATGGCGCGCCCATCAAAACAGTTTTGCACATACACATATGTACGTGTGTATGCTGATGTATCCGTTAAATACATGGATACATCATGCGTTTGCATAATGCGACACAGGAAGTGTTGCCTTCTAAGTTTGGCCCCCATTTAAGACGCCCACGTTTGCGTTTTAGCTCCATCTTCCAGCTTTCCAATTGTCATATCAAAATCTTTAAATCTATGCATGTGTGTGCGAGTGTGTGTGTAAGTATGTGTGTGTGAGTGTGTGCTGAAATCAAATCCCATATAGCATAACATCAAACAATCCACAGTTGCTGCTGTCCATTCGTGGCTACACATTTAATTTGGGTGACTTTTATAAATCGCTACATATCGCACAATGTTTTCAAAATTATAAGATCCAAAATGAAAAGATCAACGAGAAAAAATAAAGCTAAGGCCGTTTTCTATTTATCAGAAGGCGCCTTGTTTTGATATGAAAACCAAAAACAAAAACAAAACAAAAAATACACAAAAAATAAGGCAGCAGCAACAACA
The DNA here is from genome assembly GCA_035042045.1 of Drosophila melanosoma. Classification (NCBI taxonomy): domain Eukaryota; kingdom Metazoa; phylum Arthropoda; class Insecta; order Diptera; family Drosophilidae; genus Drosophila; species Drosophila melanosoma. The sequence continues at coordinate 236,633 of JAWNLY010000170.1, read as the reverse complement.
AAAACAAGAACAAAAACATGTTGTTTATTTTTATAAATCTGTATTCATTATTTTCATATAGATAGATTGCTTGTGCGGTGTGTGTGTGTGTGTGTGTGTGTGCGTGTGTACGCCACGTTTTTGCGTAAAGGCAGCGATTAGCCTTAATGCCCCCAAATCCATTTCTAACTTATGAGAATACAGGTATTGAGATACATATACTAGATGAATTTCTAGCTATACTCAAATTAACTTGTCTAACGCTTATTAGCGGCCTTTGACCTTTCCATGTCAGCGCCAGTCACTTAATTAATGTGTCAAACAATTAATTGCAAGCAACGACAACAACAAACAACAACAAACAACTAGCAACGGCAGTTGTGGCCAACGTTCGTCTATCTCTTTGGATTCATTCATATTGGACACTCGTTTGAATGTTTATGGCCAACGGGGCGTATTAAATTTACGACCGTGCATTAAAATGTTGCAACAAAATGGCCGTTGTTCGCTAGCCGACACTGGCGGGCACAAATAAAAAAATACCAAAAAAAAAATAAGAGAAGAGCAGAAAAAAACAAAAGGTTCAATATTCGAATTATAATAAACGTCGTCTCCTCAACGGCAATAAATAATAGGCAGCAGCGAATATTCATACTTAAGTATCAAGTTTTACATCGAACCAGTTGATATGCCCAGCCAACAGAGAGAGACGGCAATATGTGGACAGCTAGATAGTCAGAGAGGGGGTGAGCAAGAGAATAAGAATGAATAAGATGTGGAGAGATAGACAAAATGCGAATAAGTCAAGTTGTAAATTATTTGCACAGTGAACCAAAACGCTAAAAAAAAACATAGATTTTTCTTGATTTATTTAAGCTCTAAGCTTGAATTATATTTTGAAAGTTTGCTCGCGCAATGTTGGAGTTAGTTTATTACAAGTTGTTGTTTGTTTTGTCTATACCGCTTTCGGTTCCGTTAATATCGATATGGGATAGCATCTTTTTTACTATACTGTTAAAATTTTAGATAGATAGATAAGTATATAAGTATGTCGCAGTTTAGCTTACTTTACAATAACATTTTAAATTTTTGTAAATAGGTTTAGTTGTAGGAATATAACTATTACTATTACCTATAGTTTTGTTATGCGACAAATTCAAAACTTTCCCATCGAGTGTGAAACCACGGTGGATGTTTTTGTCGAAGCTCGAACTCTGTTGCTGTACTTTTTGTCATATGGAAAATGATATTGTGCTATGTATATGGATGATGTATTTATGTTGTTTTACCCCCCTTCCTTTTTTAATGTTTTTATGCTTAAAACTGCAGTCAGCTGAAGAGCAAAACTCTTACACACACACACATACAGTCACAGTTACAATGTAATACCTGACACTAGCAGCAAACAAGAGCCGAAACAACAGCAACACCTTGACTGGCTATGACAGTGAATGAAGCAATGCAGTCAGACAGACGACAGATGGGCAGTCGGAGAGAGAAACTGAGGGACAAGCTGTGAAACTGGCAATGCTGGTGTTTTGGTGATAGTTGCTTGTTGCTTGCAGTTGTTGGCAAATGCAGCAAATGGCTCATAGCTTTTCCTTAACGCTGATCGATTGCAAATAGGTCTGGGGATCTAAACGCCCCATTGGCCTCTCAGCTTAACGTGGTTTCGGCCATTGTGCATTGGGTCGTTTTGGCTGCCAACGATGGCGATCGTCACTAACACACACACACATAACTATACATATATATACATATATATATATATATATATATATATATATATATTAGTATTGTGTTCGTGATCATCAGGTCGATAATTGATTGCCACATAATTTATGTCATTTCATGTGCGTGCCGTTTGCAAAATATGAAATGCAGCGATGCGCACCGAATCTGGCAACGCAGTCACATTCTCTGTTGCAGTCGCTGTCGCAGTCGCAGTTGCAGTTTTTAGTCGTCACGACGCACAACAGTAAAAATAAAAATCGTTGCTGTTAATAGGTTTCGTACTATTGTTATAATACGTCGGCTCCACCTCCCCACGACGCAGCTTTGGCTACGGCCATAGCTTCAGTTATTTTTTTTTTCGCTCTTTTCTCTCCTGTTCTTCTACACACAGCTAGCCTCAAAATGTTTGTTATGTTAATGAACTTTGGGTTCCTGCCGAGGAGGCACTAGCACTGGCGAATCTCACTATGATTCGCACTTAGAGAAAAATCCAAGTGAATTTTATGCTCTATAAAGCCAATTGTTAAAGCACAGATATTTTGTTTAATATAAGAAAACTTTTCTTATTTTATTATAATGAAATTTCAGTTGATCAATAATATGTCAAAGTATATCACATACAAGAACAATAAAATATAATATACTTTGTGGGATCAGAGATGCTCTTTTTTCTGTTTGAACAAATGAATGTTATCCATTTTTTGTTGAGTTAATAGAGAAACCCCTGGATTGAAAGACATTTTTAATCCTTCGAATTAAAAATATAAAGTGCAAAAGAGCTTGTAACGATTATTTCACTTGATATACACTTTTTTTGTACAATTTCTATTCGAGACTTTCTTAAATTAACTACAGCTTATTTTTTTAAAGTGTACGCACATGCTAACATCTATTCCTGTGAGTGTGTGTGTGTGTGGCAAGTCAGCCAAACTTTCATCATTAAAGAAAATTATAGCCAAGTTGCTGTAATGCAGTTGGACGACAGTGACGTTGACGACTGTGGCAGCAACGCGAGCAGCGACGCAAGCAGCAACAGTGTGGGGCAGGCACGGTCTTTTAGCCTCCAAAGGCGGGCGACGACGACGACGCGAACCGTTCCATACAAAAAAAGTGTTTATGGCCAGAAATCCGTCAACATATTAACACTAAATATTAAAACGTACAAGCGTGTTTATGCATATATGTATGTATGTATGTGTGTATGTATGTATGTATGTATGTATGTATGTATGCAAATGCATATCTACTCGAATGTTGCCAGAGACACACATGGCAAATTTGACTATTCATAATATCAGTCAGGCTTTCATATTCAAAGCATATGTTTTATGTTTTTTACAGGTGACAATAACATTTATTTCAACAGAAATGGACATTTTATTAAATTCCTGCCTAAGCTTTTCTCAACTGGTAATCGATATATATCGATTAACTAATATTTTTGTACTGTTTTGAATTAAAGCCCAGAAAAAATACCAGATTGCCTTTTTTCTTTAATTAACTTATTCAAAAATGTATAAAAAGTTAATATTAGAATCAGACTTGTGCATCCAAGTTTGGTTTGTTTACTCGGAAAAATAGTTTAAAACTATATTTTTTCGACTAACACATAGAACTTAGAACATGAATTAACTTAGGAAGTTACAAAATTATATATTTTTATCCAATTGGCGACATCTTAAATATGTTATAAATTTAATAAGCCAAACGATTGTTTTATTGAAATCTATAAAAGTAAAAATGATAGGATAATAATAAGTTGGATTAGTCGATCGAATTAAAATAAAAAACATGAGAAAATAAAAATTTTTAAACCATTTTCCGCCTAAAAAATTCGTATTTGAAGAGGAAACATAATTAATCTGCTCATTTTTTTCTAGATTTATTTCTTTAAAAATAAGAATATTATTGCTGTGAATACCATTTATTTTACCATACTTATAAAGTCATTAGGCACACACACCAGCTAAATAAAGTGTGTGTGCTTATGTGTGTTAATTAATAACTGCGTTAATAACATGTATTTAACACTTCATCCCCCCAACCCTTGTTGTTGTCCTTGTTTTGAGCCTCGTCATAGTTGCATCGATCACTTGACACCCGCACAACTTTTGGCAGCTTGCTTTTATTTGGGTTGTGCGGTGGGTAGAAGGGGTGGGTTGGTAGGAGGGTGGTGTGACGATGAAATGATTATTGAAAACATTGTTGTGGCTTGAAGTCGAAGCGCTCTTGTGGGTCTGTGGCTGCAAAAAGGGGGTGGGGCAGGCTGCCACACTAGTTGCTGGCTGGCTGCATTTTTATTTTGCTTCCGCTGTGGCAGCGATGAAAGATGCCGAAATACTTAAACGATTTTTAATAATTTTATGCGTTTTCCGCGAAGATGTACGCATAAAATACAACAAATGAAGAGCAAAAGCAACGTTATACGCCCTCCATGATTTACACACTACAAGCACCGCAGAAGATGACGACGAAGATGTGCAGGATGGCGAGCAGAAGCCTGAGGACGAGGACGTGGACTTGGACGAGGATGAAGATGAAGAGGTTGCCCTGCGACGTTGGTACGTTGACTGGAATTGGGCCTGACCCGGTAGGCTCTCAATAATGTTGCACACTGTCCTAGAATGCAACATCATCAAACCAAAAAAGGTTAAAGATTTGCTGGCCTGCAATTAAACCTGTTTTGTGGCATACACAGTAAAAAGTTTAAGGCTTGCCATAATTTTTAACAAAATTTCATTTTTATATTTTAAATATTGTTTAACGAAGCCCTTTTAAGGTGAACTTATATTTAATACTTTTAACTATTATGTTAATATAGCGCTAATTGGCTTACTTTCTTCCGATTTTATTTAGAGTTGATATTTGGAAAATTGATCAACCGATTAAATAGTTATAATCCGTTATTATGCCCGAGCAACACAGGAAACACAGGAACTTTAAGTCTATGACATAAATATATCTATAAATTAAAGAATTAAAAACAATTCTCAAATTATAAATAATTTCACCAATGCAAGTGTCTTTTATACACTTAAAGAATATAATTATCAAATTCCAATCCCATAATTTAATATATTATATATATGTATAAATAAATTAAACAAATAAAAAAATAAGTTCTTTCTTTGTTATTTTTGACATATATATAGTTATAATAATACACTTTCAAACCTTTAATTATTAGATTATTTGTTACAGTTTCTAATTAGTTCGTTTCACTGTGCGATGTCTTTAAAACTGAAATGTTTTCATTTTGATCTCTTTACGCTGCGTTGGTGTTTGGGGTCTTTTGCCGATGCCACGGTTCTGGTTCTGGTTGTGGTTGTGGGGCTGGTTCTGGTTCTGGCTCTGGCTGCCTTACATACTCGCACATTTATATTTATGCGTATTTGAGGCAGAGTCGCATTGAGTTTTTTTTTTCATCTTTTCGCAACAAGTTTACAGATTGTTGCGCATCGGCTGTGATTTGCAGCGTTTAATAGGCGCACTTCAAATGCCGCTGCGCAACTGCTGCAAATGATTTCCCTGAATTACTTTATTATTATAAGTGCCACACGTGGGCGAACACAACTTGCAACCGAAACACGAACAGCAGCTAACCAATATCTGAGTCCAGTCTAAGCTCAGTGTGCAGCCCCCGGGCTTTAATAAATTTTATAGTCACACAAGTGAATCGTGAATTGTGCATCTTTGTGGACTGTGGCAGCTTGGGGCGCGTATCAATGCTTAGTTTATTACTAATTGAATTTGCTGCCTTCCACTGACCAATTCAATTGAATAACTCGCACGGGCAGGTGTGAAAATTGAAAACTTGTAAAAACTGAGGCGACAAGTTCCAGAGAGGGAGACAGAGACAGAGAGATAGAGAGAGAAGGAGCTGTAACTCAATTTCCGTTTCCAGTTTAGGTTTTCTCACGCTCGTTGCGACTGCATTTTTGATTGTTGGGCAATTAATTAGCACTGCGTGAAATTATTGAATGTGAGACGTGTGTGCATAGCAATTACCTCAAGTTGGCCTGGGAAAATGGGGAAACGCCCGTCTTAAACTAGCCTAAAGTTAAAGGTTATAGTTAATTTTTGAGCTGTGGCTTTAAGCTTTTACCCTATTCAGGCCACAACATTAAACTCTGCACAGTTTTCAGTGCAGTCCAATCACAATAAAATGCCACCCAACAATTACGCCGCACATTTTTATGCTCGTCAAGGCTGCTGCGGTTCCCACAGTACACCGGCCAAAATGTGGGTGTTGTTGCCCGTAGACCACACAGCAGGGATGGTCATTTAATTAGCTAACTCAATTAAAAGAGCGTAAAAATTGCAATTGTGCCCAGCGCCTGGCTGAAATGCATCAGGTGTTGGGGCCATTAAATCATCAAGTGGATTTTCCCCTAGCACGGAAATGTTTTGCACGAGGTTTGTGGTCAATTTATTGGGCACACCTCGTTCATTATTTTTGGGTGTGGTGCCCAACATTTTATTCTCTATGCCGATTTCGTTTTGATACGAAAACGCCAATAGCTCACCTGGCAATGAAACGGCACTGCGATTGGCTGGCGAACGTCAGATAAAATAATCGAGAAGAGAGCAGCAGCAACAGCAACAGCAGCAGCAGCGTTTAGCCTTGTGCGGGAGCAAGAGAGAGAGTGGCCCAACGGTAGAGAGGGTGAGAGAGCGAGAGAGAGTGTGAGGGAGAGAGTGAGGAACAGGCACGCGCGAGCGAGAGCGTGCGCATGAAAAATAAAATTGAAATTGGAATTGGAATTGAGATTGGAAATGGATATTGAAATGCTGGAAACGAAACGAGAGTCACAAAGCGACAAGCACATTTGCTAGGCACTTTTAGCTTGATGATAACACAAACATACTTACATAATGTATATACTTACGTATGTATGCATGTATGTATGTGCATATTGGCGTACTCGTAATACGAGTAGCTCACAGCTCGCAGCTCGTCGCTCAGCTCCCAAGTCAATGCCAGATGTAAAGCCCGATGGCAATGCGCCAATCAGAAGCTTGCTAACTGAAAGATACTTTGCGACAGCTTCTCAGCTACATATGTATGCACACAAGCACACACATATATATGGGAATGGAGTGTGCAGCACAGCAATTTGACTCGGCCGGAACGTGCCGCAAAACTAATCAAATTGATTAAGTCACAAACATTTACAAAATTATATCAGCAACCACACCCAAAAAAAAAAAGTAAATCGAAAATAGGAATAAATAAATCCAAAAAAGCAATTGGATTTGTACTTGAATTGAAGTGTAAATTGTGGCAACAAGAGCAACAACAATGCCCAACATGTCAACACTTCTTACGTGCCATGCCCCCTCCCCACCCTCAAAACGTCGTCTCCACTGCCAGCCCTAGTTAAGCCTATTAAATGCTCCAAACGCTTTGTTGTACCGGTCTTCATGTCACTTGCTATTTGCCCGCCTGTTTAGTCTGTTTATTTGTTTGTCTTTTATGTTTGTCTCTTTATTTGTAATAAATATGTTTGGCCAGCAAAGCGCATGGCCAGGAGGCAGGGTGGGTGGAGGGGCGCAGGTATGTTAGTTATTAATTTCACGACTTTGTCTGCGACTTTTCTTGCGCTTATCAGGTTACATAATTGTCCTGTTATAATGTCCGTATGCCTGCCACACGCTTATCCCTCCACCTATCCCCTCGTCTTATGGGGTGTAATTATCGCACATATTGCATTGCTTTGTAGGGTTTCCCTCCTTAACTATCATACGGACTTCCAACTTGACAGTTCCATCAATAACAATTAGGGGTAGCCCCGTGTCACGAACGATACTCAATCAATTTCATAAATATCTGCAATGATTTTTGGTAATTTTCGAAAATATCTCTAAATATATTGTAATATGTACTTCGCTCAACTTTAATGATTTACTACATTTCAAAATCATTTTTGTTTTTGAATATTAAATGTGCGAATACCTTAAGCAATTTGCTTAGTTACTTTTTCTTTTGAGTTTTGTATTTTGTGTATTCTGATAATAATATTTGATAATAATTCTTTGTGATACATTAATTTTAATTAAAACTGTTTAACAAAATGCTTAATATTCTATTTGAAAATTAAGTATATTTTTACATAAAAAAAAGTTGGGTTTTTGCTTCTCACACACTCCTCCTCGTATATCCTTGCTCTGCTTCGTGACACGGTCTCCACCCTAGCAAGGACACCCACACACACGTCCAGACACCCGCTAAGGAGGCGGACAAGTGCAAGCAGTTAATGTAATTCCAAGTCGGCCCACTGTTAAGCCACTGGTCAATGGGGTTTATATTTTGGTATCATGTCCGTTTTCGTTCTCATTTTCTTGTAATTGAGTAATTTCCACTTGAATTTCCCCTTTCAATGCGTATTTTCTTTTGTGACTTTGTGTGGATTTCGAACAGATTGGTGTGGAAAAAAGGACTTGCAACATTTTGGGGCTGGGCGACCAAGGCTGGGTGTCTATTTCTCTGCGCAGTGTGTGTGTGTGGTCAGCTTAGAGGATTTGTGGTGGCATTACATTTAATACAAGTCCATCAGTTTGTGAAGGCATGCGACAACAACAAAAATGTGCTAACAAGTTTGTTAAACCCACCCAAAAAAAAACTATCTAAAAAATATAAATAAAAAACAAAGAATGAAATGCAAATCAAGCGAAATGCAGTTGGCAGCGTGACGCGTGTGAATTTCAATTTTGTATGTGAAATTTGTTAAATTGTTACAATGATGCGGCCCTTTTTACTGTCAACCAGCGAACAGCAGCAGCAGCAGTAAAACAAACACAAAATAACAAAACAAAAAAAAAAACAACAAAACACTGACAAATAACTGAGGGTAATAATGATGCTGCAACAGTCAATGGATGGTTGGATACGTGCCACATGCCTCCAGCTACAATTCTCTGTGTACCTTTATAGAATATCAATTTTGTGACTGCAAGCGAACGTAATAAAAAATCTATTAAATTTCCACATAATCACAAAAGCAATTAATCATTGACACTATTTAAGCGCTTTGTGCGCTTTTTACTCTACGCTTATTAAAATGGCCTCCCTAACCGACACAGACAGACAAATATCGGGTATGTATATCATCTATATATCGGTGATCGGGGTGGAGATGGAGTTAAAGAGCGGAGGCTGAGCACAGTCTGAGCGGAGCTTACAGCAATTTGTTCTTTGTTATGCTGATGCCATTGTTGAGATACATTACAGATACAATAATACAAAGATACACAGATACGGCACAACACAGTCTGAGACAGATACAGCTATTGAGATGACAGTGTCGTAATTACAATTCTTTTGGCATGTTAAAAAAATATAAACCGCGGTCATCAATACAAAGATCAACAGCCATCAACTTGCATATATATATATATATATATATATACATATATATATATATCAAAAGATATTATTGTATCTGTATCTGAGGTGTCCGTGCGCTGGATGTGCGGCATTGAATTATCACATCGCATCAACGCCTTTCGGGGTTGCTTTTTAGTTGACAAAGTACAAAATAATAATGTGGCATTCATTATAAACGAGGCACGGAGCACGGAGAATGGAGCATGGAGATGGAGATGAAGTGATTCCAGCTCGGGGATCGGCTTATTGTCATGCAGATATTTACACACATATCCACATACCTCTATCTCCCCTCTCCCCTCTCCCATCGCCCCTTGCACACTCTCATTCGTACTTGTAGCTATGTATTTTCACATACAAAATTTTCTTTTTGAATTTACGTACAAAGCTAATTTATCATCTGCGAGTACAAAAACCCAAAGTTAAACTGTAAAAAAATACTTTTTGTTTTGTTGAGCCGTGTTTTTTTTTTCATTTTTTTTTTTTTTGCGGCACTGAATAGCCGACAATATTTTCTGTAAATACAATAAAAAGGCGAGTATAAGTATTATAACCGCAAAATAAATAACAAATATAACAAACGACGACGGAGACCGGAGACGGCCAAGTCTGAGCTGGAAACCCAAATCGATCTCATCCGAGTCAAAAAATACTACTCTCTGGGCCTGGGACCCAAGAGCGACGATTGAAGCTGTCAACGAATACGCACAATAAAAACCTTTTGTGTGTGTGTGTTAACTGCGTGAGATACTTTGGGGGCCCCAGTTCCAATGCAGTCGCTGACTGCGGCCAAAATGCCCAATAATATGGCCAAGTCAATTTGTACAATTGACATAGCCTTACCCCTTTCCCCGTGTATTTTGGTTTTTTTTTTTTGGGTTTTTGTTTAACTTTTCTGGCTGTGCGCAAACAATAAATGTTTTGTAGTGATTAAAAAGTAGTGTGAAATCGATTACATACATTAAGCAGACACATCGGCGGTCAGTTGTTAAGACCGGATATACTCCTAGTGCCAATGACAGTCGGTCGTGTCAATATTGGCACTAACTCTAGCGATACATGCAGCACATGTTAATTCCAGCTAATCGCGTTCTTGATGCCCTGCTGCGGGGCTGCTAATGTTTCTTTTTTGATCTTACGGTGTCTATTTTGGCTGGAGGGTTTCTCTCAGCGTACTTTTTCAGCTTGGTTCATTTGGCTTGAGTTTCGTAGCAAGCGGCTATCGACAGCCACTCAGCCTAAGCTTTTTTTCTTACGAGCTTTTATGTAAAGAGCTGACTGCCACAGCATGAGTGGTAATGAACTAAACTAAACCTTGTTTATTTAGCATAAGTGTACATATTATGCCTGTGATTTTGTATTTAAAATATGTATAAAAGAGAAAGACTTATTTAAAGTTTATAAAAAATTTAATCTTCAACTCCAATTTACATATCTGTAACACAAATGTGTTGACTACACTAAAAATATCTATTTTTGCGCTTTCCCTAGACGCAAACCTTTAAACAACTGCCTGAAAGTATGCTACACCATTTATTTTCCTTGATATATATGTAATTCAGGTCGGTTCTAATGGATGAATTCAAATAATAATTAGATTCGTATTATTTTACTTAATTAATAGGGACTGTATTATTGTATTATTTAGCGGGATTATAACATGCTTAACACGTTTAAACGCGTAAATAAAAATGTACCCAAATCAAGTCATATGGTAAATAACCAAAACGAATAACTGAATATTCAATTTGAATTGCATATGCAGGTTTTTTGGCTTATCGCTTTACCAATGTATAATTGTAGATATCTATAAATTCATGTCAATATCTATACAGCTATTTATTGCTTGTTTACGACTAGAAGCCACTTGTACAGGTGCCATAAACCAAAAAAACTACAAAGAAGGCGTTGATATTATTATCAAAAATAAGTTGCGATCTATGTCGGATAACTAAAATATACATATTCTAGATAAAACTCAAGTGCACTTAAGTAAGGCGACCTTTCAACCACTGAGAGAAATTATATAACGAAAATAAAAATTAACTTAAGTAAAACAATCAAAATTTGTTCGGTAAACAAGAACACAAATAAATTTGTCCATGAAGAAGTCAAAATACAAAAAGTCGCTCGCCCTTTCAATCCCCAGCTGCCCCATATTGAATAGCAAAGTAAATAATCAAAACAAAAACCGAGAGTGAAGAGAGCGAAAGACAACCCGAAAGGCAAACACGAAGTACCAATAGCAACAACAACAACAACCACAAAACGAAAAAGAAGAAAATACAAATACAGTTCACATATTGCCAAAAGCCGTTTTACACGACACTTGTTGCTATTTGATTGCTTTACTCATAGTTGTTTGTATGTATATATGGATGGATATATATATATAAATACAATGTAGGTATTTTTTTTTTTTTTATTTTTATTGACGCTGCCATCTGCGGTGAATTTAAGCTTCGTAGTCGGTGTGCCGTCTGTTTCACTGTCAGTCAGCTCGCAGTGGCTGCACAAACCGAAAGCAAAAGTTCACATGCGTCGCAACATTAGGCCGTTCATGCTGATTTAGATACAAATAGTCGATTCCAAAACAGATACAAGTATAAATATATTTTTTGCGGACAACATTGAGATCAAAGACGAACAACAACAATAACAACTAAATTACCTCGTCTCGTCTGCAAATATTTTGCATAAAAGAACAATTTGCATTTAAAGTGTTGTCGTCGCGTCGTATTCTGTGTGTGTGTGTGTTTGAGTGTGTGTACCTTAAATAGAACAGCTAAAGTGCGTATAACAATACAGTGAAATCATGTCAGCCCAACAACAACAATCATTGCAACGTGGAGAGCAACAGCAGCAGCAGCAGCAGTCGACCAGTAAATTACACATGAGTGAAATTTGGATCAGTGGCAAGAAAATGCATATGAGGTGCGCTAATTAGTACTTAAAGACAGCACAACTAATTAAGTTATTTATTAAAACAAAAAAAATAATACTATTTGAAACACACTTTTGGCCAACGCCACGTTGCGTATACATCACGTGCTGCGCTGTTGGCAGCTTTGTTATTTTTGGCTATGCGAATATTGCACACATAGTGTCTGCCACAGAAGTAGTACGCACATAGTTAATGCAAAAAAAAAAAAAAACAAAAGTTGAGTGATTTACATTTTTTTGCAATTTCTTCAAACCAGTTTTGGCCGACACACGAGCTTGGCAAGTCATGTCAAGTGTTTGCGGCCAGACACCATAATAAATCACTTTGAATGGGCACAACCAGAAATGCTCACAAACTGTTAGCTGAATGGTTGACGATCTGCCATTTTCGCCGCTTAACCCATTAAAGACCAAGCAAGACGTCGTCATAGAATTATTATAACTTATTATAATTATAATTATAATTATTTTTATAATTCAATTATATTTTTCATTCCTAATTGGTCGATATCTTTTATTAATCATAGATTGACGGCTTTGTTTTTTTGTATAATATTATCATATTTAAACTGTATATCATTTAATAGCAACAATATAACCATATCAGACTATATATTTATTTGGCTTTATTAAATTTTAAAGCAACAATGTCAACAAAATATTGTTATTACAATTGGAGCGCGTCTCAAGGCCAAAGGAATAATTACAGTGATAAGCTGAAGTTTTCCATTTCAATATGTGTCATATCACATAAATATCAGTTAAAATAGTGAATAATAGTGACAAGTGATATTTTTGATATTTGGAATTACTACAACGCTCGGCAAACCCAACCATAGGAATTTTTACGCTACTCTTGCAGGTAGGTTATTCATTTGGCGAAATGAATTAAAGGTAAGAATATTGCGAATAAACTTCCTGCCTCTCACTCCCTCCCACACTCTCCTGCTGTCTCTCTCCTTTTATCTCTATCCAACAAACATTTAAAGGCTTATCAAAAGAGAGCGCGATAATTGAGCCAATTGAACCACCAACGCAAAACCTGTGTCAACTTCAAATATTTTTCTCTTAGCGGCTTTTGTATTGAATGAATGAATGTGTGTTAAGCAGCTGAATAAACTGTTAATTTATGTTCAGTTTATTTGGCACCTTTTTTTTTTAAATATATTTAGTTAATTGGGTAAAAATCGTAAAACTATAAAGCATTTAAAATTCAGATTTTGCTCGCTATATTTTTAATTAGCAGAGTGGTAAAATCAATTTAAATAAAATTCTATTCAAAATTGAGGCAAAAACTAGTTCACAACACTCTGAGATAAAAGTTGTTTGTTGCATTTAAATAATGCTGAAAAAACTGACAAGTTTTGACTGATTCATCCATGGATCTTATTTATCCATTAATTTTGACCCACAACTAGTTGCTAATGTTTTGGTTGCAACTTTGAATTAATGCCCTATTCCAATGCCTGTGTAATTTGTATGTGTCTAATGGCATCTGAATCCGAATGACAACACAAGGAAGCTAAAACGTTCCACATCAATTCTATTTGCCATTATTTGTTTATTTATTCAATACCTGACCTGGCTAAATACTCTATTGACCTCGGCGCTCGACCAAGGCGAAAATCATAGATTGGCCGCAAAGTTCGCCAGTATTTCGAAGTTGCCATTGCCAAAAAAAAGTTGTTTTTCACTATTATATCAGTTTTTTAATCTTTCCAATTTAGGAAATTTTTTTAATAGTGTCACACTTGAACTAATTACTTTTTTCAATAAAAAGTACTTATTTTTTAAACATTAAATATAGTGCCAAAAAAACTACGCCTTCAGCATAAACTTTTACAAATTATATCAAAATCACGTTAATGATATACTAATTTTGTTCGAAATACGAACAATAGACAAATTATGTAAATATTAAATTGCCATCTAAGCAATGATCTACTAATGGAAAACACTCACATTATTAAATCTGTTAAATAAACGTAGTACGATCATAAATTCAATATTCTGATTAATATCTACTTTTTTTTTATTAATTATTTCTAAATACTGTTAAAAGTAGGTTAAAAAATTAAATTCCAATTAGAAGACATTTTCAAGAGCTTTATCAAGAGCACATCAATAGTCAAAAGCACTCGCCGGCTCTTTCGCTGAAGTTAAGCTGGGTTAACCTTCAAAAAGTCTAGCTGCAAAAGCTCGCAGCAAGGGCATACACAAAAAAAAAAACAAAGTAAACAAAAACAAAAACTAAAAAGCGTCGGCGTGCGCTCTCGTTTTGCGCGCTGCCACTTGACTCTCTTACGCTTGCGCTCTCGCAGCGATAAGCAGTAAACTTTTGGCGACGACTGCGCTGCTGGCTTTCGAGCAGCAGCAACAATGATACGCCATGGTTACCCGAAGCTTGTTCTCTATGCGTCCGAAGTTGATCGCCAGCGCCTTTCGCTGAGAATTTCAATAGCAGTCAAGCGATCGACAAAAGCGCAGGTTAGTTCAAGTTTGCTGCCTCTGCAAAAGTGCGTGAGTTGTTTGTGTGCTGCTTATTGGCCAAATATGTTCTTTAGTTTACCAAACTCGTTCACAATTATACTCATTAAGAAAACAAACAGTAATAAAAGTCAAATAACTTAACTGGCTTTCTGCTGCTGCTGCTGCAAAGAAAACTTCTGATTTACTACAATATAAAACGACTTCAAGTGAAAGGATTCCATCAGTTTTAGTTGAACAACTTTCGATTGTCGAGCAATTAAGTTTCAGTTGCAGATCCTGTGTTTCCTATTTGTTGGTAATTGTTATAGTGTTCTTCAGTAATATATTCTATGTGCGCGTGTGTCAATTTAAGGCAAACTTATATATTTTGCATGTCGTCTACTAATACTCCGAAATTCAAATTTAATCCAACTCTACATTTTGGCAAATACCCGACCTTTGTCGGGCCGAACGCTATCTTCTTATGTACTTAATAAATAATTCTATTGAATTTCAATTGTTGTTGTGCCCGCAGGCTTGAATATCAAAAACAATGAACACACCCCAACAATAAATAAAGTAACTTCGCAATTATTTATTGTTCTTCTTAGTTGTTAGTTACTGTTGGCAATAAAATATATTTTTTTTTTAAATTATCGGTTACCTACTACCGCATTATTAACTTTTAATTATGTGCATTATTTTGCATTTGATAAACATGCCAATTAGATCCGTGGCTTTCCCAGCATGTTGAAGATAGCGCTATAAATTAGATTCTTATATTATACAAAACAGACAGTATTCATATATTACAATGTCAAACAGAAAATTCGAATTAGACTTTCAGCGGAACTCATTTGAAATTCGAGGAGTTCAAAAGTTGTCCGAACACTCATAATATGCGTTAAATGCAATTGCTAAATTCCAAATGTCACTGAGCATTTTCTGAAAATTCTACGTAGAAAATGAGAAAAATAATACAACTTAAATATATACGGGTTTTATTTTTAAATTATGCCAGCCTCGCTCTTTGGAAATGCTAACATTCATACATATATTTGCAGCTGAAACATATATTTATATATATATATACATATACATATATATGTCTATCATATACACATATATACTTTAAATTTATATATATGTTGTTCCACATTTTTTTACATTCTATAATCGGCCACCTCATATACATTATGTGTATATATATTTTATTCTAATTAAGCGGGCGACTTCCAGTTCGAACACGCCTTATCAAAATTACCATTATAGAAAATAAAGATTGCAGTTTGCTTTGGCTTAAGGTCAAAAAATCTACATACTGAAAGAGCGCTCTGCTTGTTAACTATGTAGTACTCCATATATGGGATATGGGGGATCATACGATCTCCAAGCCACTTCAGACTTCTTACTTCAATTGTAATATTTTGTATAATATAATTACTGTTAGACAGGCATAATTGTTATGCCATAATTAGTAAGATTTAAATACGCACTTGGTACGCCTATCTGGGAGTCCAATAAGACCAAAAATGGTATAGTAACATTGGCGTCGCCATATGCTGATAAAGTGTTTATGAGACTCTATTAAAAAACATAATTTGGGTGCCAAAAAAAAAAAAATGGAACCATGAAAATTTGTTATACATATTAACAAAGAGATACCCTGTAATTGAGCTTAAACAGAATGTTTAATTGAGTAGAAAAAGAAGTAAAAATGGTTTTAGTCAAAAGAATTTTACAAATTGAATAATAGTTTCAATTAATTCATAAACAAAACAATAAATGCAATTTCATTTACAATAAGCGGTTTTCTCCATTTGAATTTTTTTTTATAAATGCAAATTTTTGTTGCATCGTTTTAATGGAAATTTCAATCGAACACAAACAATTTCAATACATTACTGGATAAATAGAAGTAATACAGAAAAATATCTATTTATACATATCTACAATCTTTTGTAATAGCTTCAATGTGCAAAAAACAAGTTTCAAAATATGCAACAGATATATTTGGTTGAAAGATCAAAATTATTGTAGTCGATTCTCTATAGGGTAACTATTTGGGGAATACATTTGTTCTATCTACAAATAACCTAAATAAACCCGCTTGTTGGATTTATTTAACCATTTGGTTATATTTTTCTACTAACTACCAAAGTTATATTTACTAAGCAGCAAATGCGTATTTTAAAGTAACCTTGGGTTGTAGCGATTAAAGATAGTTAAACAATTGGTGGAAAAAAGTATGAAATTATATAAGATTATATTTATTAACACATACGGAAAACCAAACATGCATTTATAAAATATTCAGTTAGATAATTGATATGTATCCTGACTACTCGTGGCAACTTGTTAATTTGTGCTAATAATTTTAAGAAATCAATCATTGCTTAAAAGAGCTTATCAAATCTCGTGAAAATATATCAAGTTGACCAACCAAGTCACACGAGTTGTTTTAATTTTTGTTATATTAACATATAACTGCTAAATTTATTGATGCGTGGATGAATCGTACAGATTTAGTGGCATCCACTGGTCAGGTGCCACTTGCATCATTGGGCTTTAGTTATGTGTTTACTTTGTTAATTGTTTATAATTATAGTTTAAGTGAATTACTATTGTTATGAATTTGAAAAATTTTATCAGCGATCATTTGTCGATTTGGACTCAATTTTATAATCTACATTTTACTAATTTATGGCAGCACTATTACAAACCACCTATTCATATCTATAAACTTATAGTTTATTGCGCGAATTCTGATTAAAAATCAAAACAAATTTTATTGGCTTTTTGGGCATTAGCTTGTTGTAAATCGTAATAAAGTCGAACCTAGGGCAATATGAGTTCAAACTCAAAAATGTGCATTGACGTAATAATTGCAGCACGATTCACAGTTGCAGTTTAGTTAAATACTCTGATAATGATTAATTTGCTAGCTTTTATAATTTAACGAAAAATGACATATCTAAATATAAATAACTGAAAAGAGACATGAGACAGCTGAGTGGGACTAGGACTGTCTGATAAGACCATTAAATGCCCTCTCCTCAAATAAACTTCATAGAATTTAGGCGGCATTTTTGCAAACCGAATCACATGTTTTGTTTCTAACCGGGCGATAACTGAAACACTTGCAGTGTCACTTGGCTATCAAGCACATTTCGTTAGACTTTTGTTTATACACCTCAAACTTTGAGGCACTATCAAAAAGTCTCCCGACCATGTTGTGAGGTTTGCCCGGTTCGAGCAATAAATAGAATCAAGAGGCGAACTGCTGAAGTAGCTTTTGGCTGCCTTTAAGCGTGTTGAGCAAACGTCGCAAACAGTTGGCACTGATAACAGTGTCACGCTGATAAGTTACTTTAATGGCATAAAATTTAAAAAAAAAAAATGTATAATCTATGTTTTGTTTATTTTCGGAATAGGGAAGGACGCCTCAACTGTTTGTTGCAATTTGACGTGCTGATCAATAGACCTTATCAGCATAATAAGTAGTAGCTGATTGGCAAAAATAATTAGCTAAATTTTATAGTTATCAATGCGGACTTAGAAACAAAAATGCAGCCCATTCAAAACGCGCCAAGCGTATCAAAAACACAGATGCGCTTCAATAAATAATTAGTATAGTATAGATAAATAGATCGTTTTCAATTAGAGAAGTCAAAACACGTTCTTCTCTGCCTGTCAACACTCGTATCTTATTCCCAATTGCTTTGAGCAATAATCTGTACTCAGGGACATCAACAAAATAATAAAAAAAACCCGTGTATCAATATCTAGATTGAGGTGTGTTGCAAATTGAACAATTCGTCAAATCGAATTATCAAGCAATTATGCAATAAGCCTTGCATATGGCCGAAAAATATGCAGATATAACTCATTTATTATTGTTCTTTTGTTTATTTTATCAAATTGTGTCTGCAAACAATTTATTCAGTATAAATATAAATAGTTTGTCACAGAAATAGATTCCAATGCAATCTGCTAACGGATTACAATATGAGAAATCTAAAAAAAACTTTGATTGATAGTAAGAGAATTGAGAATTGAATGATATTGTGGAATTTACTTATAGCGTAATAATAATTATATACAGAAAATAAATTAAATCTGAGAATGCTTAACTTAACTTAACTGAAAGATTATTTTAGTTCACATTAGGAAAAAAAAACAATTTGCATGATCAATTAAATATCATTAAGCTGGAAAATTTATTTCCAGCAAGAATATGCAAATATATTTTATCCCATCGGTAATAAAATTATTAAGCAATTCGAGAAGCAATTTTATCTATGAATACTATCAGATTCTATCAAATTTAATGATCAACGAGTTGCCTTAGAGCTTTCAGTTTGATTCATAACTGGCTGGAATAAAGCTTGGCAAGCTTTTGGGCGCAATCGCCTGGACAATTCTACACAAGTCTACATAAAAGCTATAGAAAAAGCTCTGGCAATAATTCTATTTAGAAGTTCGCCAAAAACAAAAAACTGAATAATAATGAATATTGAAAAGGGAAAAATTGCATATGCAAATATAATACTAATTGTTCAAATCGAAGACTATTCGAATCGAATCGTTTTGCATGCAGTTATTTCATGACAGCCCTCGCAGCCACTGCGTGATCCTTCTGGGCATATCAATTAGCATTTTATTGAAGACGTTTAAATAATAAAATACACACGATTCCCCCTATGTATAATTGATTTGTTTGCATAACATGTTCACATTTAGCTTAATGTTCGGATATATGTAAATACAGCTGAATACAAGTTACATTTAGATAGTTCAGCTAACGTCTGCTCAACTCTGATTTGATAAAACGTGCCTGGAATTTTCAAAACCCACCCATAGAAATTTAATTTAAATTTTCTAAATGTAGTGTTTATTTACTTGTTGTTTTTGCTGTTTTTTGCTTCAATGCGTATCGATCAATCTACTCTGATATTTTTCTCTTTTCACTAGACTCATTCTCTAATTCAACACACTCGCATTCAGGTATTAAAATATTTACATTGGCAACTTGCCAAACATTTCTTGTAGGCCAATAAACCCAATTGCAGATATTGTCAATGCGCAGTTTTTAAATTTGGAATAAGTTAGTAAAATATAAGGTGAAATTAATGCACATGGTGGGAGATTTGTTCAATAAAAGTGTATTTATGTGTCTGTCTATAAAACGCCGGCAAGAAATGGTTGTGGTAATTATGTGTCATAAAATCGAAACGTGTGTGGACTGATCTGACACCTTTGAACTTTCACTAAGTAAATATTTTATATTGATTTATAAATATATTTTTGCTGCTTGACGCTTAGCCGTTTGTATGCCAACAGCAATGATTATTTTATGAATTAGCGATTAAGATCAGAAAGGTTATCATTTTAGACTTATGCAAGCATTAAATGGAAATAAAAGCAAATTTATATTTTGACAGTCACAAATATGCATATGTATAAATATATATACTGAAAATTTTCCAAATATCTGAAATGGAATTCAGAAGATGTTTTCCATTTGCTCAATTAATAAAATGCACTGCGATTGAGACACTTGACGCGAATTGCGTGCAATTATGATTGTGATGGGCCCACTTTTGATAGATTCAAGGTTTTTTTTATGGTGTTGCTGTGATTTGTTTGTTTGCCCCCACATTGCGTAGCGCATGATACGCAAAATCAATTTGCAATTGTTATTGCAATTCAAGTCAATGTAATTGATAGCCCATCTTGTGGCAGTAGTTCACAGTGCTTAGTCGTCACAACTATTGTTGTTGTTGTTGTTGCTTGTTGTGTTGTGATAGATAGCGTTGATCTTTGGACATGTGCAATTGCAGTCATCGCCTGCACATTTATAGCTCGCGCTTGAAAACCAGAATGAATGAATGGTGGTCTTAATGCATGATCCCTTCATTTAGCCGCAACTAGATTTAAAAGCAAACAAAAGCTGATAAGAGCAACATTATTTGCATGTGTTGCTTTCACAACACATTAAGGAAGAGGGTATCCAGCAATAGGCACGCGAGTTTGTAGTAATAGAGAGAGAGAGAGAAAAAGACAGTGTGTGAGAGAGCGTAAACGCGAGTGTCTTCATATTTATTAAGACGCTCATATTTCTGGAGACTTGATTTCTTATGCTCGCTGCGCTCACTTGTCAACGCAGCAGGATTTGCTAATTTACATGTGGTTGTTTGGCTTCTCTCTCTCTCTTTCTCTCGCCGCTAAAAATGGGCTTTTGGATTTCGCAAAATATTTATGCATATTCCATAGATACACATATAAATATTTGTCAATGGGCACTCAAACGCTCAGACTGACATTGACAGTGGAGCTGTCACTTTGTAAATATTCCTGCGCTCAGCGTTCATAAAAAAGTTGTTTGGAGTTGTTAAAGAAATTTCCATCGCTTTCACAACAACATATTGCGAAGATGAGTCGCGAGTGCGTGAATCGGTAAATGTCAAACAAATAAAAAAGATTTAACATATATAAAAAAGCGTTCACCTCAGATCTTTGTGGCTATAAAAAAATAAATATAGATTGTGATTTTCTTTTTGAAATATAAAGATTCAAAAGTTTGACCTTCAAATGAACACAGAATTAAATGCTATATAAAAATAAAGACTTTTATTTACTTTAAAAAATAATCTGTTTCAAAATATCGCAAGAGTTATTTATAAAATTGATTGTGTTTATGTTTTTTAAAATGGAAACGTATTTTTATGTTCCATATATGGGCTAAAAATAAAGTAATATTTATGAGCTGATATTCAAATGTGCAACATGTAGAACCCAAGTTACTTCACTTGGCTATGGTTAAGGTAGTCTTGTGGAACCTGTTGAGATTACTTGAAAAATCGATGCGAATTCACAGCAGCTCACAAAGCACGCAAATTCTTCAAGCAACCCCAAAAATATGCCGGCAAACTCAGTAAAATGTATAAACCAAACTAGTCTCAAATTGTCAGCAAGCCGGAATAAAAGTGAAAATTCTGGTTAGGAGCACAGCTAACAGCAGCTGCAATTGTGTGTAAGAATGTGTGTAAGTGTGTGTGTGTGTATGTGTGCAGGAAAGATCCAATTTAATTAAAAGGCTTTCATTTGGATGGCCAGCTGCTAATGCTCGAAAATGATTGATGAAGTTGATTTGATTTTGCTATGCAAAAGAATCACAGAGTTGTGCTTGGGTGTGTGTGTGTGTGTTTGTGTGTGTTTATTCATGCTAATGATAAATGTTAACGCGCATAATGCCAACAGCCCTCCCGATTACTTATCAAAAAAAAATAAACGAAGGCAAGCAAAAATGCCGATTTATTTGCTTCCATTGGAATATATTAATTATACGCTAAAAAAAATTGTTATATTTCAGTTGTTTGAAGGTGTTCAAAATGAAGACATCGTTGTTGGATAAAATCAGCTGCTTCCTGGCGGAGCTGATGGGTACAGGAATTCTTGTATTTCTGGGCTGCATGGGTTGCGTGAATACTGCCCAGTTTCCCAACAGTCATCTGCAGATTATTCTCAATTTTGGCTTTGCTGTTCTGATTGCCATTCAGTGTTTTGGCTGTGTCTCCGGCGCCCATGTTAATCCCGCCGTCACAGTGGCTGCTTATATCTATGAGATGGTCTCGTTACCAATGGCATTGATATATTTTGCCGGTCAAATGTTGGGCGCCTTTATTGGTTATGGCCTGCTAAAGGCCATGTTGCCCGGCTCAACATTAAATGGCTTGTGCGTAACGCTGCCACATGCAAGTGTGTCGGCAGCTCAGGCCTTTGCCATTGAGTTTGTGGCCACCTCAATTCTGGTGATTGTCTGCTGTGGCGTCTGGGATCCCCGCAATGCCAAGCACCATGATTCAGTGGCCATTCGCTTTGGCCTGGCCGTTGCCGGTTTGGCCTGTGCTGCGGTAAGTTGCAGTCCCTTTCCACTTTAATCGCCTTTAGTTAATGTGTATATAACACATATTTTGTATTGCAGGGTCCCTACACTGGCGCCAGCATGAATCCGGCCAGGTCCTTTGCGCCTGCCCTGTGGAACACTAACTTTACGGCACATTGGATCTATTGGCTGGCACCTCTGAGCGGTGCTGCCGTCACTGCCATTACCTATAAGGCCGTCTTCCGGCGCGAGGTTATCGAGGCGCAGACCAGCGCAGAAGAGAAACTGCGTCAACTTGAGGATGTGCAGCTAACATAAATAATTGCCACACACACTCACGTACACTTAAACACGCACACACACCCCCACACACACGCTATGTGGCAAACAAACAAACACTTAAACAAATTTAATTAGTTATAAGCGAATAAAACGATATTTGACCAATTTTATATTAATACCATTGTTGTATAATAATATAAACATTCGATTAATAAAGAACATAGACAATTTTCCTGTCTCAAATAGGTGATTTACCTAAAATTTGTTTTATTTATATACAAATATTATAAATGCGCACTTTTTTAAATTTAATTTTGCAATTTTACAAGTGTTTTTTTTATATGAAAAACACTTGTGACATTTAGGCTAGAATAATCCAAAATAAAGCCTCAACACGATTTACACAAGATAAGTAAAATAAAAATAAGATTGAAATATTATGGCAGACCTAAGTAATACCAATAATGTTCTGATCTTCTCCAAAAAATATATATTATATATATATATTATTAACTTGAAGTCAAGAAAATGTTGACTTCATAAACAATGCTTTAAGACTGACAGAAATAGCAATACTGATTTGCGTGATTTGATACCATCTGTCAATAAATAATAAATTGTCTAATTATTTAATTAATGGTTTCAAACTATTTTGCATTTCTCGTGTTTGCACTTGTCACGCGTATGGGTTGAATTAACTGGTCTTATTGCCCCTGGACTATCGTGCAATATTAATAGATGAATTATCATCATTTTATGCCCTTGAATAGTGCTTAAGGAGCATTAGTCCAAGACGCCTCAAAGTAGGCCATGATTGGACCGGGTTTAACGATTCATTGTCATAAATCAAATGTACTTAGTGGCCATTATGATAGCAGAAAGTGTATTGGCCATGTCGGGTGCCGGATTCGCAGCCTTTAAACATCTTAATGAGAGATAAGATTACGAATTTAGCGCCAATTCGCGTGAAACAGGCAAACGGACAATTTATGGAAATTGTTGTCTGGGTTCTAAACATGATTAATTAATTTTAAATTTGAGAATGGGCTTGACTCGACGATAAAAATACCAGAATGACTAGGCGCCCCCTATCTAAGTAAAAATATCCCCCATAATAATTAGCATTAAGGTTTTATAATTCATATTGATTGATAATGGTCATTTTAAAGTCGAAACCTTGCGCTGGTCGAAGTCATTTGGACACCCGCACCACAAAACAGTCAGTTTAGTTACGTTTTGACAACATGTCGCAGCAGACAACATGGGCAGATAGCAGCACCAGCTGGAGGTATCTGAGGATTCCGTTGGAGCACAGGGCTCGCTTGGCCGCCTTTTTTGCCGAGTTTGCTGGCACGGCGACATTCATATTAGTTGCCTGCATGGGCTGTGTGACGTCACCCATCTTCTCGAACTCTCACTTTGAGCTTAGCCTGAACTTTGGCCTCGGCATTATGATTGCCATACAGAGCTTTGGCGCCATCTCCGGCGCCCATCTCAATCCGGCCGTTACGCTGGCCGCTTGGATCTTTGGCGTATTGAATTGGTACATGGCTATTGCGTACTTGATTGCCCAGGTGGCTGGTGGTCTCGTCGGCTATGGTCTGCTGAAGGCAGTGCTGCCTTTGAATGCCATTGTCAGTGTGGATAATCCAGCTGGTGCCTGTGTCACCGTTCTCAATAGTGATATATCTGTACTGCAGGGCGTCTTCATTGAGTTCTTAATTACCAGCTGCTTGGTGATGGTCGCCTGCTCCGTCTGGGATCCTCGTAATGCCAGAAAAAAGGATTCAGTACCACTGCGCTTTGGCCTGACAGTCTCCAGTCTTAACTTGGCCGCGGTCAGTATTAAGTACAACACTTTTGCCTTTGAGCTGTTAGCAATTTGAATTTACTTCTGAACAGGGTCTTTTCACTGGGTCCAGCATGAATCCGACACGTTCCCTGGGACCGGCTGTGTGGAACGATTCGTGGCAGGATCATTGGATCTACTGGGTGGGTCCACTTGCGGGTGCAGCAGTCACCTCAATCATCTATCGACTCTTCTTTAAGGGGCGCCCAGAAGAGGAGATTGAGTTGCGAACCTCAAATGCCAAAATAAGATTTGTTGAATAAGTCTATGCTTAAGATAATGCTGGTTATACTGTAGTTGCCCAATTAGTTTTAATAAAGTTTAGGTTAAATAAAAATACTACACAAGAACTCTGATTTTTAAAGTTGGACACAGTATTTTCATCTAGAAAAGTATTGCTTTTGATAATCGGTTCAGCTTTGAGGAAGTTATGGCCATTTAAATGTGAAATGAATACTTTTCGATTCAGATAAGTATTATCTGATTTAAATGCACTCCTAAACAAAGTGTTAAATCATTACAAAAATATGTTAGTTTTGAAAATTGGTTCAGCTTTGACGAAGTTATGGCTTTTTTTAAATTACCAAATTGATTTTTTAAATCGATTTTTTCGACCCAAAATCAAGTTTTCAGAGCTTCAAAATTATGTCAAACCATGATGGCATTGCGAAATAATTTAATATTGCTTTTGAAAATCAATACAGTTTTATTGAAGTTACGTTTAATATATTAAATATAAATAATGCTACCAATGCTACATTATAAGAGATATATGGCCTAATAATCGCCAGCCTTCTAAATTCAATAGCTTGTTTGTGTTTAAATAAAGAGCAAAGTCTGTAAACAGACTGCAATGACTCAGTCAAAATTCCAAAGAAAACATTTGTGGAAAATAACTGATATAGTTTGATTGTAGTAAATATCGCATGACGCTATAGTAAGCTGTCAATCATTAAGATAGCCAGACATCCAAGAAAGATTAATTTGGGTTTATATCACTGACAGCACTGAACCAGACTTAAAAATTTTCCGTTTAAAAAGGCAAAGTCCCATGATTTTTTTGATGTCAAATAAAATAAAAAAGAAAAAGCTTTTCGTACTTGAATATAATTCCTCATGCATAGGACGGAAGAATTAAAAAAAAAGCACAGATTAGTATTAACAGTTGAGTAGAACTAAATATTTGTCTTTGAGATAATTGTCTTTTTTTGCCTGTCTGCCTAAAAACACAGCTTGATAAGACTGCTTTTTGTCATAGTATGGAAAATCATTCATAAAAGCTTTTGGTGCGGCGTAATTTGTTTGTATTACTTCCGCAAGGTATTGTCAAACAAACGGTGCATTAAAAGCTTTCACAAAATCTGCATTTCGATGAACAAATACTCTTCTCAAAGCGTTGAGCAAAACTCTTTAATGGATTTTTGCAGCTACTTGAGATGGCAGCCGTTTGATTTAGTTCTAATGATAGACACAAAAAAAACACATTTGATGTTGACTGATTATTAAGTTTCCACATGGTCAGCAAAAATTAATCGAATACAAACACTTAACTTGATCAAGGTTGAAATGTTAACTAAAACAGGAATACAAATTTTTATATGCTTTGCTGATTAGCAGGCAGACGCACTTGCTAGACTCGTGCATTTTTTACGTATATTGCAACTCCAAAAAAGATTCTAAAAACAAGATAAAAAAAAAGAATTCCCAAATTTATTTATTTATTTTGTTTATTTGAAATAGTAAACAATTGATTAAATATCACACAGGTATTTTGTGGGCAATAAATAAACACGCATGCAAAAGTCAACTGAATTGTGGCAATAGCATTTGATCATTTGATAATTGATAATAGCCAACATTGAAGAGATTATTGGCGACTCGCCAGGGTTGATTGTATAGTGTGGGAGTGGTGGGGGGTGGATTAAGCACCTGTCAATGGGTCGAGTGCCAAAGCTAATCAGTCAATAAAAACGACCAACGGTGTGCTGCAATCTCTGTCCCTCTCTCTCTCTCTCACTCTGACATGCTGCCTCACTTTCCCTCTTTCAAGCTCTTTGATATTCGTCTCGGTGTCCGAGACGCTCACAATTCAGTTGCGTGCTGTGCGTCCAAGTTAAACGTCGTTTTTACCTGCATTCATTTTACATACACGGCCCTTAATTATGACCGGACAAAACTTGAACAGAAGGCAGGTGTTTCTAATATAATTACCAAGTTTAAAGTCTAATTTTGCAACGTTTCTCTCAATCAATTTGCAGAGGTGTCGTTCTGGACAAGCTGTGCATCATCTTTGGCGAAATGACTGCTACGGCGTTTCTCATGTTTATCGGCTGCATGGGTTGTGTGCAGACAACGGAGTACATCAATTCCCATTTGCAGTGTTCCTTGAATTTTGGATTCGTTGTGATGATTTGTATTCAGTGCTTCGGTTGTGTCTCTGGTGCTCATCTCAATCCAGTCGTAACGCTTGCCAGCTACATTTATGATATGATATCGCTGCCGATGGCACTGGCATATTTTGTGGCCCAAATGCTTGGCGCCTTCATTGGCTATGGACTGCTGAAGGTATCGCTGCCCAATGATCTCATATGCAGCTCGAATACCCCGCTCGGCGTCTGCATAACTGGTCTCGGCAGCGGCATTGGCGTTTGGCAGGCGGTCCTCATTGAGTTCCTGATCACATGTGTGCTCATTACCATCTGTTGCGGCGTTTGGGATCCACGCAATTCCAAATTCCAGGATTCCACTGCCATTCGATTCGGGCTAGCTGTTGCATGCTTATCTCTCACTGCGGTACGTAAATTTTATTATAATTTTTTTTGTTATTTCTCCAACATAGTTTTGGATTCCATTTACCTGTGATTTTCATGTACATTTTAGGGTCAGTATACGGGCGCCAGCATGAATCCTGTACGTTCCTTTGCACCTGCCTTATGGAACAATGTCTGGGAGAATCAATGGGTCTACTGGGTGGGTCCCTTTGCCGGGGCATTAGTTACATCCCTCATGTACAAGTATGTCTTCAGGCGCGAATCAAACGATGTCGAGAAACGCATCCAACCCAACGAATCACAGCCGTAGAGCCTCTCGTAAATATATATAAATTTATAACGTGTAACGTGAATTAATTTAATTGATAGTTCAAATCGCAAGTGAATTAACTGTTTGTGTATAATTATGATATCAAATATCAAAAATAAATAACAAGTACATATTTTGTAGGGCTATAAGGTAAATTAGTTGTCTAAACCTCTATTGTAAAATGTTTGTTCAAAAATTAACGGGAATTATTTTTTCTGTAAATATACTAAGATAGATAAACAAAGGATTTCTAAATTTGGATTTCAAAACCGTGAGCCAAACTAGTATTATACAGATCCCGTTGCTATTTGACACACACATTTGGTTTATTCAAGGGTATCAAAATAAGATATGAAAATATATAAATTAAACGAAAACACTCTCTTCCCGAATGGCTACCTTATTCTTTACAGCCCAGATAAGATTTTATTTGGATAATTATCATCGAATCGACGGGTGTCTCTGTGCTTATCTGATAAGTGACTTTTTGTAGTTACTTCTGTGCATAAATTATTTTTAATTAGTTGTATTAGCAATGGAGATAGTAAGAAAGCGCCTCACTAAAAACATAAATAGATAAGAATCACATTATGGAAAACTTTAATTTAAGGCGCAATGTCGTAAATCAACCTGTATTCTAATCCCCATGACAACTGGTTCCAGACGACCTCAATGACAAACCGGATTAATAGCGTCGACATGGGTCCCAGCTAATTGCTGAAAATTATTACTCTGAGTGGACAATAAAATACAAAATAGAAGTAAAATTATTTTATTGAACAATCAGCATTTTTACTGGGTTAAATATAGTTCTGGTGGGGCCTCTCGCTGTTGTCAGCTTCCAGGAGCGTGTAGCGCGGTGTGCAGGCATATTGCCACACGGGTGGCACAATGATGGAGGCCAACAGTTGTCCGCCCAGTTGCAGGAGCACCGTTTGAGGATTTCCCTTAAACAGAGCGGGGATAAGCAGCTTGCCAGGATTCATAGTTGCGCCCGTCAGCGGACCCTGCAAACCAATAATTGGCTATATAAAATTAAAATTTATATGATTAAACTTACGCCAGCCAAATTGCATGCAACTATTAAGCAGCCCATTCGCAGGGTGACCGAGTCGAGAAATCGACCGCTGCGTACATCCCAAAGGGCGCACCAGGCCAGAACTAGGACCGCCGTTAGGAATCCCTCAATTCCCAGGATCTGTACGTAGGACAGACCCTTCATGGGCTCTACAATGCAAACGCCCTGCTTGCAGCCATCAATCATGCCTTGGGTGAGCATTTGCAGAAGTAGAAAGTAACCGAAAGCTGCTCCCGCCAGCTGACAGATCACATAGATGAACATCATCTTGTAGCCAATATAGCCAAGCAAACAGCAAGCGATCGAGACGCAAGGATTCGCATGGGCGCCAGATATAAGTCCAAAGATGTGCATTACCACAACGACGGCCAATCCGTATTGCACACTTGACATAAAATTCCCATTGGCTCCATTCTGGTCACTGGTCACGGTGCTGCCCAAACAACTGATTAACATAAACAGAGCAGTTGCACTAAACTCGCTGAGTCCTCGCATACAGGTAAAACTTTTGAATATCATATTTGTTGTGTGCAACATTTAATTTGGCAAATACAATAACCAAAAATACATATGTAAACAGCCTAAGTTGAGATGTGAGTAGTATTGAATAAGTTTACTAGCAATAGTTTGTATTTTTAAAATGTTGACATGATAGTCCAAGCTAAAATATTGTTGTATATAAATTTCTCTTGTGTTTGAAATAAACGGTAATGTTAAAATCATTTGTCTGTTTGTCCCATTTTTTGATCAACTGGCAGAAATGGGGAAGTTCTTATGGTTGCTCCTATAGGAATTTGTGAAAAATAAACAAATACATAATAAATCATAAATTTATGCCTGACTTTCCAGCCGTTTCTTTTTTCAAACCAAACCGTATTATTTTAACGCTACAAATGCCCTAAAAAAAATACCAAATAAAAATACAGTTACTCAATATGGGCATAATATACTGCTGATCAGTGCTGCCAGATTGCGCCGTTTAAGATTGGTGGCAATTGGAAAGATACCTGCAGACACGTATTTATTTATATTAGATGTTTTTTTATATAAATTCAATTGTGTCTAAATTAAGTAGTCAACACAGTAAACAAGAAGCGCAGCAACTGCCACACAATGTTTGCCAATCTGAAAAATAAACTTATCGAGGAGGTGAAAGCGTCGCCGTCCAAATTCCAACAATTTGCTAACGCAGCCCAGGCAAGAAACAAACGGGAAAAAATACAAATTAACGAAAACATACGCACACACACAAACACTGTGTGTGTCTATTAATGTGTGTGTTTGTTTTGGGGCTAATTGAAAATGCAACCGAAAGAAGCATTGCAAAATGCCAAAACTGTTCAGTTTGACCCATTTGCAGCAGACAGGCTGGCAGCTGTGCGCACACCCAAAACTCCCCACCCATTCGTACAGCTTATGACAAACACACACATTCACTCACCCACACACACACATACACATACTAACAACTTTATCGGCTTGCTTTAATTTTATTGTAGGCCGCTGTGAGCTCATCGTCCAGCACAACAACACCGAACTCGGAGAACACCGGCAGCGGTACTCCAGAGAACTTCTTCAGCATCACCGAAGAGGGTAATGTTTGCAGATCGTTTTGATTCTTTATCATATCACAATTTATATGTATTACATGCATGTATTTCTTTAGATACGCCACAAAACTCGCCGTACCGCATACAAAAGTTGCCGACAGTCAGTCGTGCCTCGACCCAGTCGCTGAATGGCGTGGGCGGAAGTGGTGCAGTACCCCGTGCCCGCAAGCTATCCAACTCGTCCATGGCTAGCGATGTATCGTTCCGCCTGCCCACATATGATGCGCCAGCGGTAAGTGTGTGCATATCTCCGGAATGTGACTTAATTGTTACATTAATCTGTCTAATCTGTTATCTGTCTCTCCATAAGATGTATCATTTGCAGTCCGATTTGGATGAGACGAGCAGTGAGTTTGATGACTCCGCATCGACAGCACGCCTCGATGTTATTACCAAGGATCAGCTGTACGATGCATACAAAAAGTCACTAGATCGTTATCACAAATATCGTTGTCGCTACTCGGATCTGGCCAAGAAGTACAGGGAACTGGAGCGTGACAGCAGCAAGGCGAGGGTATGAGCGAAAAACAAAAATATGTTATCTTCTTCTACAGCTAAATACCAAAAGTTAATTATTTTGCATTTGCTTTTAGTCCGTGCTCGTAGAGACGCAGGATAAGGCGCTGCGACGCATCAGCGAGCTGCGAGAACAATGCACGCTGGAGCAACAGGCGAAGGCACATCTGGAGGAAGCGCTGCGTATCGAAATGGATGATATGAGCTGCAAGATGCAGGCATACCAAACCAAACTAAAGTTGCTCGGCGAAAATCCTGATAATGTTACAGCCGCACTGGAGCGTAGCCAGGAGAACGCCTCTGACAAGCTGATCGACCTCGAGGAGCCAATTACAATGACAACGACAGGGGCAGCGCCCACAGCAAATGGTAGTCAGCCTACCCTGGAGTTGGATGAGGAACTGTCAAAACTACGTCAATTGTTGGCCAGGCAAGAAGCGCAGCTGACGGAGCTAAGGAAAAACAATGAGGAGGCCAACAGCACAATTACAGCGCTGCGCAAGCAGGAGGAGGAAAATGTGCTGCTGCTGGCACAGACAAAGCAAGCAATACACACAGAGCTGGAGCACAAGGAAGTCGAAGTGCGCCAGCTGCAGGAAAATGTGAAGCATCTAGAGATTGAGCTAGAAATAGCGAATGGACGGGAAACCCAGTCGGTAGACATCAAGGAGCAACTAAAGAAACTACAGAGCGGCAAACAGGAAGTGGACGCCAAACTCATTGCAACTGAGCATATTCTGAGCACACTGCGAGCAGAGCACGCAGAAAAGAATCAGCTATTGTTAGCTCAGGAGAAGAAAATTGAATCTGAGTTGGCTAACAAGGAAAAGGAGGTGCAAAAGTTGCAGGAGCAGTTAAAGCAGCAAGAAGCTAACCTGGAACAGGCAACCACAGACAAAACGCAGTCAGAGGACATCAAGGAACAGCTAAAGCAACTGCAACAAAGCAAAAAGGAGGCTGAAGCTAAACTTACTGCCACGGAACAAAAACTCAATGAGCAAACGGAAAAGGAGCAACAACTGGCAGCAAAGCTATCGAAAACATTACCCGAGTTGGAACAAAAGGAAATCAAAGTGCAGCAGCTGGCGGAGAAGTTGAAACTGCTGGAAACCGAGTTGGAACTGGCCAACAGTCGCGAAACGCAAGCCAAGGCTATCGAGGAGCAATTAAAACAGCTGCAAAATGCCAAACAGGAAGGAGATGCCAAACTAATCTCAATGGAGCAAGAGTTAAGCGCATTGAGATCAGAGCAAACGCAAAAAGAAGAACAGCAAAAGCAATTGCAGTCCTCGGTGGAACAGCATAAGGAAGATGAAGTGCGACAATTGCAGGAGAAGCTTAAGCAATTAGAGTCCGAGCTGAAGACCGCAGCGGAGCGTGGGACAGAAGCTGCGGATATCAAGGAGCAACTAAAGCAGCTGCAAAATGCCAAACAGGAAGCGAATAGTAAATTAATTGAAACAGAGCAGCAGTTGAACACACTGCGATCCGAGCACATGGAAAAGGAGCAACAGGTGGCTGACTTGGGCAAACAGCTGCATGCACTGAAAATGGACAGCGAGCAGAGACTGCAGGATTTGCAATTGCAGAACAATCAGTTTAACGAAATTGTACAACGCTACCAGCAGAACGAGTCATCTTTGGAGGAGGTGCAGAGTCAGCTGGAGGATGCCAGGACACATCTAATGGAGCAAGAGCAGCGTGTGCTAGAAACCGAGAAGAGTCTGGAGAAGGAGCATGAAACTGTCGCTGCATTGACCGTTGAAAATGCAGCTTCCAAGGAACAGACGCTCACGTTGCAGCGGGAGGTGCAAACCCTTAACGATCAAATCGCCAGCAGCTCCAACACGGAGTCGGAGACGATAGCAAGCCTAAGACAACAGATTGGGGCACTCGGTGACCAACTCAGTGTGGCGCAGGTCAAGGATAAGGAGTTGAAATCCGGCGCCGGAAAGCTAAACAAGCTGAAAAAGCAACACGAGCAGCTGCAGGTGAAGCACAGCGAACAAGCTGCCAGCCTGGAGAAACTCAAAGTGGAGTCTGGCAAAGTTGAGCAGTTGCGCAGCGAGAAGCAGGAACTGCAGAAGCGTGTCACTATCATCCTCGAGGAGATTACCACGATGCAGACGCATCTGCAGGATGTGCAGGCGGCACAGGCACAACTCGAACGCGAGAAGCGACAACTGGAAACGCACATTGGGGCGTTGCAGGAGCAGCAACAACAAAACGATGCACAGGGTGAATTGTCCACGTCCCGACTGGTGGAGATTGAGCGCGAGAACAGCAAATTGGCCGAGCACAATTGTCTGCTGCAGGAGCAAAACAATCACTTGGAGAAACAGCAGGACGAGCTTACCAAAATACAGAACAAAATGCAACAGGTGCTCGACGAGCATTCCAAGCTGCAGAATGCACAGGAGATCATGGATCATGATCATCGCACGCTGCAGGACAAGTGCGATGCATACGAAAAGGAAAATCTGATAGCCAAGGATGAACTCAACTGCATGCAAGAGGCGAAGGCAGCTTTGGAAAAACAGACGAATAGCTTGCAGCTGGACTTGGATCAGGCTCAGCAGCAACTGGCGGAGGTACGGGAGCGAGATCACGAACTGCAGCAGCAACTAAAGGATCAGAAGGAACGTGTCGCCGAACTGGGGGCCAGCAATGAGCAGCTGGCAGCGCTGCAGGAAACAGTCAGCAATCTGCGTGAGCAATTGGACTCACTGAAGAAGGCGGAACAAGCTCATCTGGATAGGGCTGAAGTAACCAATGTCGCCCATGCAGCGCAGCTGAACACGCTCGAGGAGCGCTGCAGTGCCGCCAATGGTGATGTGCAGCGCCTGCACGAGGCAAACGATGCACTGCAGCGGGAAATCGAGACGCTAAAGACCCCAACTGAATCCACCCCAACGAAAACCGAGCTAGAGCAGCTGCAAATCGAGAATGAATATCTAAACAAGCATACCAAACAGCTGGAAATGGAACTCTCGCTGGCGTTGACCAATCACGGCGACAGTGCCGAGAAACTGAAATCTCTGCAATGCGAGCTCTACGTGCTGCAGGAGCAGGTGCTGCAACATGACGCCCAACTGGCCGAAAAGGACGCAGTGAGCAAAGAAGCCAAGGCGGAGGCAGCGCACCTAAAATCAACGCTGGACGCGCAATCGCTTGAGCTGACGCGGCAAAGTGAACACGCCAGATTCGTCAGCGAACAAAACGATGCGGTGCAGAAGGAGTTGCTGCATTTTCAGAGCCAGCTGCAGGAGCGCCAAGTCGAGCTGGCGAAGACAGAAGAGCGCTGTCTCAGCCTCGAGGAGGAACTAAACAAGCAAAAGAGTGAGCAGGAGCGGAAGCGGGAGCAGCAACGGGAACAAGAGTCGGCGCCAACAACAGCATCACTGCCCAACGATTCCGAGCATTTGCGCCGGCTCAATGAGCAGCTACAACGTGAACTGGAGGACCTGAAGCACAAGAGCAACGGTGAGCAGTCCAATCTGCAGCAGGAAATCGATGAGCTGCAGGCGAACAACAAGGAAATGACCGAACGCATTACCGAACTGGAGACGTTGCGTGCCGGCATCCAGGCGCAACAGTTGCTTGCCAGCCTGGCACCCAAAAGCGCTCAGCCGGCAGTGGTCAGCGACGAGAAGGCCCTGCTGGAGGCCAAGCTCAAGGAGATCATGAGCGAGGTGCAGGATGTGACCAATCGAAATCTGTTCCTCGAACAAAAGTGCGAAAACTTCCTCATACTGGAGCAATCCAACGAACGACTCAAGCTGCAGAACGCAAAGCTGTCGCGTCAATTGGATGAAACACTGGTAAGACATTTCAGATATATCCTATATCCTTGCTAAATATGCCGTGTGTCTTACAGGTATCCATGCAGCATAGCGATAGCGTCCCAGCTAACACAGAATTTGAGTATCTGCGCAACATCATGTTCCAGGTAGATATATTCACACACGGATAATCCTTAGTCTCAATCGTTTTGTTAACAATCGTTTTTATAAAATATATATTTGCAGTATTTAACCGGCAATGCGAATAACGAAACTTTGGTGAAAGTCATAGCGGCTGTGCTAAAGTTCTCCCCGCAGCAGGCACAGGTTGCCCTCGAAAAGGAGCACCAGCGACGCTCATTAGTATGTCTCATCAATTGCACCATTTTCATATACTTACTTTATTTTTAATTCTAATTTGCAGCTAAACAAACTGATCTAGCAAGAGTTGTTGGCGCTCGGTGGCAACAATTGGTGGCATCCCTGCAATGAAACGCTTCTAGACTACTACAAATCAAGCTGAACGTTTAGCCCAAGTTCACAAAAAGTACCTTACCTCAACTTAGCCACAAGTTGTTGACGTACTGTTATTTTTTTTAAAAAAAATATTATATTGCTATATCAGGCATTTTCGTTGGCAGAGTTTATAATGCAGATATATCGTATATATATTTATATATACCTTCATGTTATTGTACAGTTCCAAAACTATTGTAAATTTGAAAGTATGCTACTTTATGTTGCTCGATCGATTTACATGACGCACACACACCACACACACACACACACTCCACGCTGTTTTCGTGCAATCATTTCTACATTTAATGTGTTTTCCCATCTTTTTGTTGGCGTTTAATTGAAATTAATTTTAGCTGTAAGTTAAAAGTTGTAAAGATATCACTTGCAGAGTGCATTTAGTTTAATTCAATTTAATATATCTACAGATATACAAATAAATAGATAAAATTCATACAAATAATTAATCTAACAACTAGGAGTTCATCATCTCAATGACGATGCTTATACTGCCACCGTCGCCCCGCAAAGCTGCGCATCATTGCCCGTGTCATGGACGTTAGCGGATAGTTGGGCCTGTAGTTGCGCAGGGCATCCAAGGCAAAGGCGTAACCGAAGCGCTGTGTGCGCAGCATGGCCTGAACAGCTGCCTGCTGTATCATTGGGCGTGGCACCGCCACCAGCACTCGCTGAAAGAGCGCTATATACACCGACATATCCACTTTACTTTCCAGCGGAAGCTGTTTGACAATCATCGATATGCACTGCAGCAGGCACTCCATGCGCCCATCGTAATCCTCGCTCCGGCTGCACAAATCACAGTAGTCGTCGACCAGCGGCAGCAACTGCTGCGCCAACACGTCCTTGACCACAAAGTGAGTCGGACCGCACTTGCAGAACAGGGCAAAGGCATAGCTGAGCTGATGAACGCGGCCAGCTTTAAGTTTCTCGACCAGATTCGCGCTCACCTGATGCCTGTTGGGCTCGTAAGGCTCGAAGTGATATTGAAAGCGCAGTGCAGAGATCAGTGCACGATCGGGTCCGTCGGGATCCTGGACCTCGTACTTGTAATTCATTAGGCGATGCTTGATGACCGTAATTAGAGGATCGGCATTATCATATGCGCGCTCCTCGCGATGCGGAAGCACCGTTGGAAAATATCTGATCACCTCCAGCACCAGCAGTGGCATATCCCTGTTATAGTGATACAGTATTTTTGCCAGCAATAAGCGAGCCGGATTCTGATTCTCGGACTCCAGCGGTTCGGCCAGGTTTGCCTGCAGTCTCATCAACTGCAAACAAAATCGGACATATTCGAGTGGCAACTGGATCGTGCCTCGTTTATTCGGGTGAAATAAACACTGCTCCAATTGGTACAAAAGTCGCTTAATCAACAAGGATCTCTTGATATTACAAGGCTGTAGCATACTAAGCATACGTTCCAAGTCGTTGTTATCCATCAGTTCAGAGGATACCGTAATAATGGCATTGCTAACAACATCCTGGTTATCATCTTTATTTATGAGCTGAGCACACCACAACTTCAACGGTTTCGAGTGCTTTAAGTGATCAATGATATTCCGCCCAAGTTGCTCCGTTTTTTTAGTGCTCAACTGTTGCTTCTGTTTTCGTTTGCCACGTTGTTTGGTGGCATCTTTAAGTGAATTGACCACGTAACACAACAGCGCCTTTGGTGCACTCTCGCCATGTTCGCCGACAGGTGACTCCAGTGGTATTTCAATGGGCTCGCTCTGCACACTCTCCTCGCAGCCGTTTGTGGCAATTGGTGACATGGGGGAGCAATCATAAATACAGCTTGGCTGCACTTCACTTTTCAAATTTTCCGATTGCAGCAATAATTGCTGCTTGGCCTGCAGCCGAGTGAAACGCTTAACAGGCGGCGGGAACTCATCCATACTGCTGGATGAGGGACTTGACTTCCGCTTGCGCTTGTTGACTTGCAACGGCAGAGCAGGTTTCGCATCGTTTTCCTGTGGCATTGTTATGCACTCTGGAGTATTGACCTGGTTGTCATCCACGGCGCAAGGGCTGCTCTGCTCATGATCTTCATCGATGATCAAATTGTGTTCATCGTCAATGCTGTTCTCATCTGAATCCATTGCATCTTCCTCAATTGCTGCCTGCATGGGCTGACATGAAGTTTCCTCATGCTCAGGCTCAAGCACAAGTACTTCCTCATCTTCTGAATCCGCATCGTTGCCAAACAAAGATAGCATCAGCTGCTTGTTGCTATCTTCCGTGGAAACTTCCTCACCAACAACAAGTGACGAGCAAATTTCTGATAACCTTTGCTCCTTTTCATTAGGTGTTATTTGGCCACCTGACTCGTCCTCCAAAGCTCCATTTACAAGTTTTGGATTGTTCCCGGCTACACTGCTTACGACTGGTAGTATATGTTCCTCTGCATTGGCCACTTTCTTGCTATCAGCACCTTGGAGCACTGGAGTATTTATGATTTCTGGCAATTGGTTCACATTTTGCTTGCAATATGCAGGCACTTTTTGTGGCTGTTGATTTGCTGTTCCTGTTGCCGTCCTGAGTTTCAGCAATTGATGCACTGCTGCACTGCTTATGACTGGTGGTATATGTTCCTCGGCATTGGCCACTCTCTTGCTATCAGCAACATGAACTGGTTGATTTGGTCTGTCCACTTGAGTATTTCCGATTTGTGTCAATTGGTTCGCAACTTGCTTGCAATATGCAGGCACTTTTTGTGGCTGTTGATTTGCTGTTCCTGTTGCCGTCCTCAGTTTTGGCAATTGACGCACTGCTGCACTGCTTATGACGGGTGGTATATGTTCCTCTGCATTGGCCACTCTCTTGCTATCAGCTGCTTGAACTGGTTGATTTGGTCTGTCCACTGGAGCATTTCCTATTTGTGGCAATTGCTTCGAAACTAGCTTGCAATATGCAGGAACAAATTGTGGCTTTTGATTTACTTTTGCTGCTGCCGTCGTCAGTTGCAGCAATTGACGCTCCTCGGCGTCCAGTTCAATGTGCAAATTATCACAGTTGGGCTTGTGGAAAGCATCTAAGTTGCTTAGAAAATGAACAGCAGTTTCAATTGGCTGCTGCTGCTGCGCTTTTGTTAAGCGCTTCACGGTTTTTCGCTTTTTGTTAATCTTTGGTAGCGGAGGCAGACGGATTGGCGTCAGTTCTAGGCCAATTTTCGGTTGCGATGACGACTCCTTTATGGGATCCCGACCAATATGGATGGGCGTTGGTTTTTCTGACGCTGCCGTAAACGTTTCGCCATCTGCAAATAAAATGATTAGTTGGTTTACCTGGAAACTGTGTTAAATTTTCATACCATTTTTATTGATCATGCCGCATGCCACATTATTTGGTTGGTTTATTGAACTTTTGAAGAGTTCATCGAACCAGCTGTGAAAATCCGCTTGGCTAATGGTATTCGTGGGGCGATCCTGTAGAGCGACGAGTACCATTTTGCCCATGACTTGCCAGATCTCCTCGAAGACTTGTGGCGGCATTTTGGCCAAAATGTTTTGATTGTGCGGCAGAAAGCTGAGCAAATCCTTGGCCTTGTAATGGCTATAGCCGCTTAAATCGGGTGGCATGGCCATCTCATCCTTCACGGTGTCGTAATTGGCACGCGACGGTGGCCTTGAATCCGACCGCTTTAACATTGCCGGCACTTCGGGCAGAAAGTCAATCTCTCGCAGCACATTGCACAGATCCGTGCAAGTGCCCATGCTGACTGCTGTTGTTGTTTTTACCGTTGCCGTTGCCACTGCAACGGGCGGATCACAGATGGGACTAACTGGTGTTTTACGCCACGAGAGCATCTCTTCTAGAATCTGTTGAGCATTTGGAGCAGGCTTCGAGTCTGGACAAGATGTGCCAACGTCACTCGTTTGTATCAAAGAGGCTGTTGTCGTCGCCCGCGTAGTTGTCGTATTCTTGTGCTGTATGCCCTGATCCCGGGTGGCTAACTTTTCCGTTTGTACAGCAATCGAGCACATATTCGGTCTGCTGGGCATATCGTCCGTTTGCACGCCAATCGAACACATTTCCGATCTACTGGGCACAACTTCCTGCAATTGCGGCAGCAGCTGCTGCTGCTGTGGTTTTGTTCGTTTCACTGTGGGGCTCTTCAGCTGAGGTATGCAAATATTGGCCAAACTGCAGTACTCTGTTAGCTGTAAAATCATCTTTCGCTCTGCTCGTGTGGTGACACCAGCGGTCACATCACGGCCAATGCGCTGCATATACATGCGAACCATATCCTCGGCTTGTATGGGCAGGACTGTGGCATGTATCTGATCCTGCAGCTGCTCACATTTCATACGCTGATCCTCCAGTTGCTGCTTCAAATCCTCGCAAACTTTACTGTCTTCCGCCGTTCGACGTTCGAGTTCGATGCGCTGCTGTTTCTCATTATTATAGATTTGGGTCACTTCGCTCGCAGTTCGGTGCAGTTCGCACAGCTGCTGTTTTTGCTCTTCCAGCAGATGCCGCAGCTTGTCCGTCTCTGCAATTTGTTCGGCGAGCCTGCGTGCCTTTTTCGCCGAGTGTCTTCTTTTGTCGCTAGCGGTGGCATTATGTTGCTGTTGAATCTCTGTTGGTGTGGTGAACAGGAAATCGAGCTCATCAAAGCCTAAACTCTCTGGCATGGCAGTATTGATGATTGTGTTGTTTTTGGTTTCACGTGCTTTTGGGCGGTAAACGTTTAGGTTGTTATCGCCTAGGTTATCGCTGCTTTCCGGGCAAACGCGTATTTATTAAAACAGCTCAAATTCATACTAAAAAACTGCAATGCCTTAAGATAGATTCTAAAATTAGTTGATAATTTATATTTTAATGGTAACCACAAAACTAAGCAAAACCGTGTTTCACGCCGGCAACATAAACATAAATGGTAAACAGTGATGCCGTACTTTAAGAAAAAAAGGATGACCATGTTGCGTGCATGAAATAAATAAAATCTGAAATTCATTCAAGTAGGCTTTATTCCTGCAGACTAAATCTACAAAATACAATTTCAGAAGTACTACAGTTAGCTGAAGAAATACATTTCCCCATTTTAAATTTTAAATTAAAGTAAATACCAAACATCCTAAGTTGGCAGTTCTTATAGTCGCAGCCCACTTCGCGTTTCTCGTTATACCAGGGCAGCTGCAGCACATTGAGCTATTGTGGTATTTTCGCAGTCTTGTAGAGGTACGTAACTGCGGTATTCGCAACCAAAAATTACATAATTGCTAACAATTTACAAATTTATCAAATTGACAGTAACAAAATCACAACCATGGCCGACAAAGTTGTTGCTGAGAAACCCGCTGGACGTCCAATGAAATATCCATACACGTTCTCGGCTAAAATCGCCCAGTTCCCAATTAAGCATTACATTAAGAACCAATGGATATGGCGCTACTATTTCATTGCAGCGGTCGCCTGTGTACCTGTTTTCTACAAGATTAGCAAGTTGGGTAAGTATTGAGCTTAACAATTTGCAAATGCAATTATTGCAATATATTTTTGCCGTACTTATGTCGTTTTTTTTCTTGCAGCCAACTCGCCCGAAAACAAGAAGGCCTGGGCTGCCAGCCAAGCTAAGGAGGCTGCTGAACACCATTAATCTGTTAAGATCAGCGGTTGCTGCCTTTGATTTTAGTTGTTTAACGTTGCATCTACATTTCAAAGCCACTTCTGGTGGCTTTACGTGAATAATAAATGGTCAAATAAATGATTTAAAACCAACATATACTATCATTTTCGTAACATAAATAGGGAAGATAACTTCTGTCTTCTCAGTTAGTCGTTCACTTGTACCAACGTGCATTTGACATTCACATTGCTTGCGTTCAGGGTTGCACTTATGTTTATTTAAGATGTGGCAACCTTTTACACCCAGCTGCTAGATTTTGCCATCGTGAGCAAAAAGTTTTGCAAATATAAATTCACACAAGGTAAATAAAAGAGTCTGTAAGTTATGGGATCCATGTTGCGGTTATATGATGATTGTATGATTAGGTCCATTTAACACTAAAGTGTTCTCATGTTTGTATTTTCAAGTCTGTCAAAATGGTTGTAACCAGTGAACAGGTATAGTTACAGATTTCCTAACGTAAACTTTCATTGATGTATTTTAGTTTGCAATCAAAAATTGTTTTTATTTGGCATGCTCATTGTATTTTTTTGTCCGGGTATATTTCGCATTGGCTCTTTTGAATCTAATAACATATTTGTTGTGCAAACCCCACAGGGATCAACGAGTTTTCCCGTGGCTAAGCAGAAGAAACAACGCCAACGCAATCGGCCCAGAAACAAAAGAAACCGTTCTCAAGATAACAAAATTCAAGCACAAAACGAAAGTGCAATGCAAAAAGCCGGCAGTAATCAGCAAAATGCAGCAGCAGATAAAAGCCGTGAGCAGGTGATGGCGGGGCGCGAGGCCAAAAAGCTGGCGAAACAATCTAAGAAACAGAAACTGCCACTCAGCCAAACACCGGCGACAACAATCATCACAGAAGTTGAGCAAACAACCATAACTCAAAAACTAACGACAACAACAACAACAACAACATCCACATCAAAGGATAATAACAATAAAAACCAACCGGCGTTAGCTGCTGCCTCTATCACGCCCACAAATTCCGCCGTCGCCACAAAAATTGCTGGTTCAGCAGATACGATCTCCAGTGGAGAAAAGACGCGCGACCAAATCAAAGCTGAGCGTGAGGCGAAGAAGGCAACCAAACAGGCGGCCAAGTCGTCCAAATCGGTCAAATCAAATAACGTGGATGTAGTCGCGCAGCAATTAAATAACATACATGTTGCAGCCAAGGCTACTAGCAATGAGACTGCTGCGGCTGCAACAGGAGTTGTAGTGGATCCCCCAGCAGAGCAGGAAAAGGTAAACAAGCCAATGTTTATAAATACGGCTATAATTTTGGTAATGCTTTTGATACTTGCAGAAAAAGCCAGCGCTTAGCAAGGCGGAGCGTCGAGCCATACAGGAGGCTCAACGTGCGGCCAAGGCGCAAGGACAAACTAAAGCAAAACCTGTCTCAATAACCCAAGCCAGCGCAAGCAAAGCTAAGGCGACGCCAATAGTTAGTGCCACGCCTGCAAAGGAAACAAAACGTGAGAGTGAATCACCCGCCAAGTCACCGGTTAAGCTGTCCACCCTCAAAGCTGAGCGAGAGGGCAAAATGAAACTGTTTAATCACTTGGCGTGCGCTGACAAGGATGCCAGCTTATTTGTGAACGATCCCAACTTGCATCCTAGTATGGCGCGCCTGGGTGTCCAGTATGCCGAACGAACTGTTGTCGGCTCAAATGCACGCTGCATTGCCTTCCTGAATGCTCTGCGACAGGTGGTGCAGGACTTTGAGACGCCAGCGAAGAAGGAGTTTGGACGCAGCCTTGATGTGGCGGTCAAGCATCATGTAGATCATCTGAACAAGTGCCGACCACTGGCTGTCTCCGTCTACAATGCCTACAAGCAGTTCAAAAACCAGTTGACCCATCTGCCAGCGGATCAACCCGAAACGGAGGTAAAGTCTGGCAAAGAAAAACATAAACTGCAGCATGGTAATTCAATGATTTCCTTTTGGTATTCCAGTTGAAGGAGCAACTCGAACACTTCATAGACACCTACATAGAGAATCAGATTGGAAAGGCCGCTCAGGCGATTAGCAGCTCAATGCAGGAGAAGATCACCGATGGCGATGTGTTGCTAACGTTCGCCTGCTCCTCGCTCATCCAGTTCATCTGTGAGGAGGCCAGGCGTCGTCAAGTGGCCTTCCGAGTGATTGTCGTTGATTCGCGACCATTTTGCGAGGGCCAGGAGATGCTTCGTCGGCTGCATGCCCACGGCATACCATGCACCTATGTGCTCATCAATGCCATCGGCTATGTCATGCCGGAGGCAACCAAAGTGCTCCTCGGCGCACATGCGCTGCTTGCTAACGGCTATGTTATGGCTCGAACTGGCGCCGCTCAGGTCGCACTTGTCGCCAATGCGCACAATGTGCCCGTGCTCGTCTGCTGCGAGACGCACAAGTTCAGTGAGCGTTTCCAGACCGATGCCATTGTCTACAACGAGCTATGCGATCCCAATCAGCTGGTGATGAATGGCAAGTGTTGTCTCAACAATTGGCAGACAAAAGGTCGACTGACTCCGCTCAATCTTAGCTATGATATCACGCCACCGGAACTGGTCAGCGCCGTTGTCACCGAGGTGGCCATTCTGCCCTGCACCAGCGTTCCCGTAATTCTGCGCATCAAGCCAGATATTGGCTATTAGACGCCCCACTCAATCCACTACTTGTTGCTTGCTTGACTGTTGCTTTTTCAGAGATTCCAATACATAACACAAAAGAGTCCATCTGAGAATTTTGAATAAATAAGTTTATTTTTTACTATATTTTGATCAAACATTGTTGCACGGTAAATTTGAATGACACGTTAGGATTTTGATTTTTGTTTTTTGAAATTACTATATCCATGCAATTTTACCATTTAAGTATACATATATGTAAGCAATTGTACTTTCATTTTGTGTGTGGGGG
Source organism: Drosophila melanosoma (assembly GCA_035042045.1). Classification (NCBI taxonomy): domain Eukaryota; kingdom Metazoa; phylum Arthropoda; class Insecta; order Diptera; family Drosophilidae; genus Drosophila; species Drosophila melanosoma. The sequence goes on along the minus strand of JAWNLY010000170.1, from coordinate 192,961 downwards.
GCAATAGATAGATTCCAACAATCAAAAGCTCAAAACATTTATGGCATATATGTTAGTGGATATGGAATGCTTGCTGTCTGAATCGAGATTCTGCAACATTAAGATTTATTTGTATTTTTAGCCGTTCTATAAAATGTAATACATAAATGCTAGCTCAAAACCGTGACTAATTTGTGAATCCTTTTTTAATTCGCATTGATTTGATGGTTATCCAAAGAAATCCAAGTAATGTGAGCAGGCATGATAGTTAAAAAATTAAAAACAAGATATAATAGTTTTGTGCACGACTTATATATAGATAACTAGGATCTGCTGTGGGAGACGTCAATGCGCTGGAAGCGATGCTAAACTTGAATGTTTGGCTTAATCAGCACGCAATAAGTCGAATGTCGAATATGCTTTTAAGTAGCTACAACTACAAATGCAACAATAAATATTATATTGTAGTATATGTAAGTGTACACATATGTATATACATATATATATATATATATATGTATGTAATATTTGTATATGTATTTCATGCAACAATTATGTCCACTCGTCAGCTATCGCTCGATAGCTGTCCACATTCACGCCACGTCACACGCTCAACAATTTACAACTATGATAAACTTGGGTTTATGGACTCTGCTTCTGCATCTGTCGGAAGCAGCCGCGGCAGACTGGGACTGGTTTGCCGCTCTCGTGTCCCGGCAACGCAACGCTCTTGTCAATGCAACGCTCGCAGAAGATGTCGCCGCAACGCCAACAATGGGTCTGCAAATGAAAGGCGAATGAATTGCGGCAGCTGCGCTGGTTATATTTTGAGGATTCTTACCTTTTTGCTAAACTGATCGAAGGGCGTGGAGCAGGAGCAGTTGGTAACGCTCCGCATGGATTTCCAATCCAGTGCCACGGACGAGATTTCCTCGTTCAATGTTTGCGGGCTCGTTTGTTCGGCATTTAGCGAGAGACTAGCGAATGACATGTTGCTCGCCTTTAGCGGATGATCATCATCGGCGGCGGACAATTCGCTCAGCTTCTTGTCGTAGTTGTACCTGCAAAGTTGCATATAACCATTTAGGTCCTGTACCAAAAAAGTATATAGAAAGAAAAAGCTACTTGTTGTCATTGATTTCGTTGGGTGTTGTCTCCTTGGTAACTTTGGTGGTTGTTGTTGTTGTGGTGGTGGTGGTGGCATCTTGCAGTTTCTTGGCCGACTTGGAAATGTAATTTTTGAAGCTGGCAATCCGCTTGGTCAAGTGCTGCACATGATCCTCAAGCGAATTGCAGTGTTCCTTGCTGTCGAGCAGTAGATCCCCCAGCGGCTCTCGGGGATGAATGCCACTTTCAAAGCGGCTATACATGCCACGCCAGAATCTATAAGCCAAATCAAATTGAGTATGTTGCAATAGCTTTTATCGATTTTCATTACTTACTTGATGCACTGCGGTGCCAGGTTGGCTTTGATAGACTCATCCACATTGGGTTTGTATAGCGGATTAATATACTCGTTCAAATGGTTGGCCATGTATCCCCATAGCGAGAATGTGCGTTCAGCCAGCTTGAGGTCCAGGCGATCCTTTTCGCAATTGCCAACAAAGGTGCCAAACTGGCACGAGTGGACATGATCGTGCAGTATGAGTAGGAAACGCTCGTTAAACTCAAAAGATTCGCTGCGCTGCGACATCAACTGCCAGGTGCAGTCAAGGAACTGCGTAAATATCGGCGACACCTCACGCGCATCCATCTGGATGTGGCCGCAGCGCTCGCTAAACTTGTGCCCAAACGCCAGCCAATCCTTCTCGATGAGCGCCTGAAAGCCCTTAATTGTGCGATAATACGGATTTAACATCAGCTGTGCCAGTGAGCAAACTTGCGCGGTGCGATCCCAGCCATCGGAGCAGTGGACAACCACCGAAACGCCCCTGTCGACTGCGCTCGCAATGAAACTATAAACGGAAAGAGGAAAATATATAATAATTATCAATTATAAATGGATGGAAAATAATTAATATATATTTAGAAACACATAAAGATAAATACGGTGAATGTGTGGACTGAATTAATTCCGAGTCGTGTGGTGGAAAGTAAACAAAAGACGATTTTCTCCTGCAGCTTAGTGTTTAATGTGATGGCTTACCTCGACGTGTCCAATATGGAGCGAATGTGTTTTAGCCAGCCGGACGACTCCAGGGCATTCAGAAATGCGCTCATTGTGGGCGACTTTTGTTCGCAGGCCTCCAGCACCTTTTGCAGGCTGGCGCGTTGTACGTGAATGTTCTCAATGCCGAGGAAATGGAACTTAATGTTCTCGTAAAAGGCCTCGTTCTCATAACCTTTGCCAGCGGCTCTATTGGCCATGGCATTGATCTGTACACAAGAGGCACGTTATTTACATATTTACATATATATATATATATATATATACAATTGCCATTTTTCTGTTAGGTCTATTACTTACTCGTGGTCGCGTATCGACAACGAACATGTAGTCGGTATTGGGATTTGTTTTACGTATGGCCTCCAGCATTTGCTCGTCCTCCAGACAGCGCGCACTGAAGCCCGACAATGGCTGGCTGCATCGGCATATGGACGCCTGTTGAACAGATGCACTCGATTCAATTAAAGTGCCTTTAGTTGTTATGTTATTTGTAGTTTTATACCCGGTTGTTGTGCAAGTAGGTCAACGCGGGCAGGCGTCCCTTGGAGCGAAAGCGTGAGCTGCTTAGCAGCATCAATTTGGTTGCTTCCTTAGGCACATAGATCTGACGGGGATATGTGTCGCACAGCTCGTACTTCTCGTTCATGGAGCACAGCGTCCAGTTGTCGTTCGGCACCAGCATATGCTTAAACTCTGCCTCCAATTTGAAAAAGTCCCAGCCGGCATTCTTGGGATAGTCATCCTTGGCCGGCTGATAGTTGAAGCAGTACAACTTGTTAATGGAGACTGTGCGAAAGAGATTTAACTTGAATTGAGTGGTAAATTTAAGGGATTTATTTGCTTTACTTACCCGGCTGAAAGAGTTTGATGAGCGAAGTGTAAACATCGTGGCACTCAGAGTCCTTGGGTATGACAAATGTCACAGACAGAAATGTTTTGCAACGGATTAGAAGCGGTGAGCCCGTTGTGCTTAATGGAAGCTTCTCAATACTGGCAATGTGCATGTGTAGAATCTATAATGGAATTACAGAAAAAAACATGGTCACTAAGCAACCCCAACGGCAATCTCATCTCTAAGTGGTCAGTTCAGAACTTTGGCAAAACTTTCACTTTGCGGCTTTGAGCCAGAAAATCGATATTTAAGAACACATCTCAGTCCCTAATTGGCAATCTAATTGGAACACACGAGTGCCCTAACTTTTAATTAACATAGTAGATGACTCGAACCCGACGCCAACATGCTCATTTCTATTGGGTCTCCGGCGGCCACTTGTCGCGCTGATGAACGAGTGCAGAGCCCAAGTGCATAATTGATATAATTATGAAAGGTGGAGCAATTAAAAGTGCCATGCCTCCATGAGCCCAACGAGAACAAAACAAACTAAAATTGAGGTAAATTAGAAAAAAAAAACCCAATAGAAAAGGGCATAGTTCAAGCAAAGTTGCAGGCAGCACATATTTAATATAGCATTTATGATTTAATTAGATTAATAGGGTTTTCATAGCCAGTAACTACTCTGTAGAAAAGTTTTTATTTTATATATTGAGCATTTTTCTACAACTTTTATTTATGTCTATTTGCTGCCTAAACATACAAGTTTATACTTATTGCAAAGTTAAATATTAAATATCAAATAATAGCAGGTTTCAGATAGACTATGAAACTGAGATAATCGATGTACAAATTAATAGTTATTTGGGTTCTGTACAAATTTAGAAAGATGTCTAATAAGCAAATTAGCTTTGCTTAAGCGTTTTTATGTTCTGCCTTAAAAGTTAATCGATAAAATAAGTCAGACCTGCAGAAGCATAAATATTTAACAAATTTTGTGTAGGTCCTGTTCTCGTGTTCATACTTCCTAACTTATTACAATTTAAATTTTTATTGCTCCCCTTAAGATATGCCAAAAATATGCCTCTTATTGTTAACTCAAAATGTGAGCTTTCAACATCAATGTATGTCAATTTAATTTAACATAAGATTTTGTTTACAAAATAAAAGCTGGGTTTCTCAACAAATAGCAGAAATATTGCGCTGAAATGGCAATATTTGGCATGAATAGAAATTGAATTGCAGCCGCTTAGCAGCAATTTGTCAATTGTGTCAGTCAACAGTCCCCAAAGCACAATTTGACTACTGACAGTGAAACATGGTTTGCATTGCATTTTGTTGGCTGTTTTCTCTGACTATTTGCTGTGGCTTAATTGAAATGAAAATGCATGTTGTGTTTGCCTAAAATATTGTATAGCAAAACCAGAGAGAAAAACAGCAGGCTCAGCAGGCAGGCAACGAGGCGTATGCGTAATACTCGGAATACAGTTAGTTATATTTGAGTGTGGGTGAAACAAATACGATGCAAAAAAAAAACACGTTTTCATTAACCTGCCTGCCCAGCTTTTAATTGGAACATATAGCCAAATAGCCTTGGGACTAAGCCTATCTAAGAAAAGATTACTTAACACACACCTCTCCCCTCCTCCGCTGAACCAAGTAGCGGAAGTGCGGACAATGCAGCTAGCTGTCAGTCAAAGGCACAAATGGTTGATATATATATATAAAAGTGTTATTAGGAATGCGCGGCGGCATTGCGTGCCCAGCAAAGTTTCAGGTTTGGCTGAAATGCTTAACGAGCGAGGCCAGAACCAGAACCAGAAGCGTGTAAAGCGTCAAGTGCACATTTAAACACGTTCGCCCTTTTTGGCAGGCGGCTTATGCATTATTCCATATGCCTGCTTATGCATGCCTTTCTTTGCTTTTCTCAGAAAGTTGGCCAAAACCATATTTGTTTTGCCAAGCATGAAATGTTGTCAAGCGTTTCACAAAAACCTTAAACGACGAGCAAAGAGCAGCAGTTTTGAAATCCTTTCAAGTCTAAATATAAACTTTAACTATCTCTGTGAAACCTGTTCTTATTTCTTTTGATATAAAAGGTAAGGAAACTGGAAACCTGGCTAAAAAAAATGAATTAATAAATAACATATTTAGTTTAGTTTTAAATATTATGCAAATGTGTGCAATTTATTTTTTAAAATCTCATTATTTCTGACATGCCATTCACTTAAAAGAGTTTACACTTTAATTTCACAAGTCCAACGATTATCAATCTCAATTTTGATAAATAAATTTTATATTTTAAAGGTTTTTCTGCGCTTGCGAGATATAGGGAAACATTTCCATTTATTTAATATGAAAAGTGCATAAATTGAAAAGTTGATTATTCAGAAGGGAAAGCAACACGTTTGTTGCAACATTTACAATGTATATGATGCCAAATAATGTCATGCCTCTGCGGTCTACTATATTTTCGTAACATACTTTTGTGATAAGTCGAGGACAGACACAAACACACACAAATACACACATATTTTATATGCGTGACGACAACCCAAAAACGACAATTGCTTAAAAGTCACCGAAATTGTTGAAAACTTTTTGCTTGAACTTGGCAAGCAATAACTGAAGAAAGTAAGGCGACTGAGTCATGAAATAATTGATGATGTAATAAGAGAAGTGGGTGGGGGAGGTACAGGGAGGTACAGTGATTGGACTGGAGGAGGCACTTACCCATGTCTCCTTGTTGCTGTCGGGCTCGACGAATATCAAATGTGTGGCAGTCAAATACAATGTGCCAACTGTCGGATTTTTGGTGTTATAGCGATCAATCATGCGCACATTTTCCACCTGTAAAATAGTTTAAAACACACGAATTATATTTAAAAGTAAAAAGTAAAAATAACAATTTTTCATTTTTATTGTTTGCAAAAAATAAAATTTCTCGTGACTTGGAGCTTATTCGCTGACGTCAGCTGAAAACTTTCTTCTCAATAACGGCAATCCACCCAACCACCCACTCAGACACAATTCCAAATACAAATACAAGCAAAAGGAAAGAATAAATCCTTAAAAGTTTCACTGCTGACCAAGATGAAAGCAAAAGTTCTCTACAAAAATGCATATTTCAAATCTTCAAACTAAATTGAACAATTTGAATTGGAATTTAATGCGCATAGCTAACTTATTCTATTGCAAAAACATTTTTATAAATGAATTGAATGCATTTACAAAAGTGAAATCTTTGAATAAAACTAAACAGCTCGTATTTAAAGAGAATAATTAAACTGATTTATTATTTAAATAATAAGTATAAATTAAGATTGAATTAGGAATGAAAGAATATTCAAATGAAAGAATAACAAATAAAATCTTTTAATACTGAATTAGGCATATCATTCATATAAATGAGTATACCCTAAATACGTAAAATGTAAATCACCCTTTTTGCCCGCAAAATTCGAAGAAAAAAGGCAAATTGAATTGCGAAGATTTCATATCGGAATTTCCCCAGTGCATGGAAGAGCGCAGAGCACAAATAAACCACGGAAGCTGACATGAATACCAGATGGATGACATCTAAAGGGATAACAGTTAAAGCAGATAGTGGCAGGCGGGGATTGGGTTATTTTTGTTACACTGTAATGCCGTCATTCCAACAAAACACAAAAGGGACTCGCAGAGTCAGTTGGCTGACTCAATTAACGTCCGTGGTATAACCAGCATTTGATTCTTGACAGCTTTGAATTTGATTTGATTGGCTTTGATATTATTACATATTTGATGCGAAGAAAAACTAAAAACTTTCAATACATTGTAGCATTAACAATAAAAGACGAAGCTCTTTAAATTTAAAGTATACAATAAACAAAATGTATTTAAATTATAAAGGAATTAAAAAATAATCGAGTTTACTGCACAACTGACATATATATATGATATATTAAAAGTACTCTTTACAAATGACCAATTAATAAAAAAATATCTCAAAATAAAACCAACAAATTGGGTTGTACTGCTCTATTATGGCTAACAATGGCTAAAGTGTCAGTCTGTTGTGAGCCACCTCAGAAAATGCAATTTTAGTTAAAGCCAATTTGTTGTACAACGAAACACATTCGAGCAACAAGACAGCAATTTGTGGCCAGCAATTTACAACAGGCGATTTGTTGCAAGGATAAAAGCAACGTTGACGCAATGAGAACGATCAAAATGAAAAATGAATGGCACATCAATGGATGATATAGTCCTGTTGGGCGACCTACATAATATATATATATATATATATATTTATATATATATATATATGAAGCAACTCAAAGTTCAACTCGATTGCCGGTCATCGCACTTAATTTCCATATATTTCGGGCAAAGGGCTGCGGGCAATGGCCAATTTCCAAAGCGAAACAAAGGAAAAATGTGAAAATGCGGAAAAATTAACTTGATTTCTGTGTTGATTACCTTTTTGGTAGCATAATGAAACAAAGAAAATACCTTTTTGAGGACACAGTTCCCATTGTAGTAAATGGGCGCCTCATTGAACTCCTCCTCGATCCAAGAGACGACCTTATCGGAGACAAAGGGCGGCACTGGCACACCCCACAAGCGTTTCCCATCCGGAGGCTCCTCCGTCTCAGGCGATATATTATCGAAGCTGAGACGAAGTGCCGATGTGGGTGAAAGTTGACGTTCGATATCGTTAAATTTATTCATGAATCTGGCAAAATCCATTCTCACTGATGCACTCCCAATAAATATATCTGATACTGTATGTTTCTCTTGGTAAACGTTTATTGATTATATTTAATCAACATTAAAAATGAGGAGCACATAAACTATTGCCACAAGCTCTTTTTTGGCATGGCTTTTAAATCATATAAATCACGTGAATTTTACTTTCACTTTTCGCCTAACACACAAACATACACAACCATGAATCCTACATATCTATTTGTGTACGTATATTTGTGTACATATATTTATATATAAGCCACTTTGTTATTGCCGAATGATTGTGTGAGTAGCAAGTAACTAACAAAAACAGTAGCAAAGAACCGACATCGAGTACAACTCAACGACGACTGTTTGAGGCGCGCGCTTAAAAGCATGCTACGAGCCATTTGTGTTTGGGGGAATTTTACGCAAAAGGGAAATATTCTCCGACAGTGATGACCGCCATCAAAATACTTAGCCTCTGGGCTACGTTGTTTTTAAATAAATAAAAATATACTATTTCGGGAGGTCTACAATTTTCGCAAAGTATTTTAATTAGACAGTGACCGATGTACATCCTTTATATAAAAATAATTATGTTGCCTTTCATAATTATTTTTAGTCTTCATATATTCTTCCAAGCGTATGTATTTACTTTTAATAAAATTAGCTGATTGTAGTTTAAAAGTCATTAAAAAAAAGGGCGTTGGGGTCACCAAAATAGTATAATGGATGTGCGATAAGCTTTCCGTAGTTCACAGTCAAGAACACTCACACCAGCATATACATAAAAAGTCACAGTCAAGAACACATACACAGTCAAGAACATAGACACACACATACATATTAACACACATACATAAGCAAAGAATGCACAGGGCTTATTTACATACAGTGTAGTTGGCTTTAGCTTATGCGCATGTGACACACACACTCACACAGCCACGCACACTTGTATACTATGTATGCTGTGGAACAGGTGTAAGCGCCGTTACTTGGCCAGCGAGACGGTCTCGTCCTTGGCCCCAGCCAGCGAGTGGGTGGAGCATGGCATGCCCTATGGCTGGCGACATATGTGCAGCTGTTGTTGCTGTTGCTGTTGCTCAGAGGAGAGAAAGAGTTTTTACCTGACCATCGATTTTGAATAAAACAAAATTGCTTTCCGCAGATGACTCACACAGCTGGTGTCCACTAGGAGAGATATGTTGATAAGTAGCCCAAGAATTCGGCAACTCTTTGCATGTTTTTAATTGATTTCAATGCATATATTGCTGAGAGCCAAACGTACTTATTATATTTACTTACCTTTGCCAGCTTGATGTCGTCCATTGTTTACGTTTTTGTTTTTTGATAGCTACGCCTTCAGCTGACTGTTTGAAACACTTTATAGTTGGTGCACTCCTCGTTTATTTGCTCGCGAAAATTTTATCAATTATGTACGCACAAATTAATCAAGATTTAATTCATTTGCCAGGAACATATTGCAATTTATATTAGTTATAAATTGGGATTGTTGATATTATATCGATAGTGTAGAATGATTGAATTACCGATATACTATTCCAAACATTATGTGGTGGTTAAGCGATAAGCTTGGGTAGTTGCCACCTTGTTTGAAAGAAACAGATTACTGGCAGCACTAAATGTGATTGATTTGAATGTAAATTGTGATACAAATTTATTTAAGAAAATCAACAAAGTTTGCACAAGAAGCTTTAAAAATCAATTGATCTTCTTTTTAACTATAATAAGTGCACTTTACGATCCGGTATAGTGGGGTCAATTCATTTACGCAAGCCTACGTATTTGGTCCAAACACCCTTGTTATCAAAGTATGGTTTGTTCCTCGAACAAATAATCGCTTGCTTGAAAATGGAAGCATATGTTAAAGGTATTGACGCATGCTTATAAAGATTGTAGAGAAATTCATATATCTGAAAAGCGAGAAAGAGACAGCAATAACAAATAAGTAATCAAAGATGTGTATGCAAAGCTTGGTTACCTTAGACTCCTGATCCTTCCAAAAGATGTGATCACAAAGGAATTGTAGGCTCTCCGGGAACAGAGCAAATCGCTCCTTGCCATCGGTGGCGACAACATCCACACTGCCTAGAAGCACCGCACAGCCAGACAACACATCCACAGCCAATATGAAAATGTCAAGCAAATACAAAGCTCTGTTGAGTTTCTCCTTGTTCGATGCCTCAGCGAGCAGCATTTGAATCTCTAAGAAGATCTCCATAATCCAGTTGCAGGCATGCTCATCACTTCCAAATGCATACAGCGTCGTAGCCAAATGGCGATAGAAGAAGGCGCGTTCCTCCGCTCGACGCTCGTACGCATCGATGATGGGCGTTAGCCATTTCAATGGATTCGGCAGTTTCTCGTTATACAGCACCAAATAGCAGCGGATTATGGTTGCCTTCTTTAGTTTACCCACAGGGGTTTCCCACCAATTGGCGGGCGTGGTTAGGCCATCAATGGCATTGGGATGCAGAACGGCAACGACTTCGGTGTAGCGCTCAAATAATCTCGAGTCTAGGTTCATGGAGTCCATGTAACGCTCCACAATCAGTGTGAACACGTCCAGCACCTCGGGTATCTCACACTTGTCCGTATAAATATACTTGACGCTGTCCAAAAACTTCTCAAATAGGCAGCCTGCAAGACCAAATCCGGCGTTAACCATTGGAACAACAGCAAGTAATTAATTGTCATCCATTCTTACCCTCCACAAAATCGTTAAGCTGCGATTCCTTAAAGCAATAGACTGCCACCTTCTCGGCAAAGCTCTTGAGTATTTGCAGGCTGACGCTATTAGAGATCTCCGGCAGTAAAGAGAACAACAGCAGCAGATCTTCTTCAAAACAATTCGGCTCGAAGTCGGTGAGGAAATTCTCCAACAAGCGGCGAGCGGTGCCGCTGTGCAGGGCCTGATTTTTGGCCAACATGATGCAGTATTTGCGTGCATCGAACGACAGGTGAAAGAAACTGGTCAAACAGCTCCAGTCCAACGGTGGTATCGGCTTGGCGAATCTCTTAGAGAGTGCGCGCAACGCATAGGTGACTGCGTATGGTTCGGGCACATAGTCACCGAATCTCGACTGGCTCACAAGGTAATTGGTGACGGCTCTCAGCGGACTGGTGGCATAGAGGCCGGCTAGCTTCCGCGGCTCCGGTTTGCCCTCGGGCAAGCGATAGACACCGCTGCGAAAGCCACTGATCTCGTTGCCAATATAATGGGACACCAGATCGGCAGCCGCATCGCCACATTCGGGTCGTATCTTCTGCAATAGCTGTACCCACACTTCACCTGGTATGGACTCTTGCTGTTGCTGCAAATTGACCACCTCACGTCCACCTGATCCCGTCACGCCCACTGCGCCCGCTCCGGCAGCAATCTCAAAGCGAAACTGGGGCGGAATGTGGCGCAGAATAAGCGTGTTGCCGGGCTCGTAACTCTTTAGGGCGACGAGCGCATTGCGCACCTGGGTGGCATCCGTATTTGGGCGACTAACTGCCTGCCACAGCTGCTCGAGTGCATCATCGGCCAGCTTCTCATATTCCGGCGTTGGCGTCTGCAGCAGCGGCACTAGTCCAAACAGGTGATACAGCGACTTCAACGTCTGCGGCCGTTGCTCGCTACGAAACTTGCTGCCCAACGCTTGCCAAGTGGATGCAATGTTTACCGTATGACTGTCGCATAGCGCATAAATTGCATCTAGCGCTAGAGATGTGGCCAAGTCACCGGAATCATCCGTGCAGCTGTTCAGCGTGTTGCTCAAATGTGGCAGCAACTCAGAGCCATGCAGCGTGGGTCTGTTGAATGCATAGCATTGATTAATATTTGATACACACAGAACTCTTATAAAAGCTTTGGTTACTTCTCCTGGCAGATTTCGCGCATGGCATGCGTCCGCGCTATTTCCATCTCCCAGCGATTGTCGTTGTCCGGCAGTGGCTGTGCGATTAGCTTCAGCAGAAAAGGATAGGTGCGTGTCTCGACGCGCCACAGACGCAGATACAAATCGACACAGAAGGTGGCATTGTCCGTCGACAGATTGCGAATGGTGTTCAGTATCATGGGCACATTGTCCTGGCGACGAGCAGACAATTAGAAAAAGTTGGACATCGATATATATGTATTAAAGTACCTTGGAGACGGCAAAGCTTGCCAGCCCACGCAGCAGTTCGAGCTGCAATTCTGGATTGTGCTCGTGGGCAAGCTTGAAGATGTACGTCATGAGAAAATCGTAAGCAATATTCTCGTTCACCTTTATGATCTGCAATATGACCTCGTAGATCTTGAACCAGCAGTCAACGGGCGGTTCACGGGAGAGGAAGAGCGCACGCAGAAACAAATGCAGACGCTGGCAAAAGGCCGTATTGGCCTTGACGTTCAAGGCGTCAACAAAGGCAAACACATCCTGGCTTTCGGACTTGTCAAAGGACTCAACCAGATTGGCCAGATCGAAGGCAATCGCAATGTCCGGATGATAGTTGCGAATGTGTGCCGGCTGCAGTTCCTTGGTGCAGATGGGCGTTGCGAACTCCACGTTCCCATCAGCTGGAGGCTTCTGCTGCTCCAGGATACGATCGACAATTTGATGGGCTAGCGCCAGGCCCTCTGCAGGTATGAATGCAGTCTGAGACATCCACTGAATAATTCCGTCCAGACACATGTTCAGAATGTATTCATGGCCACAGCGCTCCTGCACCACCACAAACACAATGATGCGCAACAAATCCGCCAAATAAAAGGGAGACAAAATGTGCAGACACTCGGCGAGGAGGACGAGCAGCACATGGTAATGATGGCGTGTACTCTCTCGCGTGGCATGCAACGCACGCAACAGACACTGCAGACTGGGACGCGGATCGATGCCAAAATGGGCCAACTGCTTTATGAGCTGCGCCTGGTAAATGCATAGATCAATGGACTGTGCGTGATCCGATTGCTGCAGAAAGTAATCGATGGCCTCGATGACCAGAATACTGGTGCACAGACAGGTGCTGGCATTGTTGAACTTGCTCCACGACAGCAGCTCCTGCATCAGGGCACGCGCCTCTGGCTGGCTGTGGCTGAGGCCGAGCAAGCATGTCCAGATAGGCTTCACATCGTGCAGCGTCTGCGGATTGCAGAGCACATAGAGAAATACGGGACGCAGATACTCGATGCTGTAGTCCCGAATGCTGCAATTTACCATAAATACATATTAGAATTGGTTTTCTTTTATCTTTTTGGCTACTTCTCTCTAATTGGGCTCTGACTTCTTGTCGTGGTGTTGGCAGATGCCAATTATCTTGTTGCTCACGTCATGCATGTTGGCGCTATTATGCTGGAGCAGCGATATCAAAGGATGCAGCTGCGTCTTCAACCCATACGGACACTGATACGTCTCCTTGTCCTTAAGCAACGTTGTCTTCCGCTTCAAACTCAACAGCTGCAGCCCCAGAATGCTCTCCGTAATAATTGCAAAATGCATCGGTCTGTAAAAGAAACAACAATAATGAAATATAAATCGTGATTATTAAGGAAGATTTTGAAAATGTCAAATCAGTTGGAAAAAAGTTTGAAATCTGTATGACACTTTTAGGAATTTTACTTTATATCTTTTATATTTTTTACTTTTTACTTGAATCATATTAATATGCTTAAACTTTAAACTTGGGGTCATTAGAAAGCTGTGCGTGTCGACATTAACTGACCATTAAAGGCGAGCATGGAAACTAAGTGTGATAAGTGGAAAACAATTTCAATTACAGACTCGGTGCATGGTAAATGGTGTTGAGGGTAGTCAGTTGCTAGTTTGAACGGGTTTGAGGTCGAGTAGCTTTTAGCTGCCACTTCCGCTCTCGACACACGCACAAACTTAGGTAGTGGCAGAAAGTCTTTGCTTGCAGGCAAAACGTTTTGCATTTGACGCGATAATTACTATTTATACGGCGTAGACGATGGTTGCCCGCTTTAATTGCTGCCTCTGATGAAAAGGGACAATTAATATGCAATCCTTTTTACTTGCACCAGCAGTCGACGCTCTTCTTATCAAGGTTAATTTCTGTATTACGTGCCTGTTAGCCACATGCTGTTGATGTTGCTACAGCTGCTGTTGTTATTGTTGTTGTTGTTGTGTGGGGGCGTCCTTCAGTTGCACATTTCAACATTTCAAGTTCAAAGCCGCACGTTTCTCGCCTGCATACATTTATCAAATATTAGCCAGGCTACTAACTGGCGCGTAATTTGAATATATGCAAACAGTTGGAGTTACAGCAGCAAGGCCAAAACGTTCTAGCCTTGGGTGTGTTTCGGGCGTGTTTCGCATTACGGAAATGGCTAATAGATTTTTTTTCCTTGTTTCCTGATTACCACTGCATTGTTTCGGATTACCACTTTACAATTGTAGCAGCTGTAGCAGCAGGAAACTATGCAAATTGCCCACGCATTTTAGCAACGGGCGCGTGTCAATGTCAAAGTGCGTGTGAAAGCGGTTTGAATACATTGGATTCATGACTCGTATTTCATGTTCGCTTCTAGCAGCTGACATGCAAAGGAGTCGGCCAATTAATTGGGCCGGAAGCGCGAGACTTTATATGCTGCGCATGGGCATTGGGCATGCCACATACAAGTTGAGTCCTCAATTTGAAGCTCAAATCGTAGAAATTGTGAAATCGCCAGCACAGACAACACACATATGCAGGTAATTTATGCTCTGGCGTTTAGCAATTGGGTAAGTGCATTCGCCTGTGCTCCTTTTGCTTCGGCAAACCCTCAAGCGGAAGTGCCCAGCCCCGTCAGACATATGTGTATATGAAAGTTAGTCTGTGTATATAGAACTTACCCTGCATTGGGCAGCATTGACAGGAGCGTGTTTTGTACGCTGTTGGCATCTAGGACAGCCTCGTCGACGAGGCGGACCAGCGTCTGACAGCTCATCAGGCTGAGTTGCATGTGTTCGTGCTTGCATTGGGCTTTGAGAAATTCGATTTCCTTGATTTGATGTTCGGGTAACTTTTCCTTAGATTTGACAATTTTATTGTAGATCTTTTCCAGACAAGCGGCTAGCTTTACAACCGAACTGTTCGGCTTTATGCTGCTAAAGTCCTCCATGACAAGCTGCAAATGCAAATAACAATTTCAGTTAAGTTTTCAACGACAACTTTATAAAACAACGTCCAATTCGAAAGTGGATTTGACTTCCTTAAACACATAAACAGAATATATGGGAACACAATTTATTGTTTGTTTGGGCACCACAAGTGTACCCCACATTTGAATTTGGGAGCGCCCGTCTTTTCGCGTGTCCTTTCGCCTGCTCGCTCGCCACTCGAATGACGGACGCGGCGTTTTTAAATCCAAAACAAATTCCACGTAGTTCGCCTTCGACTTTGACGTGTTGTGGGGCTTTGCGCGTGCTCTTTGAATTCCTTCGTGCTCAGCAGCGTGTGTTAGTCATTTAATTTAGCTGATAAGGGTTTTTAACATGTTGCGACTAACAATGATTTGTTTATTCCTTCGCTGAGTTACATTTAAGCGGCACGCTATCAATTGTAAACAAACTTTGAGGTAAACGCAAAATCTGCAAACGCAGCTGAGCGCAACGTAGCGCAAATTTGAGCATAACGTAATGGCAGAAACGAAGGGCTGTGCTAGCAACGTAAGCGCACTATGAGCAAAGCAAACGCAAAATTCAGCAACGTAAGAGCTATATACGTTTTCAACTGTATTTTGATTGTGGCCAGTGGCGTAAATAATAATTTAAACAATTTATTTGTTTTCTGACGGAGAATCGTTTTATATTCTCCAAGCAAATATCGTGTACATGTCAGACTATGAAATAAATGTATTCGGATTAGAAAATTTGGAATCGAGTCCTAGTGGATTTTTTTGGAATAGAATTACAATACGAATTTCGACTAAACACATTATTTCTAAATTTAAGCACAGTCATTTATAATCAAAATCAAACCATAATTTAGAAAATTCAACGAAATTATTGCATCTATTTTTTTTTCAACTTTTACTTTAATTTACGCCCTGAACGATTTTATTTGCTTTACACTGGTATTCACACTGTTGAATGCTCAGTGAGACTTTAATTTTTTTGTGGCTAATGAAATTATAATGAAGTGCGCTTCCTTGCGATGATTCGTACTTTATTGTGGAGTTGATTTATATCACGCTTAGTTAAGCCGGAGCAACTTCTTTGCTGCTGCTCTCTCAGTTAATTGACTTTATGCATTTCTGTAAAACATTTGCCTTGGTCGTTAAATAAAATTAATTATACTCCTGCAGCCGTAACAAGTGAGAAAGTTTCATTTAGTCGTAACCGACTGTGAAATGCTCTGATACCAATAAGCAATACCATCTCATAACAGGAGCCACAGGACACACCAATATTTGAATCATGTTCTTTGTAATCTATCCTCCAAGCTTGGCTTTAATATTGAATTTTGACCGTATCTTTCAAATTGTGAAAGGTATGTGTCTTTTTCTATTTGTGATTAATAATTTGATTGATTTTATATCTTCCTTGTGGACGTAGCACACCTAAGTTACTAATATACCCGGTATACAAATTTAGCCAGCCAAAACGGAGTAGTAAATGAAATGTGACAGAAAAAAAAGGTAACCAAATCTCATAAATGAGAGTCGGAATTAAAATTGACCCAAAAAGAATTCTTCGTAACTTAGCATATAAAACATGGCTGACCGAAATTTTAAACTGCAATCGCTCAACCAAAGCAAAGGCAAAAGCAGTAGCAAATGGAAAGGCTCAAAGGTTGCGATAACAAAGGTTAAGCCAAAGACAGCCCAACATCATTTCCGCTTCCTGCTAAAAGTCGGTTACCAATCTTGTTTTTTTTTTTTTGCCTTATGAGCGCGTTGGGTTTTTACCGAGGACTTATGATTTTATTACAGCATCGCGATGCATGGCTCAACCTGTGAAATGCGCTGTGAAAGTTTTTCATTTCCCTTAAAGTAACCGCTCTTATGCAACATTTTCTTTTTTTTTTTTTTTTGTTTTGCTTGTAAACTTTTCACATCTCATCATGAGTAGCCAAAGTTGCCGAAAAGAACGAAAGCAAAGCACCCGATTTTCTCGCATCACTATCATTGGCCACAAGAACAAATTCGAGCTGGCCACAAGTGAAAAAGTTAATTTCCCAAGCTTTTTGTTTAGATTTTTGTTCACAAATTCTTTGTGGCGTTTGATGTATAGTTACCTGAGATACCTGTTAAACACATTAAGTCTTTAACTTTGGGTTTTGCTCTTTAATGAGAAAATTTCTAAGAGACCACCAATTAGTATCAAAATATTAATATGCATGTATTTATGAGTATAATTCTCATCAAAGCACATACATTTTAATTGGATTATTACATCTTTTTTCAATGCATATACAAAAATTGAATATATCTTTTTCAATGCCAAACAATTTAATGTTAAGATTTCCTTTACCTGTCCAACTTAATTGAGTTGTATGGAAATTACAATATTTAATTTTCATAGCCATGCTAAACTTTTTTCTATTTTTCTGTCTTGCCAAATAAAACATATTTTGGCTAAATGGGATAAAGGAGTCGTTTATAAAATTGAAATATTTTTGTTGCTTTAGTAAAAGCTTCTTTATTTTCTTTTTGATACTTTTCACTGAGTTATTTCATTAATGTTTTCATGTGTTGAGGATTTACATAAAATATGTTACATCCTGCCACTTTGGGTGGCACGTGGCAGACTGAATTTGCATATGGCATACGCATTACAGCTTAAAGCTTACACATTGCCTCAATTAAATGGTGTTGTTTTAATCATTTATTAGGAAATTTAATTAACACTTATATGCCTTAAGTATATTTCATCAAATAAGATTGCACATGTTTGATTAAACATTTATAAGAAATTTTCAAATTAAAGAGAAATATATAACACACAAGCCAACTTAAATTAAAACCAAAACTTCTAAAGTTTTTGCAGAGGGTGTTATACGAGTATGTGTGTGTGTGTGTAAGGTATGGTTGTGTGTAAGAAAAATATGAATATTTATATTTACCTGCTTGCACTCAATTTCGAACAAACTCGGGCAATGAATATTTATAAACTGGGAGACAGTAGAGCTTCATGTGTACATCGCCAACAGGCAGTTGAATATCTTGTAGTTATTACGATGTACAAATAAACATCAAAATTTGAGCAGTAAAGTCTTCTCAACAACCGAAAATTACATAGTTACCAACGTTCATAATTGGATTAGAGATCAAGTCCTCAACAATGCAGCAAACTAGAAACAGTAATCACATCGATTGAAGTCAAGTGCAGGAAGCATATTCATCCGACTATGGCTAAAACAATGCCAATCATCCCATTTTCAATCTGGACAACCTTTTTTTTTATTTATACTGTGTAAATGTGTGCGAAACAGAACCCTTGCACATTTATGAAATCATGCACACATGAAATCAAGAATACGCCATGTGGCTCAAGTTGCTTAAAGTTTACCTTTCAGCGCACTCAACCCAAATAAATCAACTATTGTTTGGTTAAGTGTGTGTGGGTATGTGTGTGTGTGGGTATGTGTGTGAGTGTGTGTGTGTGTGTGTGAGTGTGTGTGTGTGAGTGTACGTTGCCTCTTGCGTTGCTGTATTACTTTTTGCCCAAGCAAACATTTAACAGTATACATGAAAACAATTTCAGCGTTTGGTCAAGAAAAAAAAAATAAACGTTTCAATTATTAATTGCATATTTATTTTCAAAATTAGAAAATTCCTTTATGTATATAAACACACAGAATATTCTATAAATTCTTAATGAATTCAAATTAGATATTTTATTTATTTATTAAATTTGGACTAAAACAAGTCGACTACTTCAAGGTATCAATACATAAAATATTTTTAATTAAATTTATCACAGAATAAGACTAAGTTAGCCAATCATTTTTAATAGTTGCAATTTTGGTAATATGGAAAGTAAAATATTAAGATTGGAGACAAAGTAAGGAACTATCAATGGATGAATATTAATTTAACCACATTTTAAAAATAAATGAATTGTAAAAGTGTAAAAATATATTTCTTCGAAAAAAATAAAATTAAATGAACTGAAGGATATTTTACTTAGTATGCTACTTTTTATTTGCTGAGTGTACATTGGGATGTACTGTAAATATAATTTGTGCAGCACGTGCGTAAAATCGACGGCGACCAACAAATTGTGAATAGTGGTCTGAACTTTGTTAACCCGGCTCAGACGCGACAGAGCCCGAACAATAATGTGAAAACTGGGCTTGTTGCTGATGCGATTGCACTGAATACACAGATAATCTTCAATATAAAGAGTATAATGATAATATAAATGTTTTACTGTATTGTAAATCAATCGCAATCAACAAAGACCATAAATCATATTTGTGGTTGTCTACGGATGTCGTCTTGGTTCTGAGTATTGTCATAATTGTCAGCATAGAATAGATTTTACTATATATAGTATATGGTATATATAGGATTATAATATAGCATAAACAAAATTTATTTAGGCTTACCTTAAAGATATACTGCAATTTTTGTTGAAAATATATTTCAATTTTTTTGCTTGTTTTTCTTTGTTGCTTAAAGTGAGTGTAACTTGAGAGGGTAGTAATGGCCATTTCGTTAGCCTAATTCCCAGCAGGCACCAAATTGGTTAAATCGCGCCTAATGGCAATAAGTTGTAAGCGCAGCATTAATGAAGAAATTCAAAGAGCCGCCACAAACCGCTGCATGGGTATTCATTTTGCTTCAAGCGAGCCGTTGCTGACACAAAGGTTAACCCACACACAAACACAAATACAAATACACACATGCACACATTCACACACACACACACACATAGATATTCAGCCGTTACACTTGCGTAGCGGCGACTTTGTGTGGCAAGGGTTAAAAGCATAAAAGCCCGAGGTGTTTAAGCATATTTACACAATACGTGCATATAACATGCACGTATGTGGCATGTGTGCAACTGTGCGTGTGTGTGTTGAGCATTCAAATATGCGAGTGGACGGACCGTTACAGACTTCTTTTGTACTCCCCGCATCCTGCCGAGTGCCGCACAATTGCCTGTGGTTGCAGAGTGTGAAATATTTTGCTATCCCGCATCCTGTACACAACTCAAGTGTGTGTGTGTGTGTGTGTGTGTGGGGTGAACACAGCAGCTCCTAAATAAACAAGAGCAACGCTTTGGCATTTCCCGTTCGTGCCAATATGTTTTCGACTATCCCCACTTTGTAGAACTACACAGACACACATATTCTGGCCGGAGCATGCTGGCCATTTGAACTTCGACCAGTAAAGGGAGAAAAAGAGAGAGAGGGAGAGAGTGAGGGTGAGAGAGGGAGAGGGAGAGACAGAAACCGTTTCAAGAATTACGTTTTACTGTTGTTGTTGTTGTTGTTGCAATTTTGGTTGCTATTCTTGTTGACGTTTTTGTGGTGTTTGAATTTATGGAGCGACCCTTTCAACAAAACATCAACCCACATCCTTAACCAGAAGAATATTACACATCCTAAATTAAAGATGACTCTTTAACACGAGTTGGCATAAATAGTTTAGATATGTATTGTCGCAGAATATTAATATTTTACAATAATAATGAAGTTTGGTTGCATTTGAATAATTTAAATATGTCTGCAATGGAAGATTCTTGTAGGTATTTATTATAAGCCTGCTGCATTGCTTAAAAGTGTTATGGTGATTTTCAAATAATCCTTAAATCAACACCTGAAAATAAACCTAAAGTAAATATAATCGGATCAGGACTTCGAAGAGCAACATTTGCGGCTTTGATTTCATGCATGTAAATACCAATTTAGCATTTTGTTAACCATTGTTTTGGCTTTATTGTTCAAATGAGTTGTTCAAAGTTAGCTTATTCGCTGCATAAATACATTATATATTTACTTATTGCCTTAATTCTAGTAGTGTTGGACATGAACACCGGGAACAGCGGGAGCTGGTTGACCGGCCACTAAAGCGCCCAGGCTCGTCTGCAGGGAGCGCAAAATGCCAATTGGAATCTATAAATGAAATATAAAATTGAACAACCAATAAATTGTTGTACAAAGTATGCGAATGTTGGCCAACTTACCTCAAGTGCATTGCCCACGATGCCGTTTTGTCCCTGTGGTGCGATGACATGGCTGGTGGCAACCGATGGCCGCGATGCGACTACCTTGGAGTGCTTGCGGTGTTGCACTACCTTTGTATCACTCTTGGGCGTGGCCTGGCGAAAAAAAAAACAAATATCAAAATTAGTTCTATATTCTGTGCTGACCATAAAAGTCAAACAAAGCTAAATAAATGCAAATAAAATTCAAATGAAATTTAACTGACACCGCAACTAAGCGAACAAACCCAACCAAAACAAGTGACCAAAAATACATGCATAAAAAAGTATGGTAACAAAACAAATTGAAAGCAATGCAACAAGTTGCAAAATACATTTTACAGCATTAGTTGTGGTCAAATGCATTGAACCACAAGCGAAATTTCCAACTAAAATCCAAAATTTAGATAGTTGCAGGCCATTTTTAGCCTGTTGTAGGCTGTCCAAAGTTTGTTCAACACCGGATCTGCAGCTGTGTGTGTGTGTGTGTGTATCTGTGTGAGTTGTGTATGTATGTGCACTTGTCTGCCACACCGCACGTCCACACTTGTGTATGTATGTGTGTGTGTGTGTGTGTGGCTGTGCCTGTTTGTGTTTCTCCGTGTTGAGTTTTGTGTCCATTTTGTTTGTGTTGTCGTCGTTGGTATTTTGACTGTTACCTTCGCCGGCTCATCAGAGTGCGACGCCTGAAGAAGAATCTCTCCTTGCTGCTCCTGCTCCTGCATTGACTGCTGCTGATGCTGCTCCTTTGTTATGTAAACGGTGCGCTGCCGTTGACGTGGACGCTTCACCCGTAGGCGTTGTCTCTTGACAATAATTAGAGGCGTCACCTCTTGCGTACTCATTCCAAACTCTGCGGCTGTTTTAACAGGATTTTCATTGATTTGGCTCTTCGCACTGTGGTCTGACTAACATGCATAGATTAGCATTCATTTAAAATATACACACACACACACACAAACACACATTTATATGCACACACACACACAAACACACACATTTATATGCACACACACAAATTTTTTGGTTTCTGTTGTCTATTTAAGCTTAAATTAAGTATGACACAAAGTATATATATATATATATATATATATATATATATACTAGTATATATATGTACTTGAACAGCTATGTCTATAGGGTATGTAAGCTTGTATAAGCTCATTATTATAATTATCTAAATACTCTTTTAAAGTTATGTTAAAGTATGCCTTAGAAATAAAAAACATGATAAATCAGTTTAACCAGAGACTATCTCTATAGTCTCATATATATTAGATACTCATCTAATTCTCCTATCAATATAAATATTTGACAACAGAAACATTTCTAGCCATGATTTATGGATGTCATGACTTTAATAATACTGCGCACATTTCAATGGAAAAACGCTTAAATGGGAATTCCCGTCTGAAGTATTTTTTATTGTGCTCATTAACTGAACTGCAGATTATTAAGTTTCTTTAATCTCTCACTTCTTCTCAATGATCTTGACATTATATCATTTATTTTTAATATTTACTATTTTTCATTACTCATCTGGGAAAGTTCTACTTACATTTGGTGCAATTAGGGAATATTTTTTGTGTGGAGGCTTCACTTTCTGCACATAAGTTGGACGGGCCGTTGGCAACGGAGGGGTATTGTCCACGGTTGCGGGGTTAGCCGACTCATGTTGTGGCTGCAGCTGGACGGAGGTGTGGGCCACCTTGCCGGGACGGTGCGCCTCGGAGCCAATGTAGCCACGCTCGCCAACGCTGCCGCCAAGAACTGCGCTCGCACCAACATCATCGTTGGCCTGCGCCGCTGCATATGCACCTCCAGCGGGGCGTCCTGATGCGTGTAATACGAGTATTAATCAGAAATTACAATATCAATTAATGCAAAGGATTACCATCAAGACTGCCACCGATACCAGCCGCAGAGCGAGCTCCCCAAGGAGTGCCCGCCGAGGCGCTAAGTCCACCGTGAGCAGCGTTGCCCGTCAGTAGTCCACCCAGTCCGGCATCCGCATGATAGCCGGCGAAATTGACGCCCACCTTACCATCGCGCAGTGTTATAAGCTGAAACATAGAAGATTGAGTGAGTGAGTGGAAATTAGTCAGAGATGAGAAAATGTGCTACGAGTTTGGGGCAAAAGTTAGTTACTCAGCGCGTATACTTAATGTTATTGAAAGTTGCTCTCTTTGTTTAGGCACGCAAAACTTTGGCTTAAGATGCCGGGGCCATTTTTCACAAATAGTCAAAGTTTTGTGCCGCAAACTCCCCTCCCCCCCTCCCTCACCAAAAAAAGTTTGAGTGAAAACCTTAAGAATACCTTTTATGGTAGCCAACAAGATTCGCTACACATAATAATAATTTGGCCTGTGTGGACTCAGTTCACACTTCCTGCGCCATGCCAGGCAGCCCAGAAGCGTCAATCAATTTAAATTAGGTTTTGGAACTTTCTAATGAAACCGTTGTAGAAATGATATTCAATTGAACACCTGCTTTACTATAATCAAGTCAAAAGTAGTTCTTGCCCATAAATCAAAATCAAAATCACTGCAAAGCATATTTTACAAATATTATATTTATGATTAACTGTTTTTTGTTTTCACCTCAGGGATCCAAGTTGTAAAACTTTTGGAAGTTGTAAATGATTAAAAAAAAAAAACAAACCAAAAAACTTGTTCGTTTTTCAAAGTTCTGAATAAATGGAAAATTGAATCAATTTGTTTTGGTATTTGTTTTCAGTTTGTGCTTTCAACTAGTTAAGCTAGTCTAAAAGTAGGTAATTTGCTGTATGTAGGGCTTTAAACTTTCTATTTATAAATTCATAACTTACAATTTTGAATTTTATTTATAAGCCACTTACAGCTGAGCACACTCGACTTGAGCATTCTTTTCTGTTGGCATTCTTCTTATGTACAATAAATACTCCTTATATAAAAGTACATAAATATATTTTAGTGTAAATACTGATTTAGATATGATTTATGGGCAACATTAACAATAAGTTAAACTCATTTCTTTAAGATTTAAGACCTTCTATTAGTTAAATTTATTTGTTAACATTTTCTACTGTTCTTTTTATTTAAGTTGTATTCAGGTCAATGAGTTGAAATGTGGGCACATGTGACACATACATCAATATATCATAATCAAACTAATTAATTAACTGATAAACGCCAGTCGAATGCGCCGATAACAAGTCCGAGCAGTTTTAGACATATATGTCGTACAAATAATACAAATACGAGATTAGTTGATGTTATCACTGAGTGAGATATGAGCAAACAGAGAACAATAGCAAAACAAATTGCAAAAAGCAGAAAACAGAAAGCAGAAAACTCTGGCAGAGAGCGCGGTAAACAATAAGAAAACAACTAAAACTGATAAGCAATTTGAAGGCTGGCGACAATATTTAGACACGCTTCAGTTGGACGCGAATCATTTGAGTTTCACACCTCAACTGGAACTGAGAGCCAAAGCCCAAAACAGGAGCTGTGTGTAAGTTGTGTGCGTGTGTGTGTGTGTGTGTGTAAGTGCTTTTGACTTTAAATGTGCCACATGTCGACATGTTGACAAACACAACACAGCTGTTGCTGCCACTACTGCTATCGTTGCTGCTGCTGTTGTTGGACTTGCGCCTCGTTAATAGTGCCACGGCCACGTGGGGCCAGGTCAACAAATATGCCAGCACCCTTTATGCAGAAGACATTTACCTGTCGAGTGCCAACAGCACAGATGTAAATTCTACGGATGTTGCCTATAACTTAGAGGTAAGTCAAAGTTGAGTTAATAATTTGAAAAAAACTCTCATCTCTTTTTGTTGGAAGAAATGCGTTCTTTGAGTAATATTAAAATGTCTTACAATAATTTGCTTAAAATAAAGCAGATATATTTAACAATTTAAAGCAATACAAATATATATTTTTATATATTCATATAACATTCGAAAAATATGTAAAATGCTTAAAATATAATAAGCCATTTGAGTTGAATATTGCTGTAAAGCAGAAAAGCACCACAATCGCTGTCAAATGACGCTGCTGAATTAATAAGATTATCACCGCCCAAAATATAATAAATACTTTTTGTACATATATATCATTAATTAATAGATAAGTATATATATATATATACATAGACAGATTGTGTTGAATAAAACCGTAGACAAAGAAAAGTATCACAATAAATGTCAAGTTACACAGCCAAAACTCATTCATTAGCCACCTTTGGCAACAACATCAGTTTAGCAATTGCAAAGCCGCTTAAAGAATTCTTAGTATGAAAATTGCTTTGTCTTTCTTTTTTTTTTATTTTTTTTTTATTTTTGACTTTGTCGCCCAAAAAGGTTAAAAGTTATTGAACTGTGGACGAGCACAGACACATCAAAGTTGTAATCTTATGCTCTTTTAACCTTCAAGTTATGCTCGGCATTTAAATTGAATTTTAAATGAAAAATCAAGAGTATTCGTGAATGTTGTGACTTGTGCCTGATATCTTTAAAATGTTACATTGTTTTTATCTCAACCAGAATACTGATGGAACTGATATGCAATATACGATAACGGCGGTGCATGCCTACGATCTGACACCGCTGGAGGTGAATGGAGGCGATGGTGGTGTAGCAATACTGCTAAACGGTGGTATTGGCCAACAACATGCAACAGTACGTGTCCAGAGGCACAAGGCAGTCGACCAGTTGCATTTTCAGTTTGTCATTTTTGGAGTTATACTGTGATACATTGTAAGTTTGTCCTTGTCATACTCTCTCTCTCTCTCTCTCTCTTTTTTGTCTATCTCTCTCTTTTCATCTCTTGCAACTTTGTTGCATTGTTTAATAAGTTTGTGTTCATATTTTGCTTTCTTCTTCCAGCGAAATGTCTTGCAACTTTATTAAAAAGTGAATTCATCGCAGCAAAGTTGCTGCTTAAAAACTACTGCGACTACAACGATGACGATGACGATGACGGTGACGTCATCATGCAGCAACTAACTAAATTAAAATAATGACACAATTAAGAGCAGGAGTTGCGCTTATTAACATGAAATATGCAATAACAAAAATTCCGTCCGGGACTTTGGTAGTTTTCCACGTGCACCAGCTTGTCAGAAGTTTCAGATGCAGCCACTCGTAATGAGATGCAAATGCAGTGTTGAACAAACACACACACACAAACACACACAGGAACACACACACAAACATACACAGGCATACACACTGACACACACACACACACAGAGACAACCGCTTAGCGGTTTGGTTTGCAGGCATAAGTCGATTTAAGCGCCTGATAAATTCATTTTAATTTGGGTCCCTCAAACAGCTCGACACCCCACTTAAAATCCAATATTCAGATAAGAGGCTTAAGCGCGATTAAGAATTAATTTCCAACTACATATGTACATATATAAATATATATATATATATGTTTATAGCTGTGCAAAATCGCAATATTTGCTTGAATAATAAATTAATTATGAATTATGCAATTTGACATCTGCTTTCAAAGTGAAAACTGGGTATTTGGATTCTAGGTAATATGTAACTGTCAAAACAGTGCTTAATAAATAATTCAAATATGCCATTAGCAAATCAGGTTATTTGAGTGACGCATTACATCTGCGCATGAATATATCAAGAGGTATTAGCGAAAGTCTGCTTGTTAAAATATTAATATTATTAATTAGATTAATTAAATTAAGGAACATATTGATAGTCAACTAAGAAAAATAAACATTAAAACTTGTATTTGTAGATTCTGTTTTATTTGTAGCGTAATCTATTTTTGGACTAACGCAATTATTTTGCTCAGTCAAACTAAATAAACACAGATATATAAATATTTAACACAACGAGAAATTATATTTAAAAGTTTTCTATGGCAAATGATTTTTAGAATTGGAATCGAGTTTGAAATTGTTTTGTTTTGTTTTGTCAACACGAAAACTCTGTAAAATCCATAACTCCCAATGGTTTGATTGGGCAAAAGTTACATCTAATGCATGAAACTAATTGGCCATTGTTTATAAGAAATATGAAAAGATTCAAGTTGAGATTAGAGAAACTCTGACGGTGAAGAAGCATTGAACATAGAAACAAAGTTTGTGTAGCATTTGCTGAATTGAAAAAAAAAATAAATGTAACAACACATATATAAAATCGCTTTGGGTTTTGTTTGCTTCTCAAATATTTACACAAATCCATTTGTGGTTGGACAATTCAGGGCACTAAATTTAATTGAGTTATCAACTTGGGACATTTGTGAATGAGTTTATTTGCAGCATTTACGAAGCTGCCATAACTTTTGGATAAACATCGGGGAGTCAATTGTTGGCGCAATGGCCAACAGAAACATGCAACAACAAATGCGACATTGTTGTTAGCTAATTTATGTTTACATTGCAGATTTTTTGCTGATTGCAATCGTCTTAGGGACAATGACAGCGCTTAATGTTGCTCGGATCCTAATCCCCAATAAATCGTAACTCCAAAGTTCTTCAGCAAAGCACTTTGGGGTATTTAGAAATTTGCATGTTTTCTCTATCTTTTTAAACTTATAACTCTAGCTGCAACCCATTTGGAAAAGCCCATTACGCTAACCGTTTCATTTTAATTTCAATTGTGTACAATTCCCACGATTTAGTGGATTTGCTTTCTTTTTTTATTTTTTTCCTCTTTTTCGGGTGCACAACAAATTCAAATTTCATGCATGCGTTGATTAAAATCTAAATTCAACTGCTGCCCGCAAGCGAAGGATCCCCACTAAGCAAATAGAAATAAACCCAAAATGCAAAGATTTTCAGGTTGCGGCCTGCCAACCAAAGTAAAGTGCCTAAATTGCTACAGCCGGCGGCAAGTTCAACAAATGCTGTTGTTTCGACGACACCAAAAGTTGCAAGGAATTTTAGGCAAGCCGACGATTCGATACTCTTACAGAGCGGAGTACGACTGAGTCACAATCCAATTTTAGTCAGAATTTGCATTTACAAATCAGTAGCAGAAAAAGCAATAGAAATTTTGCTCTGCTATTGATATTGCTATAAATGGGGATCTGCCAGAGCAAGAGCAAAAAAAAATAAAAATAACTTAGAGCGAATTGTGCAACTTGTATTTATGCTACATGTGGCTGCCACTTGGACAATAGATAAACGAAAATCTCCAAGAAAGAGTAGCATTTTCAAACACTGAATTCAACTAATCAACCGACTATTGTTGAATGAATGGCAAAAAAATTGATATACCCTCGGCAAGAGTATAAAAACTGCAGTAGGGTAACAAAAGCCAGCGAATAAATGGGCTTAGGATGCAACATCACCAAAAAAACACATCTACCCAGCGGAGTAAAATGACACGGTGCATTTGGCATTTGGCCTTTAGCCGGCTGAGTTGTTAACCCGACACAGGTGCAACGCTGCAGAGCTAACACCCGAAACTGACAGGCGTGGCAAAATGGCCGCTATGCGGAAAAGTGTTGCATAGTTGTTTGTTGCAACGGGCGCCTTGCAAAAATACGGCATATGCGTAATTAGCTGGAAAAATTCTTCTGTGAGTCACATCGGGTGAGGCAACGTCACCCCACGCCCAAAGGTTCAAGGTGGACGCTGTGATTATAATGACATAAAGCCAAGATTAAAGAGCGTGAACCAACAATCCAAGACCAAAGTCGTGTTTTGTTTATTTAATAATAGGCGAATCTTACTGATGGCATTTAATGCTCAAATATATAATTACTAGTTGTGGCTGAGCAGGCAATTATATATATATATATATATATGTACTAACTGTTGGATAAGCAAGTCAGAGGTTCGAATTTGTTATTGCCACATTTTAATAGCCGGTGCATTGCGCAACAATTTAATGAGCCTTAAATTCACAGCAGCGACCACTTTGCCACTGTGGACTCCTCTTTTCACTTGCAACATGCCGCAGGCCAACAAATTGCACTTGCTGCCAAATTGCACAAATTCAGGCTTTGCGCGTTTTGCGGCCGTTACCATTTGAATATGCAACAAAAAACCGCAAATAAAATCAACACCAGCAATTTAACCTCTCTTCTGGTCAGCCTTGCAACATTGGCAATCCCATTTAATGGCTGGCAAGTTCATGCCGCAACTCGGTTCGACTATTTTGTGTGCTGCAGCTGAACAGAATAATTATTTTTGAATTCCAGAACTTTATGATTACCATAAAATGTATATGTTGGCTTAAGTTTTAATGATTGAAATGAAATTTGATATTAAATAAATAAATTTAGTAAACCAATAACACTTAATTACATGAATAAATTAGATAATATTGTGAGAAAGTAATGCGACTCTTATTAATTACTTATTTTTATAAATTTATAATTGAAAATAAATGTTGCTGTAAAATGAACTTGAATTTGTTGGTTTTTAATAACTATATAATAAAAACTGGAGTAGCTAGCAAAATATCAATTAAAGTCAAGTTTTAGTAATATGACTAAATAAATATGACAAAACGAAGACATTTGAGTAAAACACTAAGATTGAAAAATGAGTGTAAAATGTAAACAAATTGTAATTAAGCCAAATGACCTATGGCAATTCTGCTTAACGAATTTCGAAAATTTGCGTAAATGAAAACGAGTTAATTAAAACCAATTGAAGGCCTCAAGCTCAAAGTAATACATGAAAAGGTCTAACGCATATACCACAAATTAAAATTTTAAAAATGTATGTTGTTGTTTGCTTTTTTTTATTATTATTTTTTTGCATGTTTGCTGTTAGCCAATCTTTACAACGCCGTAGATAAAAAAAGATACAATATTGTAGGTAGAGCTGCTTATGGCAACGTATGTGCCACATGCACAATAATTGGAATATTTTCGCTTTACAAACGAACGAACTGCGTAATTAGTAAAAGAATTAACCGCAAAGAGCGCCAGAGGGGAGCTGATGGAATGTAATAGGGTCTTTTTGGCCAAAGCCAGTCGAAGCAGTTGCAATAAAGCAGTAGCCGTGGCAATGTTTGCTCAATCACAAAGTTGGCAAACATCGCACATGAAGCATGAAGCAACTGTGAAACGGAGTTCTTTCGATGTGCAAACAAGAAAATCGAGTTCAAAATAATACTTATTTGGTACTTGGTAGTTGGATAAAAAACTTACCTGAGCTGGTGCTGGTGCGGCATGCAGCAGCAGTAGGCAAAGTGCACCAAATACGGCAAACATTTTCCGGCTAAAAAAAAAAAAAAAACAGGTGAAACAAAATGAAATTTCTTGCTTGGCTAGCAGCAAACTGGCAAACAGCCCAAAGTCTCACAACACAGAACTCGTTGTGCTGCAACATCTCTGTGTGTGCCGTCCAAAGAGACGGCTTTGCACACAACAACAAAAGAGTCGTCTGTTTCTGTATGCGAAACGCGTTGCCCGACCGGACGGACGGGCGAGAATGTGGCATACTCCACCCAGCACAGTGGTGTAGTCATTCAAAAAAAAACTAAACAGCCAACTGGCCCTGGGGCATACCTGGGTATGCAGCTACTACATAGTATCTACTTATTATGTGGATATATAAGTTCTTGTTTGATTGCATAACACAATTTGTACCTGTTCACTTTGTAAATTAATAAATCTCAACACTAGACACGAAAAAACTCGTCCACTCTCGTCGCGTTTTCGATTAGCACTGAGTCTAAGTTTAAATCTGGCTCTGACTCTGACTCTGACTTGGCGTCTAGCTCTGAGTCGGTGTCTGTGTCTGGGCTTAAACTTGAAACTGGGTGATTAACAATTTCCTTTCGTTTGTGCGTTGCTACTGTTGTAAGCTGTGAACTGGATTTGAGTCGCAATTAAAATGCACACGTCTGTTTATATAGGAATTGTTGTGCTTAAAATCTTCCATTATTTTATAATAGGCTCACATAGGAAAGTCAAACAATGTGCGAGATAAGACATATAACATATATAATGAAATGTTTATAGAAGAACTCTCTCAAATCGAAAACATAAAATTAATTAATTTATATGTATTGGAAATTAGTTCTAAAATTAGTTTTCATATTTTAAGAACCACAATTTATATTTAGTTGGTTAATTATTAATTAATATTAATTAATTTATATTTAATGGAAATTCGTTTTAAAATTAGTTCTCATATTTAAAGAACCACAACTTATATTTAGTTGGTTCTTGTGACTGCCATTGCGCATACGCCCCAGTGTAGAGTATTGGAGAAAAACAAAAACCGGTTCAATTACTGCAGTTACAATTGCAGGCCATTAAGACCCTGACGGAAAAGCTTTTATACTCGATTCCAGCCAACCGATTCGGCTTGAATGTTTGGCAATGCTGGATGGATGGCCAACTGGCCGGTTGCAAATAAAGCCATAAAGTCGCTATTGTCGTTAAAAAACGCTTCATTGCGTTGCAGCAACCAAAGCTGCTTGACTGGCAAATGTGGCATGCAAATGTGCCTACATGCGTCACTGCTGAATGGGTTGCATCTTCAGCGGTTCAGCGGTTCATCGGTTCAACGGCTTTTGGCCATTTAAATCGCTACGCATACTTCAAACTCAACGCAGAAATCGAATTTTAAATGCTACCAACGCCGTTTTTTTTTTGTTGACAATTTCTTTATTTGGGCTGGCTGCTTTCGACTTTGTTCGTTTTTTGGTGAAACGCTTCTTCTGCTTTTTTTTTTTGTTTCGTTCTCGTGTTTAATAAGTGCTCATTAAATATTCAAATGACAGCTGTCAGAATGGTTTTCGGGCCTTTGTTAGATTGGATTAACCACCCAGCACTTTCTTGTTGAATTTAAATGCGAAATGTGATCGAAATCAAATGACCAAAAGAGGGCCGCATTCAAAATATAATTAAATGCGCTAAATTTGCCGGCATTTGTTTTTTTTTTTAATTTTTTCAATAGGCGCGCGTGTTTACTTTCAATTGAGTTCATAGGGATTTGGGTTACAGCTTGGTTTTCTAATAGTAATTCAGTTCCTATTTGATCGAATTGAATCATTAGGCTTGGATTGTTCAGTCTGTAATTACAATAATACATCAGGTACAAGTTAATTAAGATTTATATTTAGTTAAGGTCTACATCTTATCTTAATTAGAAAAAAATGTCAAAGCAAGTCTTGTATTAATTTGCAAGTCAGCATTTTTAGCAATATACTTTTTTTTTAGCAATTTTTTATATAGCTATTTTTTTGCGATTTACTTCCTGTGTTTGTTTGTTGTTTCGTTAACCTTTCATCGCGGGCATGTTTTAATCAAGCTGCTGTCACTTTTAATTTGTATCTGGCGGAAATTGATTTCTTGTTGACTGATGCACCGCTGATATGGCGGTTGTTGACAGTTTTGTGGCCTGCTCTGTGTTGTTCTTAAAAGCAATCAATATTTTTTAATGATGCTCAAAAGTATGCAACATGGTTTGGCTGGCTTTTCAGACGACATAATTAAACAACGCAAAAGCATTGCCTACTTTTAGGATGCGCACATAAATCACTTAAATTAAGTTCTATTGAATTGTCAATCACTGCTTTAAAGTGCAAACCCTTAGGTTTTTTATTAAAAATTGAACTTTTAAAATTTTTAATTATTATTTAAAATTTTTGCGAGTAAAAGAATCTCTCCGATTTTCTTGCTTGTCATTTGCTATTCAATTTATTTTGCTATATTTAATTTACTGAGCTTTAAATCAATTAATATATAAAAATGGTTAATTATTGTGGTATGGAAAACCACTTTAATTTAGATTTTAATTGTTAATGGATAGTTTGCAGCATATTTCAGAGTAAATTAAATTAAATTGTTCGTAGAGAAATTCAATTATATATTTGTTCGTTTCGTTCAGGCAAAAAAAAAAAATAAATAACGTTGACATTTAGTAAATTTATTTATATTTTTTTATTATTCGATTTTCTATTATATAAATACAAATAAGCTAGTCTTACAACAAATTTACATATATCACAAATTGAACGTTATAAAATAAAACAACTAATATTAATGATGAAAAATACATCGAAACACAAACACACACACATACACACATACAAAAACAATCACACACACAAACACACCTAAGATTTTTACGTATTTTTAAATAGAAAATGCCAACTAAACACAACACTGAGAAACGTGTGCGCCTTGCCCCTGCCGGGCCTCAAGGTCAAAGGTGGATTACAAACTAATTACAAAATGATGTAAACATTAAATGTGAATATCAATTGACACTGTTTTGGCATCAACTACGCCAATTCCTCGCGCATCTTTTGCCGCTGAGCTGACAGCTTAAAGTTGCCCGGCTGCGAAGCTGAGTTGCCCGCTGGCAGTCGGAGTGGCGCCTCCGCCATAATAACCACCGATTTTTCCGACGCTTGCGGTGTCTGACGATAGCTGCCGGTGAGGGAACCCACCAGATTGCCCACTGCACGCAAAGTCGATATGGGGATCTGTAATTAAAAAAACAAATCATAATTGCATTGGTTCTCAACAGGTTGCGCCACAAAGACGCTGCGGGGCAGCCAAAGTGATTATAACTTACCTCGAAAATGTTATCAATTAATGGCCTCAGACTGAAATACGGATAGCTGGGCTCGCCGTCAGCAGCAGCAGCAGCAGCCGGCGCACTGTTGCCGCCAGCAACATTTGACATTGCGGCGCCCAGATTGCCCAGCACCAGTGCCGCATTCTGTTGCACACTGTTGCTGCTGCTCAAGACGGACGAGGGGCGGTCATAGTGCATATAGTCGTGACTGGGATAGAGCAGCATGTTCTGCACCGCCATCGGTTGCTGCAGCGTCTACAACGATATCAAATAAACATAAACAACTTTAAGTTGGCTATAATAAAATGTTAATCAGGTTATAAATGACAGCAGCAAATTATATATTTATACGTGTTTTCTAAAGCAAATAGAAAAACCGGAATTTTACTAAATTATTTAATTATTTTAAGTTCATTAAATTAAACAAAATTCAAATTTGTACAATTAAGTAATAAACAAACAAACGTCTCTAAACAAACCAAAGTTGTAAATGTGTTTTAAATTTGCTTTTTTTTGAGAACTCTCGAAAGTATGCAATCGAAAAGTGGAGACATTTTTTGATTATTTATATATATATTTTTTTGGAATCTCTTACTTACATCGTTGGCTAGCAGCAGCTCGTGTCGTTGTCCTCTCGCATAGCCAGTGACCCGTGTGAACTCGGTGACCAGGTGGGTCATGACCACCAGCAGCACAAACCATACAAAGCGATCCATGGCTGTAATAATTATCTGCAAAAGAGACACAAACATTGATTAAATCTCATTTCGATCAGTGCACTTAATAGTATTAAATACATCGTTGTCAAAACTCATTTTCGCGATTTTGTTTGTTTATCTCATTTATTTGCCGGAAAACTCAATTAAATATGAACTACAACTGGCGAAGTGCAAATGTAATTGCAATTAATCAACAACTCAAAGTCAAGTTGATGCTGAGTGTTTCAAAATTGGGAAACCGATCGCAATGCGCTCCGTGACTGAGCCGGGCATTGGTTGACCACGTTCTGTGGCGCACACTCAACCAGCTAAATGGTTTTGTGCCAACGGATCCATAGGCGCACAAAATGTTGTTTCGAGTTTGTCTAACAGCGAAAAATAAAAAAATATGAAAGAAAAAAAAATATAAATAAAACCAGCCTCAAAGTAGTAGCAGAATTTTCAGCTGTTGTTGCGGCGGCGTTGGCTGGCTGCTGCTGGCTGGGATTCTGAAATGTGGATTAGCACAAGGCCAACTTGCCGCATGACGTTTGCCAGGCGTAACCAGTTTTATGCTGTGGCTGCCACTGTTTCATGTGGTGGGTCGAGCGCATCGAGCATCAAGTTTTTCCACTGCCAGCGCACTTTTCGCCGTTTAAGTGTGTGTTTTGAAAGCTGTCACGAGCCAAATAGGCACCGCTGACGGTCGTCTAAGGCCCACCAAGTGGCGTATGAGCAATATTCAACTGGGCTGAACAATACCAGTTTATGCAGAATTCAATCTGTCATCCATGACAAGTTCAAATGTCAACCTAATAAATCGCAAACTGATAATACATCTGCATAAATTTATAAATAAATTATAAACCCGCATAAAACAGATTCGCATTCTGTGTTTTTTTTTATGTTCACTTTTGTGATTGCAATCAAGACAAGTTTAAAACTCACTCAGTGGGGGGCAGCGTGGGGAGTGCTGTGGCATTCATCAAGCGGCACTCACTTTGCATATACAGAGAGAGACCAGCCAAGTCTAATTGTACAATTGTGTAAATAATATTATTTTGTTAAGTTACTTTAAGATTCTGCCAGTGCCTTGACATAGATCGTTGGTCATGTGCAACATTAACAATAGCAATAAAGCATCATGCTCAAGTGTGTAATTAAATAAATAATTAAGCGAATGTTAAATCTCACCCTGACCCTTGTCAAAAGGGGAAGGCTACTCCGACTTGGTGCTGCACCAAAAAAAATATATTCTGTTAGCTAATTTTTGTTGGCCGATAACAAAATGCCACTAAACGAAATACAAAAACAATACACAACAAAAAAAAGAAAACCAAAATAAAGCGCACAAAAAATGAGGTAGAAGCTGAGAAACACATTATACAGAAATTATTAACATTCGTTTAGGAAATGCATAAATTAAGAAAAACGATGATTCATTGAAGCGATAACGGTGAAAAAAGGGCAACAACAAAACAACTGTAAAGGAAAACAACAGACATAAATATGCGGGCTTTAAGCCAACTTGAGTTCACTGCCAGACTGGTCGTGGCACTTGGCCAACATGGGTGTGGGAGTGTCTTTTGTTTTTTTTTTTGTTGTTGTTTTTTTTGACAGTTTCGTGCTATTATTATGCACATTTTAAGTGGGTAGCAGAATTGTGCCTTATGTTTTGGGCATTGTTGGTTGCGACGTAGAATTCAAAAAGCGAAGGAATTAAAAAAAAAAATGAATGCTAAAGACAGAAGCCATACTATTTAAAATAATAGTGATTTATTTCCAGTTGTCTTCATAAATTTTGTCATTTTATTTTTTTTATTCATATATCAATAAATAAGTGAAACCCTTTCATTCGGTAACAATTTGAAGTTTGCTTGTACTTCAAAGCACAGAAAGTAATTGCATTTTCAAGGTACTCAATATTTGCAAATAGTTTCATTAAGTGTTTCTAATAGAATTTGCAAATAAAAAAAAAATAATATATATATATATATATATATATATATATATATATATAGCATTTGTAGATTTCTTGATATATATGCAAATCGTTTGTTTGAAACCACATCAAATTTAAGCTGACAAGTGCCTGAAGTGCATTTCTATATAAAATTCATTTGCATATAAATATCGAGCAAGTGAAAGATCAAACTAAAATTGAAAGTTTGCCAGCTCCATTTTGGAGCTGTCGCCCACAAGTATTTACCACACAGCTTATGCACATACATTTCCATTTAAAATTCTTGCTAATCTGTGACATAGAAATATACAAATGTAATTAAAACTACAGGACTCGATTTCTTGCAGTACTTGTTTGATTTTTCTCATGTGTCCAACAGGCGTATACGTAATGTGCAAAAGTATACGCAGCATTGAACCGCAATTAAGCAACTCTTGCAGCAACATTTTTTGCATCATATTTGTGTGGGCATGTGGGTATTTGCTTACTGTTTATTGTTTATTATTTACTGTTTACTGTTTACTTCGGATTTCCAGTGACATTCTGTTTGCACAACGCGCGAAAAATCTTTTGTTATTCTTTCTCAGAACATTGGCAAATATTAAAAGTACAAACAGCGGCAAATACATAATGATAATTTGAAGGCTGTCTGCCTGGGATATATTAAGCCAGGATATGCAACAGGCCTGTCCTTGAACACATACACACACAAGCACATATATATATATATATCTATAAGTAACCATAAATATTAGAGCACTTTTGCCTGTATCGTACGTATCTAAGCAGAATAAATTTAATTTAACGACTTTTATACAACTCATTTGTTTGTTGAATGTCAATAAGCGTTAATTATTTTGCTCGCACATCCCAGCACTTAAAAATCAGAGTGGGAAGGAATAACAATCCACTTGCCCACGGCCAGGATTGTGTTTACTTTGAACGCTTCCTTAATGCTTGCCAAAAAATATTGGATTACGCTAAACTTTTCCGTAAACGGAAATCACTTTAAGCCATAAATAATATTCAGCAAAAGGGGTGAGCTCATTTTAAATCATTGCAAGGGCAAAACAAATTAAAGTTTTCTACTTGTTTGTTAAGATAATTTATGTAAATATACCCTCTATTTACTGTTATTTAAAAGCATTTGCTTTTTTTTTGTAAATTGTGAATACTTGTTAAAATTTCTTACATTTGCTGATTTTTCATTTCCAAAATACATAGTTAATGGCTGTGGGAATCGATGGATTTAAGCCACATGATAAAATCAAATTGATATCAATTAGAGAATATTGTTTTTAAATTCCAATTTAATATGCTTAATTAACCATTAAACAGATTCAACAATAATTGCTTAAATTATATTTTCGGCTTGGGGCCAGACAAACACACTTTAAATGCCATCTTTCCATCTGTCCTGATGGCCAAAATATCCGTATACAAATTTGGTTACTTTCTATTTCTGATTCAGTTGTTTATTTTTTTTTTTTCTTCCATTGATTTGTTTTAATTGGAAACTGTTTTGGGGCTGTGCGGTTGGCCTGCAGCTGTTTATATTACACTGATGCAAAATTAATACTAATTTATTGTAATTATACGGATAACGCTGTTTGCGGGCTGCTGTCGAGTAAAAGTTTTCCCCGGGCTCCCAAGATACAAAAAAAAAAACAACAACCAAAAAGCAAAAGTGTTGAAACGAGTTTGAGAACTTTAAGAATTAATTTGGATTTGGTCTGCAACTTCTGCTGTTGTTTGTATTTATTTACGCGCTGTTTATGTATATTAATTATTCATATTCCGTCAGACTTTTATGTCTTACAGCCCAGCGCATTCTATCCATTTAGCAGTTACGACATCTTGCACAATTCGCTGATTTTTTTTTTTATCTAATTCTGGACAAGTTTCGTGCAGCGAGTCAGCTTTTCATTTCAGTTTGTGTCCGAACACTGATTTGATACTGCTTTCGAGTGGATGTCTCAAGTGGTTCTTGCAACATTGGCCACCAATATGTACCACTTATGTTTGCGTACTGGTTTTTAATTTTTGGTTTGATTTTTTTTTTTTTTGGCAAAGCAGGAACTCACCTCGTTTGTGATATAAACGTTGCGTGCTGCTGCCATTTTGCCAATCAATAATTTTTTTTTTTTTTACTTATTTTTGAATATGTTTGCAATACTAATAGCACTATTGGCCAAGTAATTTTATTGACCACAATTTGAATTCGAATTCGAGTTTGTGAACGTGAACGTGAAACGTGAAGTGCACCTGAACGCGTCTGCGCAGCGACTGACGATGGGCAGCGGCTGAGCTGTTTATATTCAGCACGTAGCACAGTTCTGGTCGAGGTGCAGCTGCTCGGAGACAGCTGATCTTTAGCCTGAGTTGCTGTTGCTGTTGTTGTTGTACTCGACTCGCTGCAGTCTCT
Organism: Drosophila melanosoma; assembly: GCA_035042045.1. Lineage (NCBI taxonomy): Eukaryota > Metazoa > Arthropoda > Insecta > Diptera > Drosophilidae > Drosophila > Drosophila melanosoma. The sequence continues at coordinate 154,532 of JAWNLY010000170.1, read as the reverse complement.
GTAAATACACATTTATAAGTTGGGGCTCCGTTTGCACAAACAAATTGAGCGCACACATCAGAAAATTTCTTTTCAGCCCGCTTTCTCAGCGTCGAACGGAAAAACTGGTTTAGGCCGGATTGGAACAAAAATAAAAAGTGGATTGGCTACTTTCAGCGCAATTGGAGTGCGGACTGCTGCTTTTTAGCGCTCTGACACACATTACAGATTTCGATTTTCATGGCATCAGTTCTACGCATAATTCCATCTTTTGGGCAAAATTCAAAAGCCAAGTTTTTTCATTGTTCGTACTTGCTCTCAGTGCCAATGTGCGCTGACTTTAAATGGTACTGTAAATTGGTTAAGTTCACTGAACCCGTTTACACAAAAGCACAGCTTGCTCACCTTACGTTGAGAGCACGCAGCAGACAACTGACCGAGTTTTCATGCAACAATGCCAAGTCAGTCAATGTCTCCATCCACATCCACATCCACATCCATATCAGATCGCCTGCAGTGGTACTCTATGCGTGCTTCACTCCATCATTTAAACGCTGATTGTTGCCGATGAGGTCGGCAAATAATGACATACCTACGTGTTACATACATACATATACGTATTTGTATGTACATTCGAGGTATTTGTAGAGACTGTTATCACACCGGAACTGCCTTGAACTCGAACGTATCTGCATATTAATTAAGCGATGCGGTAATCGAAGCAGACCAAAAAAACAAAACGGCTCTTAAAGTGACTAAATTGAAATTATGAAGAGTGCGAAAGTGCTCAACTAGCAAATACCCTGTCAGCAGAGGGTACAGATGTAAGTCCATCGATTGTAAAAAAAGCTAATTGTTTAATTATCGATATGTATCGATAATTTCCGCTGCAGCGTAAAATCGCTTCGTAATAAACTGAATTTTTATTACTACTTTAAGAATTTTGCGAAACTATATTTTATTATCATTTTATTAGTTGATTTTTGGGCAACAGTTGACAATTTATGGGGTATACAAATGCTAAGGAAACTAATAATTGCAGTTGAAAATGCCAAATTGCGATTGTGAATTTATGAAATATTTTTTATATAACAAAGGAAGGGGAGTTGGGCATCTTTAAGCATTAAAAATAAAGTTGTTCATCGAATCATTATATTTTTATGTACCATAAGGTCACAACAAGAAGATTGATGACTATATTGACATGGGGTTTTTTATGCTGCCGAAGAATAGATACCAGCGCCTATATTTCAAAAGGTCAGGGATTTGAAATTTTAATAACTAACATCATTTACAAAAATTAGTTATAACCTTTGCTAAGCAATTTGGGATCGAAACTGGTTCTAATAAGAAGTGAACGAAAAGGTCAAAAACCAAAAAAAAAAGTCCGGAAACAATTGGTGGCAGTCTTATTTAGTTAGCCACAGGCACAGACATAGATCATTTTGCTATTCCGACTTATAAATAGAATTTTGAACTCGAAAACCTATTGCTTAAATTTCTGATGAAATCAAATATTGTGTGTGAATATTAATGAAGCGAAATGAGTCTATCTTGGAATAGGCATAATATATTTGTATAAAAGCTAAAGTTTTGCTGTGTGTGTGTGTGTGTGTTTGTTAATGTTTGAAATTTATAACCTCTATTAACTTTTTTTATCTCAGGCACACAGATGTCTGATGCATTGAACCTGCAATTTTTATTGCTCGTAAAATGGCAATCACATTGAACTTGCTTTTAGTTTGTTTAAATTGTTGTTGCAAAGCATTCGATTTGCTCGTGATTCACTTAGCACACCCTTTTTCTGTGTAAAAACAAACATAAACAGAAAAAAGCGCACTCAAAAAAAAATACATCTTTAAGTATTACAAACTGATTAAGATAAACAGGCTCACAAATCGATGAACCTTCAGTTTTTTTTTTAACTGTTTGCTGTTGGGCATGTTGAGTACATGGCAACATTTAATACTCAATACAGAAATGTTTCCCTTTTTTCGTTTAAAGTCTAAAATAATTTTATATATACATTTTATCAATTAAAAATACGTAAAATTAATTAAAATTGTGTTGGACATAATGTAAAATACATTCATTAAATGCTTATGTTAATAAAGCTATAATTGTGGCTTAAATGGTTGATCAGCTCTCGAAACAAATTACTCTAATTTTTATTACACCAATTGTGTGTGGTAATAAAAGAGTAAAATAAGTTAAATCAAAATGCTTAGCGTGCATTTAAATTAGATATTTTCGTAAACGTTTTGTTTGCCAATTTAACAAATTGTAAATCAACAGTAGCCACAGCAAACAAAGCAACAGCAGCAGCAGCAGCAGCTGCTCGACCAACTTAGTTAAAATGCAATCGACAGTTATTGACCCTAAACTTGAACTAGAAACCAAATAACAAAAAAAAAAAAAAATAGAAATAAAAATAAAAAAACCAAAACGGCATAAAGCGTAAAATTGAATTCGGCTGAAACGGTTGAAATGGCCAGCTATTTATGTTGCTGTTGCTGTTGCTGTTTCTGTTGCTGCTTCTGTTTCAGCTGCTATTGTTTCGCTATCTTTGTTTGCCACACTGCTGACATTGCATAAATTTGCATAGTTAAACAATGGTTGGTTCAACGGTTTTGGTGTGCACCTTTTATCTGGTCACACTTGCGAGCATATTCCCAGGCTACAACAAGCAACAACAAGCAACAGCAAGCAACAACAACAACAAATACAATAACAAATAAGCGCCAATGAGCCCCTGACATTGGTCACGGTCAACTTTATATTTATATTATTACCTGTTTTGCTGTTATTTTATTTACAAGCATACGCTTTTTGTGCCCCATGCCACTGTGCCACACTTTGTCATCGTGTCGCTTTGGCGCAATTTATATTTAATTTACTTAATTTTTGTTTCTTTGCTTCTTCTTCGTTTGTTTACTTTGTTTTTTTTTTTTTTTGGTCACAGAACGTGAACTTTTAGCGAAAAACAGCTGAGAAACTGTAGGAAGCAGAGATAATCGAACGAATTCTTCCTCTCTCCAAAACTTATCTCAAAAGCCCTGAACTTGAGCTCAAACACGTGCAAAAAACACGGCGCAAATGTTTGACGATAAGTGATTTTTGTATCTATTGCTATGTCTATATCTGTGTGGAATTTTTCACATGTGTGTGTGTGTGTGAGTGTGTGTGTGTGTGTGTGTGTATCTGTGTGTGATGTCAGTCAAGCACGACGACTGCCACTGCCACTGGTTATTGCTTATTATCTTTAAGCTGTTCGTCTTGGCTCGATTTTTTAAACTTTTTCGAGTTACTTTTATAATTTGCTTTGCGGCTTTTGTTAGCATTTTTTTTTTTTGCTGTTGCTATTTAACACATTCATTATTTTCGACAATTCGATTAGAGCTTTATTCTTTTCTATTTTTTTTTTGTTTTTTTTTTTTTTTTTTTGTGCACAAGAATGCGCAAAAGGTTCTGAAATTCACCTGGACAAGGCAAGTGCTCTTGCAAAAAAACAATACAATAACAAAGTGCAGTGGATTCAATTAACTTTGACCACTTAAGTGCCGGCTACTCAAAGACTTAATTAAGTATCGTTAAACAGTGGACGAGAGGAATACGTAAAGGGGATGTGGAAAATTAAGTGAACACAATAAAAAGTGAAACTGCAATTAAACTAAGCAAAGTTTGATATATAAGGCGGGGTCAATGCATCGTAAATCAAGCGGCTAATTAATGTTATTCAACACTAATCACATACAAACACACACACAAACACACACACACACACAGTGGCTGATAGATTGATGTGCACACGCCGCAGTTTGCCGCAGCAGCCGCAAATAATCAAATTAATTAATTTCCAATAATTAAACTACACACACAAACACACACACACACAGACACATCGTTGTAGTGGTATAGAGCAATAAAAAAAAATAACAATTTGTTGTTACTATATCGTAAACATTGTATGTCATTTAATTTAATTTACTACATTTCTCCGTCAGCTCGTAATTAATGTGCATATTTTAAATGTGTCTCACAACAAGTGTGTTGCAACGGGGCAACACAAAAGAAGTAATTTACTAAATGTTAATTATGCGGCACGTTGATTTAAAATATATTCTATAGAAATCAATTGTATATATTCTTATCGGCAAATAGTCTATTATATAAAATGCGCTCTATGTCAAGGCTGCACATTTGAATTGAATTAACTATTTACACTGAGGAAAACATAGAAACAAAAATAAAAAAAAAATTTAAGGGAAACAAGTAATTGGTAAAACATGTTAACATGTTCTACATTTGTAATAAATCAATTAAATCTTTGGCTGTTGCAAAAAAAAAAAATTGGTACATGTGCAAAACGAATGTAAAACAAATAAATGAATTTAAATACTAAGAAAATAAATTCTCTGCAAAAAAAATAAAACTAGATGCCAATATTATTACTCTGGGAAATATTCATTTAAGCGTGTAGTAATTAATTTTCATATCAAACAGGTTTGATTTCTTGTACCTAGAAATGGCAACTTGTATGTAAAAAAATACGAAAATAGATAATTGTTTAATATACAGACACGTGTGTAACAAGCTGGCCAACAAGTTTCCAAGCAATTTACAGATACTGGCAATAAAAGTAAATGTGTAGCAACTAAATTGTCGGCTCACATAAAAATCAACTTTAGAAGTAGTTTTGCCCAGATTCTGATGGGATTAATCCCGCGCTTGTCTGTCAGAAAAAAATCTCTTCCCTTCACTGACTTGGCTGTGCTAATGAACTTTGCATGGAATTAGTGCTGGGCTCAGACCCAGACTAATCATAAAAGGGAAACTGCTTTGAGTAATAATCAAATGCTGCCACTTCTTTTTGGCTTCTCTCAGTCACTTTATAACTGAAGCCGCCTTGGATTATGTCGTCTGCACAGATTTGTCTCATTTGCAATCGGCAAAAAAAAGTAGACCAACATTCTTTCCAGACCAGGCAATCAGGCAATTATGCTAATTTCGAGCTGGCCACTTTTTAACATGGTTGTTTGCCTCTGCCAGTTGTTGCCCCCCCCTTGACGCTGCCACAATTCTTGCGGCTGCTCTTACGTGACACGGATCACATTCGCTTCAGTTCTTCAAATTATAATCATCGTCCCACCTACCATTCGATTCGTATCTAAATATAGAATAAACGACCTGACTGTACAGTGACGCCTCTGCTGACGTCTGAAATCGATGTGAGTACAAAGCAGTTAAAAAAAGAAACAATTCTACATACGTAATTCGATCAAGTCACAAAAAACAAAAAAATAAACAAAACAGAAAAGAGGAAGCTAAGCTGCAGCACTGAATTTTAATATATGTATATATATATATACACATACATATATACACAAATATGTATATATATATCTCTTTTTTTAGCTGGGATTAAGACAGCGTGTGTTTTTTAATTACAAATAAATACTTTGTACAGATATTTTGAAATGAATATGATTTTCGTCTCGTTGTTAAAAAATTCATTAATTATTCATAACACAAAATTCTACCTTCCGTTCTGTTCTGTTGCAAGCATTACGTAACTGAGCCGCACGTCATTAATTAGAATATTTTGCCATTCAGCAAATATTTTTCGACATAACAAATATCAAAGTTATGGCAAAACGGATACAAAATACATATATAGTCAATGGCTCTAAACAATATACAAATGACGCAAACTCTCTGCCAGAGACCAAAAAACTGATTCAAACTGCTTCAGATGCAGATGGGGCAACAACTAAATGATATACGAAAAAATGTGCTTTATAATAAATACATTCAACAAGACATAATTCTTGCAATATGATCTCACTAAGTATACAAAGATCACTGAACAACCACAGACAGGGAAACCGGCTAAAGAACAAGCTGACAAAAATGTGTACATGCCAAATAAATACTTAAAGAACAATTCAAAACAGTGTTTATAAATTATTACAATTATGTATTATTAGCTTAATAACCAATAAAAGTTATAAGCTTGTCGCTAATATCGTATTTTAATAGTAAACTTGTTATTTTTTATGATAATTGTTGACAGTGTTAATAAATTGCTACTCAATTAAATCTGAGTTTGTGCTGAGATAATTGTCATATTTTAAACTGACGTCTATATAAAATAAGGCAATGTCATATTGAAAATAAAATTATAAATATTAAAAAACAATTGACTGTAGTTCCTTTATTTGACTACCTTATCCAGTTGACTGCGTCTCTCGATCATATTTGCGTAGAATTGAACAAAGAATATTTTTTTAAGATCCGGCGGTTTTTTTTTTGCTTTTTGGACTTTGTTGTGGTACAGCGCACAGAACTCTTCACTTTATTGACTTGACAAATTTCCGCTTAAATGTGAATTTGTCGATCGCACCGCCAATTTTGTACTGATGAAGTTTATCAAATAGATAATACAATCCAAAACATCAACACACAGCACAACACACAACAACACAACACACAACACAACACAACACTTCACTTCACTTCAAAAGCGACCGTTTCGTTTTGTATGAAATTCGCAACTGAATATTGAAGAGTCTCTTACAGATACTCAAATAAAGCTTGGCCGACCGAAGCCGAGCAAGCCAAAGTCAAAGCCGGCAACAGAAACGACGTGTTGCTTGGTGGGTTTTCAATTTCAGTTTCGGATTCGGTTTCGGTTTTCAGACTCGGGCGCCGGCTAACGTGTTTGCCATGGGCGAAGCGGGGAGTTCGGGCAGCAGCGGAGAGATACCTCCTCAGCTGTTTTGTCATGTCGCCAAGTATCCATGAGATACTTGCGCTTGCGCGCTACCTTTTTTTTTTTTTACCACAACCATTTTGCGAGTTTGGCATTAAGTGTTTCACAGCACGCAAAAGCAATGGCAAAATGGCTACAGAAAATAACCACGCATCACTGCCTGCCTGAAATGCTGATTAGCTGTTGCTTTAAGCCAAGTTGCCTGTTGGCTGTTCGATTAATATATTGCTGCTGCTGCTGCTGCTGCTTCGGCCATTGACTGGCAGGCAAAGTGACTTTCTTTTCCACGATTGCAGCACTTTGGCGAGTTGCATGTTGGCCAAACAATTAGCAACTTTCACTGCCGCAATTTCTAACACCTCAACTATAAGTTGTTAACTTGTTTATTATCAAATCGTATCCATTTTTAATATTATGACTGTTCGACTGAGTCATCTGTTTGCTGCATCACTCAGACGGCGCAGTAATCCGTAAATATTTATCGAGTAAATATATAGTTTATATAGTTTACCTGTTTACCAATTGGCCAACGCTTGATTTGACTTGACACTGTTTTAGCCGTTATTTGCCTTTATGGACCTTATTTACAGCCTAGAATTATAACTGATATTCGCGTTGTTTATTGCTCTCTGTGCGCTGGTCTAGAAACATTGCTCAACTGGCATTTGCATCCCAAAACTAGTTGTTATTTATTGCTGGTAAAAATTTATCGTTGTCATTTGTTTTAATTGTGCCCGATCATTTAGAAAAAACAAGCTAAGCCAAATGCCATTTAGAGCGTAACAATAGATTGATAAATAATGAAACTAGTTCGCTTAGAACACAGCAGATTAAAGTCAGCTTCAAATAATGGCGACAATAACTTAAATCAAATTTTAATTTATTTCTCAGCATCCTGCATAATAGATTTAAGGGCGACCGTTTGAGTGTCACTGGCCAAGGACAATAATTGTTTGAAAACGTACGTGATTCTATTCCGAGAAAAGGACGAGAACTCTCTCCAAATTCTACTGCCTCCTCTAATCCTCCTCTCGTTAGGTTGTGGATGATGTGCATGAATAACCCAATGATTTCTAGTCACTAAATTGCAAAACGCAGTTCGCAGCGAATGTGGCACATGGCAAGGCAGATTCCAGTGGCATCTGGCACACGTGATGCCATTTCATAGAATCGAATTATGGTCACTTGTGTGTTAACCACAATCAACGAGGAATTACAACTGAATGGCCAAATGTGTTTCTATAAGATTTGCCTGCACTCCACACACATCTTTGCCAGCTTGGCCAGCTGCGATAAGCACTCCAATCTCCATATCAATGATAATGATGATGTAAGACAAAACAATTTAATTTGTCACCAGCGGAAATGATGCCAAGTGTTTTATCTGGAGTCTTGAATGAAAGTTTATTTTTATACAATGCTGATTTCCTCTTGGCACGCAATTTTTTGTAATTTTGCCAATGACCTTTGTTGAACAGCATCATCAGAAACGTGTATTTGTGGTTTGTGGGTTTGTCAAAAAAATAAAACACCGAAATTAACTGCAATGCCTTCAATGTCAATGGCCATGCATTGCCAGCAGCCAAGTCAAGGCACAACTTGTGTAATACACATTTTATCTGCAATTAGCCAGAAAATGTGATTCTAATTTAATATGTCTTGCCAAATATTAGACACTGTTCAAACTCATTATAATAAGTGGAAACATTTAAAGCGCTCTGCGAAATTTGAAGTGCTTTAAGAGACACTTAACTTTATTCATCTACTTGATTTGTAAAGAGTGACGAGCTTAAGGATTACTACTTTATGATGAATAATTGTTCTATATATATATATAATTTAGAATTTATATGTACATGTATATACATAGCTGTCTCTCATCTATATACAGGGAATAGTGTATGTAGTTTTATCAGATGTACTTGAGTAGTTCGTTGGTTAATCTGACTGTGGCATTTAATGATCGCAAAATTGCTTTTAAATTACTTCTCTGCTGACATTCAAGCAATTTAGCATGATTTTGCCGGATGCCTATCATTTTGGGGGTGCGCGTCATTATAATTTAGTTGTGGCATAAATCACAATCAGTGTCAAGGTCAACGGGTGCTTTGAGCTCTTGTGGGGGGGGGGTTGAGATTTATGAAAATGCTTTAAAGTGCATTAATTGGATTTGAAAGAATTCAAAGGAACTTCCTTTTAACGCTAATCGCATCCGTAATTTATATTAATATTTGATACAAATCAAATCAATATAAAGGCTCACTTTAAAATATTTAATACCATTTTTTTTTTATATGAATTCAATTTATTATATTACAACAGCACTCGACGGCCTTTTGCGAGCACTACAATGTGCTGCAAAAGCACAATAAATGCATAATAAAATCAACAATAGTTTACGGTTCATGTGAGAAATTACTTTATGCGATGCAGTCAAACGTGAATAGTCCGAAAGGACACAAAGAATAAATAAAAAAAAAATATATATAAAAATAACAACAAAATAGAATGTAAAGCATTTTTCCCCATAATTGATTAGCTGCAGAACTTCAGTGACAAATGTTGGCTGGTTGAAGTATGAAAAGAGAGCAAACAAAATACATGAATGATGCATATTGTCCCTAAAGTTTCGCACAACAATTCTCACGCTTACAGCTGTGTGTGTGTGTGTGTATACAGAATTTTTACGCAGCATTGGGCCAGCGCATAAAAATGCCCACAATATAAAATAAAATAGTAATAAGAATTTATTGTGTGTGATTTCCATTCATTTATTTATTGTAGTTTAATGATACCAACACAGGCAAAAATATATGCGAATAATTTATATTGATAATATATAAAAATTTGTGAAATTTTATTAAGCGGCCTTTTTTCCAAGTATTTATAAAATGGCGAAGAATAAATTTTAAAATGTGCACTTAAACGATTCTGTTAAATAGATTTTATTCGGTAAGTAACTTATCATTTTTTTTAAAAGATTTAATTGATGACTTTAATTTGACGTATAAAAGCAATTACTTATATTTTTCAATATTAATATATTTCTAGAATAGCAGCGAAACACCAATTTTTGAATTTATTTTAAATATATATTCAACTGGATTGGTTTCAAATGAACTGATTTATTGGTTTGCACAGTCACAAATTTATCGCAGCATAAAATTATTATTTAGTCCAATTAAAAATTGGTTCTCATTATATTTATAATGGGATTATAATGTGATTATAGTGAGATTATAGTGAGTATAATTTTTTCATTTATATATATCTAAAATGAAATAATGTATTGCAGCAGGCAAATCATTCATAGTTCTCTCTTCGGCGTGTTGCATACTTTTAGGCTGTCGCATAAATTGCAAATAATCGTTTAGGTAAATCAATGGACTGCGGGGTTATGTCTTCAGGGGGGACACGCCCCACTTAACTCAAAAACCACATACATTAATAAAACATTAAATAACACATTATCAATAGCTTGTTTGGGTGTGTTTGGCAACATGTGGTGCCTTTGGCATAAGACCAACAATACATTAAATCTGCGTAAGCCAAAACTTCCTATCCTTGAGGACGCTCATCATCAACATAAACGGCTGTCAGCGCCGTCATCGCATTTTAAAATTCAATTGTAAATCCGCCAATTTTATTCATTGAGGCGTGCTTGTGAGTGGTGCCACGCCTCAACACTCATGTTGCAGCCTCTACTTGGATCATTCATGGCCCCCTTGTGGTAAGTGTAATAATTGCCCCATTTGGGAGCGGTAGCAAGGCGTCTTTTATTTATATACATATACATTTTTTTTTAAGTATTCTTTAACATATTTGTTATTGGCATTTGCATATGCTGCTTCTGCTGCTGCTGCTGCTCCTGCTGGTTCTTCGCTTGGATGCTGTGTTTTACATGTGATTAAAGTCAATTGCAGTCAGTCCCCTTGGAAACAGCACATTTAATCAGACGACAATTTATTGCAGTCGTTTAACTCAACATTGTGTAAATCTGTTTGCAAAGTTTTTCGGCAGTATAAAAACAACTGGAGATAAAAGCCTTTAAACGTGGTCGTAATTATGTTTTGTCTCAGTCCACATTTGAGAGTTGACGGCGATGCCAGCAATCGTAATGCGCTGTAAAAGCCAAAGTTGACATTCATTTGCCGCAAGCAGGATGTGTTGGTGTGTGTGTGTGCGCATGTGTGTGTGTGAGTGGCAAGTTGTGTGCGGCAAGTCAAGTTCAACTAATTGAGTTTGTTATGCGCCAGACACAAATAACACTCATTAGCCGTAATGAGTAATACTCCTCGTTTCGGACTACATTTAGATGGGCTCTTTGCCTGCCATTATGCGGATGTTGTTTTTTTTTTGTTGTTTGTTTTTTATGCGAATGCCACTGAATCTGGTGCATACTAAAGCGTAAAATTCGAAAGTTATAAGCACATTCGAATCGGGCCCACTTTAAATAGATGCCAGACCCAAGAACCTGGCCACGCCTCGTCCTCTTACCGCAAAAATTGTTTGACATTCGACACTGCCACATTGGCTGTCAAGCCTTTCACATTTTGGCAGCCGCCTGTTATTGTCACTTTCCAACAGCAGCAGCAGTTTCAGTTATTTTAGCTTAAGTTTTCCGTCACAGGACTAACTTTTTGTTGTTAATTCGCTCAAGTTTCTCGAAAGTATTTACGTGCTCTCTTCACCCAAAAAAAAAAAAAATATAGGAATAACCCGAAACTGTGATCGAGACGCAGTGGGTTACAAGTACCCGGAAAGTTTTACATGTTAATGGCATAGTTTAGGCAAATGTTTTCACTGGCACTCAACCAACAACCCCACGCCCCCCACCCACCCCTTCACTCACCTCCCACACGCAACGCCTTAAGAAAATCCGAATTATCTTTGCACATATTTCGTGAATGTGGCTTTTACACACACACACAAACGCACACACATACTGTGTACATTCAAAAAAATAAAAATATAGTTAATTAATTATTAATATGAGATTAAATTTATACTTTAATCATTTTCTTTTATATAACGAATGATTGTAATTTTGTTGCTGGCTAGTTTTCAAATTGGAAATATTTTAAAATGTAGTGCTATTTTTTTTTGAGTGTACATACTTACATTTTAGTCAGAAATTAACTTTCACTCGTCTGCATGTTTTCCAAACCCGACCACATAATGGAACATTGCCATCGCCAATGGCTACGTTAAGTGACTTTCTTATGACGGTTGTAAAATTTTTCGTGTGCAACAAACACACACACATGTGTATATCTGTGTGTGTGTGTGTGTTTGTGTAGCATATGTAACTGCGGCTTAATATTTCCAGACTATGAAAGCCCTTAGTAAATTGTTTGAGCACATTGCTGAACGAGAACGCCGACGGCTATTCCCGAGGTCATGTTTAGGAGTACGGATGATGGTCGAGCGAAGGACTGATGGGCGTCGTACAAAATAGGAGGTTAAATGGGTGGGTTCTGAGATGTTGGAGATGACAGCCAAGTCAGGCCGTTGACACAAAACTTTTCCGGGCAAATGCATAGTTGCGTATTTTTCGAATTTTCCCCCAGATTTCACAATGTGCACAAAAGTTTTTGGATTGCGTCTGTCTGTCATAAGGAAACTAATTTTATGCCAAAGTTGAAGAATACTTTTTGGGGCATCACAACCGCTCCTCGTTTTACAGTATTCCGTGGTTAATTTAATTTCAAGAAACCAAATTTTCAACATGTTGGCATCAATTTCCCCGCGTTCGAGGCACATGTCGGTAAACATTTGCGTGTCCAAGTTAAGCCTCATCAGCTGAAGTGGCCACTTGTGGCTGCCTCAGCGGCAACAGCAGCCAGCCACTTGCAGCAAGTGTATTAACATTTTCCTTAACAACAAATTGCAGCTGAGAAGCAACAGTAAATAAAGCAAATAGGAGAAGAAAAAAAACGACAACGAGAAGAACTGCTGCGTTGCATGTAGCGAAAAGTACACTTAAAAAAATTCCCAATGAATTGTATATCTGCTAAATACGAAAAGCAACTTTAAAATATTATATTAATATTGTAATTTGTTGGCAGATAATTTCCTATAAAGGCTTAGATCAACCTAATAGTAATTAAACTATAATAAAACTCACAAAGTAAGGCAAAACTTTAATAATAAATATATTGAATAAATAAATTAATAATAAATATAAAATAAATAAATAACGCTTTGAACTAAACTTGTTTCTTTCTATATATATATTTATATTTATTAAACTAACAATTTAAATAATAAATATTTGTAAAAAATAAATTAATAATAAGTATAAATATTTTAGAACCGCTTTGAACTACAGTTTTTTCTTCTTTCTATTTTGAGATATATATTTAGTTAGAGTGTTTTTTTTTTCGCTTGAGTTGTATAAGTTTTTCAAACTAATAAAATGACATAGCTGAAATTTTCCAGTAAGAGTTTGCATGACTTATACAGTTGGAGAGCGACAGATAAAGACACCTAATGATGATGATGCTGCTGCTGGTGCTGATGCCAATGATGATGATGATGATGATGATAGTCTCGACTGTTGCAAGCTCAAATAAATGAAGCAAGTGGCAAAATATAATTTTGGACTGGCTGGCAGGCAGGCAGGCAGCTGAGTCTGCACTTTGCTCAGCAAGTCTGTCTGTCTGGCTTAAGCACAAAAGTAGTTTCATTGCTAATTTGTTGAGAACGAAAAATAAGTGCGTCCGTTCCCATTCCCAATCCCACTCCCACTCCACTTACCCCTCAACATGCCACCGTTTCACTAAGCTTGTAGAGCAATTTTTGGCGCGGCTTCTCTTGATTAAAAATTAAAAGAGCTCTCATATTTTGTGAACGATTTAGGAGCAGCACTCAAAATGAATTCAAGGAGCAAGTTGTGGCAGTGTGTCCGCTACGTGCTTTGCATTCATCAGGATGCGAGGATTCAAGGATTCAAGGATTCGAGGATTCGAGGATTCTCTAGTTCTAGTTTCGGCCGCGATATGTGAATGTGTTTCGCTCTGAGCTGCTATAAATTTAAATCAACTTAGAGACTGCCCGACTGCCCGACTGACTGACTGCCGGACTGTCTGCCTGCCACTTCTTCAACGTCAGCCGCTCAACAAATCGATTTTGGCCCCAGTTCGCCCTTCTTGCGCTGACCCTTGCTCATAAATTCGGAGTTGCCCATTTGGCCCTTTTTGCTCTGGGTTTTGCTATTTCACTTTACATCAAGCGGCGCGTGGTCCGCTCTCTGTTTTTCTTTCTATTTTTTTTTTTTTTACAATTTTACAATGTTGGCTTTACAGATTCAACATGACTTAGTGCCGGGACTTAAGCGCATTAGGCCTTGCCAAAGCCCAGAAAGTCTTTTAATGTCTTATCTCTGTGCAAATAAAAAAAATAGACGAGCGGCAATAGAGGGGCAACAAAAATGGAACAGCATCAAAAAATCGACATCATCTGTTGTCCATTTTGAAATTTCCATATCATCTACTCCTAATTAGCTGTTAGCTGTAGCAGTTAAACATTGGCATGTGCATTAACCAACTTTGCCTGCAAATCATTCTGCTTACATATCAAATCCATGTTCTGTCTCCGGTTCACTAGCTCTTCCGGCACAACGGAAACGGAAAGTTAATGCTAATCTGCTGAACTCTAAGCGGCTTCCGCTGCGCCATTGTTGAGAGTTAAACAAGTGAAGCCTCATCAGCCAGTTTATTATTAGTATTTGAGTATTTGAATTGATGTGCATTAAGGTGCAGCGGAGTAATGCAATCGACTACGGCAATTACTTTCGCATCTGAATCAAGATTGTGAACATTGAGTAGGCAAACTTGAGGGTGGAGAAACAGGTGTCAATGTGGATTCGCAGCATTCCACCAGCCATTGGTGTGCTCGTCTTCAGTGAGCGCTCCACAAAAAACATCAGCTTCTTCTTAAAACTCCGATTTTGTGTTATCCAGTTGCATTTGAAGGCCGCATAGTGTAACTTCCCGAGACAAATTTCAAGGTATGTCCCATAGTAGCAGACCGGAAATAACTCTAAGAATACACCCATCGCATAGAATAAATAATACACCTTTGTCATAGCGTCTTCAAACAAAAATAATACTCCAGCTACCCCAATACACACGTTCACACCAGTCACAGCAAATTGAATCAGCATAGGAATTGAAATAAAGGACTCAACTGTCCGAAATAGGCTACAATATATAAAAAGGGAGAATATTTAAAAATTTTGAGACACACATTTTGTTTGATATGCTACCCACTCTAGCAAACGCTTATGATCTGTAATGCATTCCTCCAGTTGCTCCTCAGCGTCTTCAGAATCATCAAATCCAACTTGCTCAAAGCGTTCGTAAAGCATCTCCACATGATTTGACATCAGGCACAAAACAGCGGCGGGAAAACAATCGTTTACATAATTTTGAAGCAGCTGATAACTAATTCCAACAATTTGATACAAATGAGCTAAATAAAAGTTTCGAATGGAATTTTTCCAATCAAAAGGAAACCAAGCTGGATACATTAGATCACGCTCTTCCTGAAGGAGAAATGCCAATTCGCCAATAATTCCAATTGGCATGAAAATGCCCATAAACACAAATATCACATTCCGTAACTGAGTTGCCAGTTGATTGTAGATGATTTTCTGTTCCGTTCCTGTAACTCGGGAATCCAGTTGTTTTATAATTTCTTCGATTCGGTGGATTTTGTTAAAGTTATAGACGTATATAGCAAACTTTGCCGAACAGGATAAACATGTAAGAAATACTGTAAAATTCCGTATATCGTCCGTGAGATTAGAGTTACGGAAAAGACAAATTCCGAGGTGCATCGGGTACCAAACTGTGACGATAAGATTCAAAATGACGTTGTAAGCGAAGTAGAGTCGAGGCCAGCTTATGTCCTTGGGGTTTACTCCAAGAATTTTCCAAACGATCCAATGACTCCTGAAAAATCTCAAGCTGTTGACTTCCATTGTATAGTTGTAGTCTGTACTCTGATTTAAATTACTCTGATTGAGCTGCCCTGTGGTAGCAATCCTTTATATTCATTCTATGAAGGTTTTATTAATTGCTAATAAATTTGTATATATATAAAAGTCCATTTGCGTAGTTCCAACAATTACTATACCCACAATAAAATATTATGAGGTATATTGAATCGATACAAATAGATGTCACATAAAAAACTTGGCTTCT
This sequence comes from Drosophila melanosoma, assembly GCA_035042045.1. Classification (NCBI taxonomy): domain Eukaryota; kingdom Metazoa; phylum Arthropoda; class Insecta; order Diptera; family Drosophilidae; genus Drosophila; species Drosophila melanosoma. The sequence continues at coordinate 138,572 of JAWNLY010000170.1, read as the reverse complement.
CATTTACCACTATGTAAAATCATTTCTGAGCAGTATTAACAAGTAAGAATGCTGTAGTCGAGCGATCTCGAATACGAAATATCCAGTTGTTCAAAATATTATAATTTTATAGGCAAATTTTCCTTTAAAAAGCTTTGAGCCCAGATATGAGCTGACTAAGTCATATCTTATAGCCAGCACTGGCATTGAATAGTAAAAAAATACGAATGCAGCGCACATTTTTATTCACAAGCCCAAACTGATCCCTAATTGGCTGGCTAGAAACACGTGCCATTTTATACACACACACAGACATACAGTTATACGTACGTGCACGCAATCGTAGTTAACGGGGTACTGCAGCATACATACAAACACAAAAATTGACGCTGTCGTCGATTATCTTGCTATCTCCTTCTCACAAATCAATATGAGAATATATATTTTTGACCATAATTTGGGTGTTTCTTATCAGATTTTGATGAAGTTTGGGCCAATTTGACCAATGTTTTGCATATGCATATTTTTTGTTAATTAGAAGATCCTGCCCTGAAAATTGTAGCACTTATTGCTATCGGAAATCAAAATATATCGATAAGCAAGTAACTGAGACAGTTATCGATCAATTAAAGAAAGTTTCTTTTTCGCCGTTTAAAAAAAATTTGTGCACTTTGGCCGTCGACTTAGCGAAACACAAGACAAAAGACAAGATAACTTTCCAAAACAGATCTTGGCTAAAAAACATCCGCGGAGAAAAGCTTTTGCATTCAGCAATTATTCAGCAAATATTCGGTTTAAGCAAAACAATCAAACGAAAAATTCCCAGCACCGGCCATTACAATCTCTTATAGTCTCTGAGATCTGAGATCGGAGATGCTTCCTTCGGCCTGTCACATACAGGTGCACAAAACTTTTATATTCTTTTACCTATTTTCAATGGTTTCACGATATAAAAACTAATTCAAAATGGCAGTTTAGTTCATTGTTTTTATTTGGGTATTTGTATTTATATGCATTTGAATAAGGCAGTTACTTGCGCATCTGAATCAAGATGGTGAACATTGAGTAGGCAAACTTGAGGGTAGAGAAAAACGTGCCAATGTGGATTCGCAGCATTCCACCAGCCATTGGAGTGCTCGTCTTTAGAGTGCGCTCCACAAACAACATTAGCTTCATCTTGAAATCCCGGTTTTGTGTTGTCCAGTTGCATTTAAAGGCCGCATAGTGTAACTTCTCGAGGCAAATTTCAAGGTATGTCCCATAGTAGCAGATCGGAAATAACTGTAACATTGTTCCCATCACATAGAATACATAATACATCTTTGTCATAGCGTCATCAAACAAAAATAATACTCCAGCTACGCCTATACACATGTTCACACCAGACACAGCAAATTGAATCAGGATAGGAAGTGAAATAAAGGACTCAATTGTCTGGAATAGCCTGCAATGCATAAAAGGGAGAACATTTAGTATATTTAGATTTGATTGTTTGATATGCTACCCACTCTAGCAGACGCTTATGATCTGTAATGCATTCCTCCAGTTGTTTCTCAGCGTCTTCAGAATCATCAAATCCAACTTGCTCAAAGCGTTCGTAAAGCATCTTCACATGATATGACATCAGGCACAAAACAGCGGTGGGAAAACAATCGTTTACATAACTTTGAAGCAGTTGATAGCTAATTCCAAAAATTTGATACAAATGAGCTAAATAAAAGTTTCGGGTTGAATTATTCCAATCAAAAGGAAACCACGCAGAATACATTAGAGCACGCTTTTCCCGAAGGAGAAATGCTATTTCCACAACAATTGAAATTTGCATATAGATGCTAATGAACAGATATATCACATTCCGCAGCTGAGTTGCCAGTTGGTTGTAGATGATTTTCTGTGCCGTTCCTGTAACTCGGGAATCCAGTTGTTTTATAATTTCTTCAATTCGGTGGACTTTATTAAAGTCATATACGTATATAACAAACTTTGCCGAACAGGCTAAACATGTAAGAAATACAGTAAAATTTTCCACATAGTCCGTGAGATTAGAGTTGCGGAAAAGATTAATTCCGAGGTGCATCGGGTACCAAACTGTGACAACAATATTCATAATGAGCTTATAAGCGAAGTAGAGTCGAGGCCAGCTTATGTCCTTGGGGGTTACTCCAAGAATTTTCCAAACGATCCAATGACTCCTGAAAAATCTCAAGCTGTTGACTTCCATTGTATAGTTGTAGTCTGTACTCTGATTTAAATTACTCTGATTGAGCTGTCCTGTGGTGACAGCACTTTATACTCAATCTATGATGGTTTCTTTAATTGCTTATGTAATTACATAATTTAAAAAAAGGTGCGTGCGTGGTGCCATCAATTATTATACCTATAAAAATATATTATAGGATTTAATGAATCGATACTTACTCTTACTCCTATTTTAATATGAAAAACCGCTTTTGATCTGTACTAAAAATGGATTCAAAGGGACAAAATAATCACAGTCAGGTTTTTTTCTATTCCGAACTTGTACTAATTACTCTGCATTACACTTGAGCATTTGTATTCAAGTCTTTTGTATATCCAAATAGAACATTTTTAATTGGAGCCCATTTAAATGCTTTTATAAAAATTAAAAATATAAAACCAGCATAACATTTCAACTTGGCCTGACCAAAATCTGTGGATAGAAAGGCTCATTAGATTTTGTGTTTTATATTTTACATACTTGGAATATAAACATTTTTAACTCTTAGTTTGCAGACCGCAGACCGCTAATTTCAAATTTTAAATTCAGAAACCGAACAATTATTCCCATACGATCAAGTAGTTTGTTAGTCAGATTTTTATATAAATGCTATTTTAATCTTCATAAATTACATTCCTTATCAGCATTACTAGCCGAAAACCAGGCAAGATTCGGAATGCATTTATCCTAAAGAAGTTGATCAGATTAGATACCTGAATTTATTTTCCAACTAATGGTCGTATGCTTTATCCATGGAATCTATATTCTCATCACTTTAAAGTTGGCCATTCGTATTTGCTGAATTAAAAATTAAAATTTCAAATCTGTCCGTTCCCATTGCAAACGTAAATTTGCAATGCAAAATTCATAAATGAATTTAAATACATTTTAATTGCTTTTGCCATTAGGTGACTCATAAAATTGCACAAAGTGGTTTGATTTATAAGAATAATAAATATTGATGAAAATTTGAGTTTAAACATGAAACGCAATTTATTCATGCAGAAAAGTTATTGTGTTTTAAATCTAATCAAAATTTCAAATAGCTTAGAAGATCAAAGTTTGGAATTAATCGATAAAAACCAATTAAAATAGCAATTTCTTTTAAGTATATTTGTTTTTTTTTTTTTTTGCTTATTAAAATATTATTATATTTCAGATTAAAATGATGCAACAAAAGCAGTAGCATTTCCTTAATCAGAAAATATATACAATATAAAATTTGTAACTTATTTGGTGATTTAATAAATTCATTTATTTTGTAAACATTTTAAATTACATATTTATTACTAAGCAATCTTAAGTTGGCCAAGATATTCCCTTTGCGCAGCTTAGTTTTTTCATGCTATATTTTTTTAGCATTTCAGCAATCGATGAATTCACAAAGAGCGTTGAAACTGCATTTTTTGAATGTGATGCATTACTGAGTATTGGCAATAAGATTTCGCAAGTCATCTGTGTGACAAGCCAATTTAATAACGACCCGATAATAAACGTCTATTTTTATTACGAAGATTTTTTTTTTTTTTATAGTAAAGAAAAAAAGGACAATAGAAGAAGTGCTGTGAGCTTAAATGCTTGTCTGCATTTTAAATTTTTATACATTTTTTTCAATGAAAATAATTTGTTCTCTCATTTGTATTTTTGTGCTGAACGATGAGTGAGGCAATTGTGAAAATATAAATAATTAATTAACACAGATGAACAGTATTCCAGCAGCAGCTGCTTTAGTATAAGTCTCATCTTAAAACTCTACTCCTTTAGGCACTAATCTACGATTCTATAGATGAAGTAGACTTAGATATATATAACTCTACAGATAACTCCAATTTGCTTTCAGATTTCCCTTTAAGGATTTGTTCTATTTGACAGTTAACTTCTGATTGAGCGATTCAATGGCGTGTCTCTGATTATATTCTAATTTTCAAATTGCTTTTAAATTGCCTTTATAAATTAAATAATTATAGGCACACGGGTGCGTGGTCACAACAATTAGAATAATAATAATGCAACCGGTTTGAATGAATAAAATAACACATTTAATTGGATTCGTTTATAAATTCGATTGTGGACTCGTTTGCCTTCTTAATGTGTTTTAAATTCATTTCTTTACTTGCCGTTGCAGAAATCGGTTTGTCGTTTAATCGAAAGGCAAATTACTCCAAATGGATTCATTAACTCAAAAGGATTCATCTGACTTGAATAATATCTACGAATTAACATTGTGCTGGCTTCAAGGAAGTTAATTGTGATTGTGTTTCAGATAGTGCCTGATTAGCCTTGTATAATATTTTTTTAATTTATTTTAGAAAGTTAATTAAGTATTCTATTTAAAAAGTAAACAGTGGTAATCCTATTATATTGCAACACTTATTTAGCACAAAGTGCATATGTAAATGTGACAGATTGAAATATGTGGCATAATTGCAGTATGAAATGTTGCAAAAATGCTTTTGATAATTAATAGCGCACATCACAAAAATATGTCTTTTTCCCATTGTCAGCTGGATGCGTTTTCTCATTTTGCAGCATGTTGCCTATAAGCGTGCCACACAAATAAATTTGCATACATTTACGATTCTGCATTTATTTTCCATTCAAAAAACTACTTCGCTTTTCATAACTTTATAGTAGTAGTTTGAAAGTTGAACTATGCAGCTGATTTTACCGGAATTGCGTTGATGGCTATTGTAATTAGCATGTTCAGGCCAATACATACACACACACACACACACACACACACACTGTAGGACGTCCATCACAAATGCGTTGTGTGTGGCCAAAAACATGCTGCGAATTTGCTGGCAGACCCATCAATTGTTGCATATATAACAATATGGCTATTTGCCAACTGCAACCATCAATACGCCACACCAGTTTCACAATTCACATTTTCCAATTCCCAGAACGAGCTCTTAGTTTGTGCCCCGTTGCATTTTCGATTAATTTTTGGATATGCATAAAGCTGGATTTAAGTGCTGCCACAATTTAAACCAGAATCCAATTATTGGCAATGCTTTTCACTGTTTACTGACGGCAAAACTGTCTATAAAATACAATAAAATGTGTTATTTTCATCCTATTTAAATAAAAATAAAACTATTATTATAAATGCAAATACTACATAATTTTGCGTGAAGTGAAAAGGTTGCATTATTAAGCAGCCATCGTAATATTTAATAAATTGTAAATTGCTCAATTATTATTTGTTTCCTTAAGTTTAAATTAAAAAAAAATATATATATATATATATATTCAAAAATGCTGTGTTTGTTCTAAATGATTAATTTTATAGGCTGCAATGATAAAGGAAATTATGCAAGACACATTTTATGGTCGAGCGGCTGCAAGGAACGCGAGAGCGTGTTGCAGTATAAATGCCCAACGGTGGCAAGCGCAGCAGCTGCCACAGCAAAATGAGCGCGACAACAATGTAATTATCATAATTAAAGGGGCTGCCCCCTGTTCTTGCCTGGCCTTGTGTCTAAACAGCACTGCAAAAAAGAAGAATTGTCACAGCCACCACAAAATTTGCTATTATAAATTCCGCTCCCGCCATCATCTACAACAAGTAAGAATGCCGTAGTCGTGTCAGCTCGACGGCTAAGAAATACCCTTAAGCCAGATGGTTAAATTTGAAGTTATTCTAGTTTTACTGGCAAATTTACCTATTTGAAGCCCTCCATTAAGCTTTATCCTGCAACTCAAGAAGTTTGTTGCATCTACTCGGCTGATCCGGTTTACCAGTTACAGAGTTTACCACAAAACCATTTTTATCCATTCAGGGTATAAAAACAACAACAGCAAAAAATAGTTAAAAAAAAAATAAAAACTCGGCAAATTGTGGGACAAGCGTCGAGGAGTGTGGCTGCCTCTGTTTCTGTCTCTGCCTATGCTTCTGCCTCTGCCGATGCTGTTTGCAGCTGACTGTATAATTGAGGTACTTTCCTAATTGTGCAACGCTGCTCATTAATTGTGTCTGTAACGAAGCTCGTTTAGCAGTTTGCAAGGTCCCCTCGAACACAACCAGCCTTTACCGCCCTCCCACCCAATTTGCACCCTTCTCTTACAATGCTGCATCCCCTGTTACAATTTGCCAGTTCCATCACTTGACTCGATTGTGACATTTAGGCTCATTATATCATGCAGTAATTATTCCACTTGCAACGCGGGCTCAACTTGTGGCATTGTTGTTGCTGCGGTTTGTTGTTGACGCTGTGTTGCATGCACAGCAAATGCATTCTTATCACTTCTTATCAGTGGGATCACTATTCACCACGCCGAGCATTGCTCAACAGCTGTTCCCGAAAATCTGCGCATGCCTTGGAAGCAGAGCGAGAACATCGAATATTGTTTTTAGTCGGCTTCTTAACAAAATTATTTCAATTTCAAGCAGTTAATTTGAGGAACAAGCAATGTTAAAAAATTATTATTATTATTGCTGGTAATCGTTATTAAAAGCAATTTAAATATACCATTATTTTTTGGGTGCGAAACGTTGATGAAAAATGTGTTGCTTTCAAAAATCAGTTCAGTTTTGAAGAAGTTATGACAGTTACACAATTTTAACGGTTTCCAAATGAATTTTTTTTGAAACATGCATTTCAATTCCAATATATTTTTGACAATTTAAATGCAATGATATTCTTGATGCAATAACATTAAAATTAATTAATTAATAATTAATAAAATGGTATTTCTATTGAAAATATAAGCAGTTTTCACAAAGGGAAACTTTTAAAATTAAAATATTTATGTTTGTAATTATTTTTTTGCATTTTAAACCAAAGTCAATAAAATAATGATCTGATTTTAAATATCAGTTAAGTTGTTATAAAATCGAATGCACGCAACAGTTTACTTTTAAGCCATAAACTTCTGATCAGTGGCCAATGACATCGCACTTCCAGTTTAATCAAAAACATCGCAGGACAAATTTCAAGCGAGTGAGTGGGAAAGAGAGGGAGATATCACAAGCTGGCGAACACACTAACCTGCCTCAATAACAACATTCGGAGCAAAGGCTTTCACTTTCCGCCCGTTTCGGGCATCGGCTGCTGCTCCACAGACCCACATGGCGGAGCCGAGCGACTCCTCGTTCCGGCTCGTATTTTTGCTGTGGTGAATTTCCGTGCACGACTTTTGCCGTAAACGTAACTCAGACTTGGACCTCAACCAACGATTTGTGCAGTACGTTTTGGAACGCGTCGCGTCGTGGTTGTGTCATACTCGAGCCAGCCATCGAGAGTCCAGTGTCCAACTCACAGGGAGCCAGAGGCTCAGACCCTTAAAGACCGTAACAAGCAACAAAGGCGCGAGATTTAAAAAATCAAACTTGAGTGAAAAGTGATAAATGAATATTAAAAAAAAAAAAATTATAAAAAGAAATAATTGAAATATAAAACAAGTGTGAAATATAAATGGCGATGACAATGCCTAAAAATCGAGCTTAAAAATAATTGTATTTTAGTGTTATGTGAATCTGATAAATAAATAATTGATTGGGGTTATTAAACAACTGTGACAGAGGTAAGTTTGTGTATTCTAATAAAAGTTTTATTAATAATTATTAAACAAATCAAATAAATAACTTAATAAAATAAGTAGACATATAATGGAAATTCGACTTAACTGATGATTGATCAATTTACATAAGCAAAGTGGAATTTGCAGCTAACAAGTAAATCAATGTTTCTGTTTTTTTTTTGTTTTTTTTTTTGGGCTGGATGAGGCTATATGTGCAGACATTGGGTCGTATGAGTAATGCAATTGTTATGCATCCGGTGATGCCAATTCAATTGAATACGGATCAGTGTGTGTGGTGCCAAAGAACTCGTAATAAAATAATAATATCCTCCACATGGCAGTTGAACTTAACCCCATTCAACCCAAACTCACTGAGCTGCACAGCTTTAATGCAGCGTGTAAATGTGGCAACGCAGTTGTTGTCGTTCCTGCTGCACGTTGCCAAGGCAAGCCGCCCCCCATTTCACGCCCCATCCCCCCACCAAGCCACATCATTTCAATAGTGGTTTTTATAGCGTAGACATGCTTCGATTCAATTCAATTACACTGAGAGCACATAAGCTGCAACATGGGGCATATACCTAATATTATCATTCTAAGAAACATTATGAACATTCAGGATAATCCACAGAAGATTGCAACAATACACATAACTATATATATATTCTTATAGAAATTGTAAATTGAAGCAGAAAAATATGTACACAAATAATTATTGTATTGAGCTGAATCTGTGAGTTTATTCTTGAACTTATTTTAAATTAGATAAGCAATAAATATACATTTATAGGATTTATTTATGCATATTAATATATATTATTATTTATGTATATTAAATATACATTTATAGGATTTATTTATGTATATTAATATTTATTATTATTTATGTATATTAAATATACATTTATAGGAATTATTTATGTATATTAATATATATTGCTACACTTTTGGTTAGATTTATTATTTAATCGATAAACCATCTGTTAAATCTCTGCTGCTTTATTTTGAAATATTTACTTAAAGTGTATATAAATTGTAAATAAATTGTATACTTCCGTTTGAGTGAGTGTTTTTTTTTGCGTATCGAAATAAATTGCATTATACGTTAAATAATTTTTCGGATATACTTTTAAAGTGATGCTCAAAGAGCACAATTGCTTTTGCCATTTGCCAGCTGCAATTTATGCGACCCACCGAAAATATAAAGGAAAATGCCACGGCCAGACAAACCAAGACAAAAGCGAATGGAAAACGCAGAGAGTTAATTTTGTAAAAAGCAAGAAGGCCCGATCTGGGCACACACACACAGCTCCTGCGTGCCAAGTCAATTAATTAACAGGCCCAGACACACAGAAGGGCGTCCAGAAAACTCAGCCAGCAAAGTCAGCGAAAGCATTAAAGTCAGATCTTAACGGTCGGAGACAGATTGGTGGTGGGAGGGGGGGGAAGGGGGCAGACGGAGAGGAAGAGTCAGATTCCTAGTCGCAGCAGGCAATATATAAAAGAATAATGCCTCATACGAGGGATGTTGGCCCAAATGCGTCCGGTTAAAGTTTGGCTCTGTCTGGAGGATTATATATATATATATATATATGCTTTGGTGGCTGAGGTGGCTCTGGTGGTGCCACAATGGGCGCCAGACGAAGTGTGAAATTGTATTTGGCTGCCGTTGAGTGAGTTTTGCCAAAACTTTTGCCTACGCATTCTCCGCCGTTGTTAGGTAAATTAATTAAACTCTTTTTGTTTGCTTAAAATTACAATTAACGCCTAATTAATTTCCCAAAATTCTTTCATCAGTCGTTGCTCTTCCCATGCTCTCCCAGCTCCCATGCTCCCATTCGCACATTCCTGCTTTGATGGGCCCGCCAAAGAAAATTTAGCGACCAGGCAAAAAGGAAACCGGAAATGGACATATTTAATGCCATTAAAGGGATTTGTCTAACTGTGCGCTTAATAAGTGTGCGAATATATAAGTGTGTGTGTGTGTGTGTATACATAAGTATGCCCATAAGTTAAAGCGAACATTCCCACAGAAAATAAATAATTATACGCTTCATTTGCCTTAATTGCATCCGTCGCTGATTCGGATTATGGTTTTAATTGCACGCACAAATTGTGAATCCGACTGTGAATGATGCGGCACCTATGCTTAATCATGAGTCTCATCTATACACCCCCCCACCCCCCCTCCCCCACAACTTTGTCCATTCATTAACATACAACTGGGGCAACTGCAACTAGCTAATGAGTTAAGTGTGCTCCACTGCATTGTGCACTCTAATTCAGTCAAAATCATGCAAATGACTGCACTTTTTAGTTGCATTCCATTCCATTCTTGCCCCCAAACACTGTGAACAACAACGAGCAGCTTCCAAGAAGTTCGAAAAAAAAAAAAAAAACTGAATTGTTTGAGCTGCAATGGCTTCCACTTGGCACTTGTTTTGCTTTCAGCAATTCGTTGTTATTTATTGTATGGCAATAAAATACTTAAAGTTTGCCCAGAACTAAGCCAAGTGCCAAGTGCTTTTGCCATTAGGGGTTTTGCTTTAATATGCTTTAGACATTCAAAAATTTCTGGTAGTGGACAGACTCATTGGCTTATTGCGATTATTTAACGGGTTACCAGCTGGGCCTGTCAAGTTGGCAAAAGTTCTGTTTGAATTTGTTTTCGGTTTGGGGTTTTTTTTAATCGGCAGAGAGAATTTGCATAATTATTTCATAACAAACGCAATGGCTAACAGAATTATGTATACGCCGTGTGGCCGCTTACCGTAATTATTATTTATGTAAGAGCCTAATGCGCTTCAAACTGCTTACATAAGCAAATGTAATTAAAAACTGGGTTAAATCAGTGCATACACATAAAGTGTAGGCAAATGTTGAATTCCATTCAATTCTCCACAAGTATTTCGCAATTAACTTAATGCCCACTAATCAAGGATACGAGTGGAAACTTGACCTAAGTCGCCAACCACCCAACCCAACCCAATCCAACTCGCAATTTGTGGCATAATAATTTAAGCGCAACTTTTGTGCCGATTACAGAACAAAGGCCAACAAATAAATAGCAGGAAAATGCGCCTGTTTTTTTGTATATAGTTCTTGGCACTATTTAATTAAATACAAATAAAACAGGTTGTGTTGGGAACACACTGATTGAGTGGCCAATTGTACTTAACAAAAGCAATTAATTACCAACTTTTCATGGCTCATTTGGGCTAGAACGATTACCTGAATTGCCAGCCGCTCTCTGCTGAGCAGGGGAAACGATGCCGCAAGGCAATCAATCTAATTGACGCAGCTACTCCAACCAAATCCAGTAGGCCCCACACAGTGACCAATTAAAAATCGAAATTTCATTTAAACAGAGTCACAGCGATAGGCCATTTGGCCAACTAGTCACGCCCCCTACGATTACTAAACGATTTGGGTATTTTGTCACCAAGTTAAATCAACACACCCTTAAATAAAATATAAAACACCCACTAAACACTCTATTTTAGGCACACGCACAATGCACAACACGCCATAACTCCACAAATATATATATAATTATATATGTATATATATATATATATATATTTATATATATATATTTACAGTCAATAAGTTATGAGTGCTGCGTGTTAATCATTAATTAACTTGGCTAATTGCGGCTTGACGAACATATCTATTATTTAACAGTCTTAACAATTCTAATACCCAAAATGATTGACAGGCATCTCCCAGAAATTATCCATCAGATTTACTTTGACTTTTGTTTTGTTCTTTTGATTGAGCTATTAAATCTTCAATTGTATTTTAGTTGATCTTAGTGGATTTCCCGCTGTCTATTTTTAAATTTTAATATATTTTTAAATTTTAAATTGATGTCGTATTCAAGGAAAAATTCCAATTATTTTGCTTGCAAATTATAAAAGTGGAGCAGAAATACTTTCGCAAGCTGACGGAAATATTATTAAAGTATTTTGAGTGCACTTAATTTCGTTTATTTTACTTAAACTTTATAACTTTTTAACTTTATAAAATTGCTCATTATTTCAGAACGAAATTATATATTTTTTGACAGTCATAGCAAAATAGAATATGGAAATGAGACAAATGCGTTCACAACGAAAGATCCTTTCAAATGTAATCCGTAGTTTATAGAAAATCGAAAATACACTTTTAGCATTTGATGTCAGGGACCCAAAAAAAAAAGAGATTGAATTCCAGGAATTTGTCCTTTGTACTGAAATTAAACTGTCATCGCGTTGATTTTAACGTATATTCACTCTTGCCGACGTCCTTTTGAAGTTTTCGAAATAAATGTTGGTTTTTGCTGCTGTTTGTTTCCCTTTTTTTTTTTTTTTTTGTTTGTCTGTTTGAAATGATTTTTTGCGTCTTTCTCTCTGATTACGTTGATTTCGTGCTGGGCGCCAGTGATTTGGGATGAGTTGAGTTTATTTATGGCGCAGTGCTTTTATGGTCGCACCTTGATTGAACATCAAGGAGGAATCAACAGGAATCTTGCCAGGCAGCCAGTCAGCCTTATGAAAGCAAATGGCCAACTATCTGCGTTCTGCTCCCTTCACACAAATGACAAATAATAAAGTACATTTTTACGGCTGTTATGCACTACGGACCGCAACTTGTTTGCCCAAGTGTTGTTACCAAGTTTTGATGCAAGGGTTTCCGGTTTAACGTTGCTGCTACACTTAAAAAAAAAACAAGTGTACATAAAATTTAAAAAAATTGCCAAGCCAAGAATATCTTTCTAAAAACCTTAAATTAATTATTTAATTTCAAGTCAAAATATAAAAAATTGTAAAATAATATTTAATTTTTACATATTAAACACAAATATAATTATTATTAATATTATCACGAATAACAATAAAAAAAACCTTCAAGAACATCAAAAAGGATTTTTTGCTTTTTAGGATGATTTTGATTTTGATAAAGATCTGATTAATTTACAAAGTGTATTATTATTTTGGAAGAGTGAGTTATGGCGACAGCTGTCAGCGGGGAAAGGCAAGTTGGGCTTACCAAACGGACCAGAAATCGCTGATTTGTCTGCTTTCGAAGCGTGTAATTTATCGCTGACGCTTTTCAAGCCTTGGCCGTCAAGTGTCAAGGTCGAGACCACAGACACAGGCAACATCTCAAACTTTTACATATTGTATGTGCAAACCGTATGGTTTGCATTGTATTGTATTGTTCTGGCACAAAGGCCGACAATAAACGTGACGCGAACGTTCCACCGACGCTCGACTAACTGACAACTCGTGCGTGTTGCTGCTGCGGTGTTGCTGTAGTCCTCTGCTGACAATAGGGGCCGCTCCAGGCAAAAGAAAACAAAAAAAGAAGAAAACTTTGAGCAGAGTTTGACGCGGTGGCAATGAAGCAGGCAGTTTGTGACCCACACGGAATGATTGCGCTTCTCAGTCATTTCTTGTGTGTGCGGTTGTGTGTGTTGTGTGTGTGTGTGTGTGTGCATGTGTATGATGATGTCCATTGTGCGGCACTCATTGCCAGTGTTTTTTTTTGTTTTTTTTATATTATTTAATGTTTGCCTTTCAGAATAATGCGTCTTTTGTTGACAACGATGTCGACAGCAGCACTGTTTATTTTATGTGTGCTTATTGTCGCCAGAATTTCGGCCTGATGGCCCAACCAATTTTGCTGCAACTTGTGTTAATTTACGACACGACCAGCAATAAAAGTAAAACCTAATGGCCAAAAAAACCCCCTGGACTGTCATCAGTTTATGGCATCAACTCACATCCCATCAGTTGTCAGTAAATGCACTGCATATTTCTATGACGTTGGGCGGATTCTGGTTGACGGATGCGCGAGTTGACATGCTCGCTAAAACGCACATGAATATTCAATTTTGTACATCTGCTTACACTCGCACACACACACACACACGTCAACTTACACACACTCGCACACACACACTCGTTTAGCACACTTAAAACACAGCAGGCATGTTTCATGTTCAAGGTTCGATTCCGCTCCCCCTGATTCCGCAACCCTGACGCGAACATTGATTGACGTGAGCAGGAAATTGAGGAAATTAAAATGTATGTTGCATACTTTTAGGCTTCGCCGTTTTGGCTTGACATTTAAACTGCCGCACGCTAAATATATTTGCCACGATTCCAAACCAATTAACGAATTGGAATTTATTATGAAGACATGACAAAATACACAAAAAAAAAAAACTCGCCAAACTCTAAACAGCAAAGTCATAAATCACGTCACACCACTCAATATGTATTTTTATCTGAGGGGAAGTGTTATTGATGTGCGTTAAACTCTTGTTATTTCCGCTGTGTCTGCTTTAAAATTTCATGTTGCAGTCAAGTTCAAAAACTGCTGGCGTCATCGCAAAAACAAACAAACACACACACCATCAAGTAAGTGTGTGTGTTTTGCTGTGACTTCTTGTAGTCCCTAGTATTATTTGCCAATAATTTACTTAATAGTTTCAGTTCAGAGACTTGGCGCGCTATTTTGTTTTATTTTCATCAAATAAAGTAAACTGGCGGCCATTTTGCATGTGCGCATTTGCCTTAAAACCATAAAATGGCAGCCAGCCTTGCCTGATGAATGCTGGATTCTTGGTTTTTGGGCTTGAATGATTTGGTCGATGAGTACGCGTATCTGGTTTGGTCAATAAAGTGCGACGTCATGTTTTATATTATACTCATGTTATTGCGGCTCGTCGAGTGCCATAAATTAAGTCAAATTCCATTTGACTGGTTTCTGTAAACTTCTCTGCCGTCGCTGTTTGTCATTTATGACTACACGCTTTTACCATTAAGAGTTTTGTTTTGTTTTTTTTTTTCAACATTTTGACAAACATTGCAAATCAACAAACTAGATGCCGAGCTGGCATACGATTTATGTAAGCAATTGGCTACAAAGATTTTTCGTTTGTTTTGGCATAAATTTATTGCCCAAAGAAATGTCTGACAACTTAACCAATCGCACAAAAAAATCTAAGAAATATTTTAATTGTTGTGTGTTTACATCTAATTTACATAACTTTGCACAACTTTGTGCAGCTTTTTGCATTTAAATGCCATTTAATATTGCATTTTGTTGCATGCTACAAGAATATTATGGAAAATTATATGCTGACGGCTTTAGTCGAAATCATTGTGGTTAGTGGTCTGATTTCTGCATCTGTCCTTTAGTTTTAATGAGACAATTTGATATTGCATTTGACAGCAACCGCAAAATGCTTTGACAGCGTTGCAAAATTAAAGCGAAAAATTTTACGAAAATTAGTAAAATTATGCGCATAATAAACAACCAGCGGCTGTGGTTTTCTGAACCCTTTCTCTCTCTCTCTCTCTCTTTGTCTCTCTCTCTTACTATCTATATATTTGTTTTGACATTTTCAAATCAAAATTGAATTAAGTATTGCGGTGGCGTACTACAAAAAGATATATACCACAATTACGTACATAAAATATTTATGAAAAGCGCTATTTAAAATATTAATCGCATTATTTTGCCTAGCACAAAGATATTTTTAGCATATTCAATTACACCACAAAATTTTAATAAATAGCAGTAAATTTAGTAAAACTAAAAGTTGATCAACATATTTGGATAAAAATATAGCTTATTCCCGATTCCCCCTAAGAAGAGCAACTTATAGTAAAACTTCTCCGGTTATAGCAAAAAAATGTCCTTAATGTCCTTTTGACAATTTTGCAAGCAGCTGTTTATTGTTTTTTGCTACACTTAATTTAAAGCCAAAATGTGTGCGGTTATCTTTGGTACGTGGGTTTCAATTTGTGATTTTAAGTATTCCCAGAAATAGCATGTGTTGTTAATGTGGCTTATTATGCAAAAGCACACATGGGGCAACAAATAGATGTTATTGTTGATGATGAGGCAAGAAACAGGTGCACTGCATAGCACAGCCAAAAGCGCTTTATTTTAATTCAAAACCGAAGATGAGGACGTAGTCGAAGTGGTTGCCAAAACCCTTGGGCTGTATAATTGAATGTGTATGTGTCGCACTTACAACAAATGAACATCGACACGTGCCATTTAGCGGGTCATGTTGCAAGGTCGCCCACGCAACGCACCCCCGCAAATCTAGGCAATAACTGGTGTAGGCATACACGTGTGTGTGTGTGTGTGTGTGTGTGGCAAGTGGTGCACAGTTGTTTGTATTGTATCGGTGCTTGGTAATGGCCATAGTAAATATCAGTCAAAATAAACAGCTTACCTCTGGATTAGGCAATGGCTCTGATTTGAGGCAACTGCTCTATTTTATTGCCATTGCGCGTTTAACATGTGGCACTTTTGCTCTTGCCAAGTTGCCACCGGTTGTTTGGTGGCAGATTTACGTTTTCTCGTTGTTGTTGTTGTTGTTGTTGTTGTTTGTTTGTTAGCAATTTATGCGCTCACGTATAAATAGAATTGATTTTGCTTAAGCATCGCATATTTTACCTGAACCAAGTGATTTAATGCCTGGCGACATAATCTGCCATTTGTAGCTCGGCTTCGTTGGCGTCACGTACAACTTTGCACACATAATCAGCATCAGCATCAGCATCACTTTGCTCCTTATCCCAGTGCCCATGCCTGTTCGCCCCCCCCCCCCCCCAACCACCACCCTCCCATGACAGTGCTCATGCTTTGTGTCTTGCCAGTGTCTCTGTGCAAACCCAAATCCATTTTCACCGAATTCCATTACATGCGTGTGCTTGAAACTGGAGAACTGCCGTTTCTCGGTTTTTTCCCGGTGCTTAACAAAAGCAATTATGTAGAAACAATATATCCATCCCGACACGCTCATCTTAAGTGAATTGTGCGCGTTGAATCAATTGTTTATTTTTTATTATTCTCCGTCACCCCACCCCACCCCACCCCCTCCGCCGCGCCATCAGAATAAAGCTGATCAAATTTTAAATATAAATAAATTTATCTACATGCGAAGAAATTGTTCATCAATTTTCCGCATACCTGAATTTTCAACTCTTGTATTATGATTGATATCGTTGGGCTTTAAACATTTGCGAGCACATTAAATATGCATTCCACGTTGCCTCACAGGCTACATGGCAAATGCCAAACTAAGGGTATCCATGTGACGCACGAATAATCAGGCAAACAAATATGTATCCATAAATACCCCAGACTCAAACGCATTTCTCGTAATCACCTAGCAATCAGATGAAAGCTAGCTGAAGCACATATTTCACATATATGATATATATATATATATGCCAATATTACACATTTTTACCCAACATCAAAAGCTTGATTAAGTGGCACCTTTCCCCTTATCCCACTCCCCTATCCCCATCTTTCTGTGTAATATTAAACGCAATATTTATAATTTATGGCTGGCAGCTAATCAAAGTAAGTAAGAAGAGTTTCATGCACAGCACATTTAATATAAATATATATCAAATTAACTTTAACATATATAAAATGAAAATGATATAAATTTTGAGATTTTTTTTTTTTTTTACCTGAGATCCAGTTTTATTATGCAGTATTTTCGTGTGATGTTTTGCTTGATATCTTTTACAAAATGTATTTGGGTCACATCAGATAAGATATGTGGAAATCATATCCTTTTTAGATTTTATCAAGGATATGTTAAATTAGTAATATTTTTATTTGCACAAACTGGTATTTTTTTCTTACTGATTTTTTCACTCACTGCTATTTTTTGTAGAGCAGCGTTTTAACACACCTTTAAACTACAAAGTTAAACTAGCTCGCACGTGCTGTGAATATTTCTGTTTGTTGTCTTTTTTATTTTTTATATATATAGAGTAAAAATATTTTTAAAATTGTGCGAAAACACAGAAGTATGTAAATCAAATGGAATTGCTCGCGTTTGAAATATAAAGTTGGAGTATTGCCCAAGCGGCACATAATCTGTGCAATTTGCGTGCGTTTTATGCGATTTTTGTTACTAGCGTTAGTGGCCATAAAGCACACACGTACACACACGCACACACATATACACACAAGCACGCACAGACACACACACACACGTACACATAGCCACACACACGTACACATAGACACACTCTTGAGCGGAGTTTGTATGAGCATGTTTTGTCGCAGTCTTTTCAACATTTATATGCAAATTGAAAGCATTCCTTAAAGCCCATGCAGTGCACATAAATATATATATATATACATATATATATATATGTATTTTTCTAGTTGTTGTTGCAGTGGCCTTTGCAGGTATCATAGGAAAAATATGTGAGAATTTTGGCTTCCGCACATCCGACCACAAATAACCATTGACACATTTGGCTGTGTGCAAATAACCATTAGTTGAGCTGATGAAAATTTAATTAATGCTATTGTTAGTAATGGTATATGATGAAATATTAATAGATGCTGGCTAAGCACTTTCGATTTTTTGCAGCATTATTTGTGAATCTCTTCTTCCCTCTCTCTCTCTCTCTCTCTCTCTCTCTCTCTCTCTCTCGAACCGTCAGTCTATGTTTGTTTTGGCTGCATCTCTTTCGGCTGATTGTCAGGAAAAGCGCAAAAAAAAAAAAAATTATCCAATTTAAAAGTCAAATGTCATTTTTTGTTTGCCGCCATCGCCATCACATTATGTGAGTTACCTAACAAAAGGTGCTATTGATGCTGTTGGTGTGGCACTGATGCTGATGCTTTAATGGAGATGCAAGAGTGGAGGCGCCTCACGACGTGACGACTCTTGTGGAGTGACGACGCAAGCAAACGGCAGCGAATTGCCCACTTTGGTGGGAGAAATTTCATTTTGCGTGGAAATGACAGCAAATAAAAGAACAACGAAAAGAATTACGTGAATTTCGTTTAACGGAGCAACTTTGTCACCAGAGTTTGTTAATGTGTTTGCATAAATTTTCAAGCAACAGGACCAAAGTGAAAACTTGGCCTTTATGTGTATGGTACACACAAGTCTATAAGTAGTAAGCAGCCATCTGTCACAGGCACACACACACAAACACACACACATGTACAGACTCGCACACAATAGCTGCTTGTCAAAGTTGTCGGAAGCCAAATCCTAATCATCGTTGCCTGACAAACTCCAATGTTTCAATTAGTTTGAGTTTAACTTGACTCTTTATGTATTTTCAACTGGTCTTCTCATATGTTAACTCGTCTTGTTGGCCACATATCGATTATGTACACATATCTTAGAGATAATCCACTGCAATTCCCAATTCCCATTTGCAACTCTCAGCAGAGCTTGTTTTGAAATGGGATACCTACGCTTTGGACAAGGGTTAAGTGCACAACTTTTGGCTCTTTGGGACGGTCTGAAGTTGTCCAAAAGTGTCTTCTTGTTTTATTCAGAATAGCCATGTGTTGGCCTTGTCGCTATTTTTTAGTCGTTACCCCTAATGCATTACCGTTGTCAGGAAAACATTCCGGAAACGTAGCTTCTCAATTGCAAATTTATACATAAAAAGGTAAGTTTTGAAATAGGTATTTGTATAAGCTGGTTAGCAGACTATTTTATCCAGGCTAAATGGATCACATATAAATCATTGTCAGCAAAGATTGAGCCAACACATATTTATTATACAATTCAACTATAAATTTTTAAAGCAATATTTAAATACATCCTTAGAAAAATGACTGGAACTTTGTGTGCTCCTCTCAAAATGAATCGTTTGCAAATGCAATTTTTTGTGTTATACAAATTCTGTTTTTAAATTCAATCTTCGAAAGTATCTAAAAATTTTTGTGAGGATGATTGTATTTTTTCTGTTTTTTTTTTCAATTGTAGGCGTTACTCCATCAGTTTGAAGTATCATGAATATATATCGGAATATTTTCAATTGTTTTCATGATTAGATTGCTCAACACAAACCCAAAAAGAAAAATAGAAAAATTACCGCTTTTTCGCTGTCTATTTCAGTTTGATTATGGGAACGGGAATATCAAATATTTATTAGATTTTTGCAATACAATGAGCTGAAATTGAATGTTCAAATTTACAAATAAAATTTGATGAAATTTAAGCAAACAAAACAAAAAAAAAAACCAAATGAAAACATTCAATTGCAATTCGATATTATTCGAAATAAATGGATAGTAAATAAGGATAAGCTTTGTCATTGCCACATAAATAAACAAAAAAAAAAAAAAAAAAACACAAAAATTAATATATGAAATTTATTCCAAATATCGCTCAAAGCAGCACAAAATTTGGATTTTCTATTTCGCTTGATGCTTTGAACTGATTTTTCTATTTATTTCCCAAACACAAATACACACACAAAAGTGTTTAGATGTTTCTGGTGTTGTTTTTGGTGTCGCCTTGGCTCAATTTTTATGGATCATAAAACCCGAAATTAGAAACTTCCATAACACACAGTCACACACACACACACACACACAGAGACACACACATTGACTCTGACTGGCAAAGTGCTTTTATGCTGTGTTCATCCCAGTAAAGCGTGAAAAATCTGGTAAGAAACAGCAGAAGAACATCCACGAAGTGGATTTTCTTATTAGTATTACATTTAAATGGCATATAATTTGTTTGCGCCATAATATTTATGTGGCTAGTGTTTCGCTACCCGGAGCAGTTTGTTTATTTATGTTCACTTGACTGCCACACGGAACACTCGAAACACTCGGAACACTCGGAACACGGAGCGGGTGACTCCGGAGACGTCAACACATCGGCCGTAAACAATTCGTATTTTGTAAGCATGGCTTCGCTGGCTCCCTTTGTGCTCCAGCGAAATTCCCTCAGCTGAAAATCATAATTTTAACTTGTTAGAAAATTGTGTATAATTTGTAAGTTCCACTGTAATGCAGCGCACGGAGCGTATGCGCAATTTCTTGCTGCAAAATTTTAACGATGCGAAGGCAGCAACAGCAAATCTGCTGTTTATCTTAAGCGTTGCTGCCACTTTTGTTATTGCCACTGCTCTGGTTTTGGTGTTGGCGTGCGGAAATTTTTAATTGCCGCCTTAATGGGAGTGGCTAAAATTGTTTTTGCCTTTTTTGTTGTTGCTACCAACCTGCCTGGCTGCCTGCCTGCCTGTTGTTCTTTTAGCTTAGTTAATGCCATCGTCGCATAAAAATGCGATTTCTTTACACTTGCCATTTATTTGCACGAACAAAAAGAGCTCGAACAAAATACACACAAAGTTGTTTATATATATATATATATATTATATATTATACACAAGACGTCCTTGAGCTAGTCTCCTTTCAGTATATATTCAAGCAAATAACAAAAATGTAAAAGTAAAAATTCGCATAAATCAAAGCAAATATTTTGCTTACGTTTTGTATACCCAAAAATTGGAGCAACTCACGGGGGCAATTTTCAATCCATCCATCAATGCTAGAACAAAAATCGCGCATTCAATTTCATTCGAAGGCTAATCATTTGATTTTCTTCTATCTTTTTCTATCTTCCCTTTAGCATCATCCAATTCTTGAGTCAGTCGTCAAACTGGTTAAGGAAATGTGCTTCACAAGCAGAACGACGGCGCCCCAAGCCGATTGGTGCCCACAGCCAGGCTTTGGGGGCAGCCAGGTTTCCACTTTGGCCTTTGATGTTTAAGATGAATTATGTCAAACATGCGCTGTCAAAGTTAACCCATTTATATAGACAAAGGTTAATTGAAAACACAGAAAAAGAAAAAATCAAATTTGACTGCAATTATTGCTGCTTTAACAATTTAATGCGATACTAACAAAAAAAAAGAAAAAAAGAGGAGGCGCAAAATTTAAAGTTGAACAGCAGTGAAAAGGGCCTCAAAGCAGCCGCAAAAAAAAAAATGCGACTGGCCTGCGTCCAAAGACTTTTGCTGCTGCTGCTGCTCCTGCTGGTGGGCGAATCATGTGCTCAGCTGGAGCCCTTGTTGGCATCCATGTCTCCACCAACGCCACAGCCGGCACGGGCGCGTATCAAAGCGAAAATGGAAAATATTTCGGCGCTCACATCAAACGTCGGCGAAAGCTTCAACATACGCCACAGTCGCTCGCGGGCTCACTTGTTGTACAACAACAACAACAATAACAACAACAACAACAACAACAATATCAACAGCACACGATTGACGTTGGTCAGTGATGGTTCATTGCCACGCCCACTTCAATTGCAAACGCCAACGGAGCAGCCAACAACAACAACAGGCCCAACAGCAGCAGCAGCTGTCACGCATAAGATCCGTAAATTGCATAAGAAGAAAATCAACGAAAGCATTCGAAAAAGCGTCGACAAGAGTCTGGGTGTGGTGCGGGAGGTGAAGAACCACAGAAGCTTAGCGGAGGCCGAACATCTGCAGGGCCGACCCACAGATGTCGAGGAGGCCGCCCTCAGCGAGGTTATGCAACTGGCGGATGAGATTGACTTGGAGAACTCATTAGAATCGACTTATCAAAATGTTGTCGTTGAGCGGAATTTGGCAGCTGGCCGGCAATTTGTGCGTCCCGATCCTAATTATGAGAATGGCGACGTCGAGGAACAGGCGGATGCCGATGTTGATGTGGACGATGATGATGAGCTGCTGTCAACCACACAAATGGCAACGTTTGCGCCTCGTCAGCCAGCCGCAAACGGTCAAATGAGGGGCAGCAGCAGCAGCTGGCATTCGACGCGGATCGCGGGCAGAACTCGACTGTTGCCAGTGAACCACAGCAGCAGCAGCAGCCCCACGACAGGTGCACGCAATGTTAATTTACCAGCAGAAACTGGCGATGTCGATTACGAGCTGATGACTACGCATAAAACCGTAGAAAAATCTGGGAACGATGCAAGCGCTGATGCTGCTGCTGCTGTTGATGTGGATGCTGATGGGGATGAGCATGTGGATGCAACGGAAGCGGAAGCTATTCACGGAAGCAACAGCAATAGCACAGAATATGCTGAAACTGAGGCACACTCGCTGGCCAGCACAAGTCAGCAGGAGGAGACCGAACGCCTGGAGGTGAATCAAATTAACTTTAACTTTGAGTCCGAATCAGATTCAGATTCAGATTCAGAGTCCGGTTCGGTGCTGGATACATCCGAGGTAACCATGGATGATGGCTATCCGCCCGAGGTGCTAATCGATGACAACAGCAAACAGTTGGTCATTGGCGATGTGGAGGGACCAGTCGAAGATGGCAATGTCGATGGCAATGTCGATGGCAATGGCAATGGCGATGGCGTCGATTCCAATCAGATAACCGCCGATGTGATAAACGCGCGCGACAATAAAATTGACTTGGTGTCCAAGTTTCTGCAATATATCGAACAGCAGCATTTGATGGGATCGAATTGTGTGGCGGGGACATCGCTTAATCTTGGCGAGGGTGTTGTCGACCGTTATGCACAGGATCGATTTCGTGTTGAGGCCGAGGTGGCCGTCAATCGTGCTAACATGCTGACCAGGTGAGTGAAAATCATACACACACACACACACACAGACACACACACACACACACACACACACACACACACACACACACACACACACACACACACACCCACATACATATGCTGGCAATCATACAAACATATTATGCACACGCCAAACTTTTCCAATCGAAAAAGTTGGCCAGCGGCAACTGACATGGCATGTATAATATGTGTAGCCAAATGGAATTGGCAACGCCAGCACATTGCACAGCTCCGACAGTCCCTGCCAGCAATTTCATAAATACAACGAGTGGACAACATTTTTATGACACGATTCGGTTACACGCACATTAATTAAAATATTTATTTATGAGATGTGCAAACTTTTGGCTTTTCAGTTTTCACATTTAGAACAAAATTAGCTTAATATTCTGCATAAATTTAGATATTTAGCTACTACTATTTTTTTTGCCAATTATATATATGAGTTGTGAAAAACTTATCAGAAATTTACTCAAATCTATATTCAAGCAGAATATAATATAATTCAGATGTGTACATTAAAAGCTGCTTAATTTGCCGACAGTTGCTTAGATAAAAACGCAATTACTTAGTTGACGAGGAGCAGAGCAAAAAAAAAAGAGAAAAAAAAGAGAGAGAGAAAAAAAAAATAAAAGACTAAGCAAAAAGTTGAAGCAGAGCCTTTAATTTACTTTGACAACCGCAACAATGGAAATTCGATGTTGTTTCTGAAAGTCGCTTTTTGTACGCCTAGTTTTTGTGTGAGATTTGCTGGTGTGTGTGCGCGGGGCAACAAGAATGGCAACAAGCATTTCACTCAATATCTGAATAGACGTTGAGGTCGTCAACATGGACTCCTCCACAAGCAACCAAGCAACGAACCAACCAACTAACTCAGTCGCCAAAACCAGCAGTTAAGTCAAAGCGACATTTGTCCTGCTCTCCTTTTGGCCTGTCGGGCACAATAAATTAGAAAGTTTCGGCAGAAAACCCGTATGTGGGTTGAAGTACGGTCGTCTGTTGACTCGTTGTCCGTTGTCCAATGTCCATTGTCCTACGTCCGTTGTCCGTTGTCCGTTGTCCAGCACACAGGAGGAATGACTGTTGCTGGGAACACCTGCATGTGACTGGCTCTCCTTGCGGAACATTAGTCATTGGATGTATGTGTCTTTGTGTACGTGGTGGCTTGGTGAAAAAAAAACCGTTTCAATATACATATTTTTTTCACAACTGATTTGGTTAGCTTCGCTTTCAGCACTTGCACAAGCAAAAAAAAAACAACAACAACAACAGCAACAAAAAAAACTGAGCAAAAAGCAAGTCACATTATATTTTTGCCTTGGCTTCCACATATCAGTTGCCTAGCAGTGATAAGAACTTTTTTCCTAGCTTTAAGAAGCTGCTGGAGGAAAAATATGCGTCCAAAAAAAAAAAAAACATTGATTAGAGAAATTTAAGAAATGAGCACACAGAAGGAAACCGAAGCAGAATCTTGGCTAATATGCTTGGCTAATATGCTTGGCTAATATGCCGATTAGTATCTCTTGACTAAGACTCAAATAAATTGTTAAGCAAATATCTAAATTTATTCTAAACAATCACTTTTCCTAGCCAGGCTTGAATTATTTAAACAACAAATGATTTCTAATTAGGCCACCACAAAGCGAGAATCATTTTAAATGATTGGCCATTTGTAAATAAATATACAACTTGAGTTTCACAACATTTAGTGGCAAATTGTATTGAAAGAGCAGCTGGCCATTTGTCGCCTGTCCATAAAACACAAATAAACAATTAACTTAACAAACAAGCTGACAAATTAATTGTATCGTGAACAACAACAACAACAAATATTTTGGCCATTAAATGCCAAAAGAGCAGCTGGCTCACATCAAATGACAATAAATTAAATTGTATTCTGACATTGAACGTAGGATAAAAATTATTGCATTTAGTTTCATATGTGAGATAATTATTTTGGTCTGTTTTAGCCATTTGGGAATAGGCCACCGTTTCAGTTTCAGTTAGCCAGGCTGATATTTATTTGAGACGCTGATAAACTCTTTAATTTTCCGCTGAAATCCCTTGCTAATAATTTCACAGACATTTCGTTTAGTTATTATAATCAGTTCACGATGGGTTTTGCCAGTGAGTTCGGAACGGAATCTGTTAAATGTGCAAACATAATCAACGACATCCGGCATTTCGAAAGGGATCTCTTTTGGCATCACACCTCGCAAATGTGCCTCTGATTGAAGACGACGCCTGCACAACATCCGGCGTAGACAACAGACAACCGACAACATTTATATATATATATATATATATATATATATATAGATATATATCTTTAGCTGAGCACACACCGACAAACAAATTGAAGTTATTGTTTTGTGATACATTCGCATCGTTTTGTTGCCGTTGTTGTTGTTTTTTTTTGGTGTTGGTGTCGAAGCATTTCCGTTTATTTGTTAGGCAAACAAAAACAAAGACACAAAAGTTAACAAAAGCACAATAAAAACAACAACAACAACAGCAACAATAACAACAACAACAACACAATGGCAAATCCAAGCCCAAGAAAAGAAAAGTGTACAGGAAAAACAATATCAATTCAAGTTCAAATTACGAGCTGCAATTGTTTTTCTTGCCTTGGCTACTTTTCCATTTAGTTTTCTTGTGCGCCGCAAAAGTGTTGCCAGTCAGCCAACTTTGGCGGAAAGAGAGCAACAAAGCACATTTACAAAACACACACACACACACACACACACACCTTGATGCCCAAAAAAACAAAGCGTTGCAAAAGTGTAAAAAGAGTTGGCAAACTTTTAAGTACTTAAATGTGTTGTCGACGCAAGACTGGGGCCAAAACCCTGCCCTGACTTAACTGAAATTGAGTTGCCCATTATATACATATATATATATATATTATATACATATATATATACATATATATATATATATATATATATATGTGTGCGTGTTGTTATTTTGCCAGACCAATATTTTAGTTGCTGCTCAGCTTAAGTTGCCCCATTTGACAGTTGTGTATCTATCGCAACGTTCTTGTGTTTTTTTTTCCCCCTAAAAACTTTGCCGATAAACGAGATGCACACAAATAAATCGCCTGATGTTGCCCCCATTTTTGTTTTCAATTTGTTCTACAACATTTGGCTCGTGTTGCAACCGCGGATGCGCGTTTCAAATTTTATGTTTGCAGTCGCGTATTTGTTTTCCACACAAATCGAAATCTGCATAAGCGTTGCACATGCAACAACAACAACAACAACAACAACAACAAGCGTGGCAAGTGCCCCGCCAGCGACACTAAAATTTGCCGCGAGATGACGTCGACAACAACAAGGTCAAAAACGGATGCCAGCATATCAGCGTGGCGTCTCCACAATCTTTTCTCCCCCCCTCTCCTCTGCTCTCCTCTCCGCTCCATCCTTTCACTACTTGCATTTTGCTGTCATTGTCAACATCCTTCAAAGTTTGCCAGCGCAAACAAATAAATATCAAAGTGCGTGCAGTAAAAGAAACAGCGGCAGGCAGACAAAGGCAAGAAGCAGCTCAAATACAGATACAGTTACAGATACAGCTACAGATACAGCTACAGATACAGCTACAGATACAGCTACAGATACAACTACAAATACAGCTACAGAAAACACAGCCAGATACATTTGCACACAAAGTGAACATTAAATACATGGCCAACATCTGACTTTTTGCGCCGCTTGATTTGTTTTGCGCCGCGGGTGGTGCTAATAACGCTTCAACAGTGCCCTTTTGACCCCCATCTCCCCATCCCCCCTTACACACACACACACACACACACACACACAGCACACACAGCACACTCCTCAACACTTCTCGGAGCATCCTCACCCGCTGCTACTTAACCCAATGCATTTGCTCTCTCTCTCTCTTATTACATTTCTCTGCGGCACACTTAGAGAAATATTTATGCGAAACAATCTAGAAAATTGTCCTAGAAAAAAAAAACAAATGTGTTTTTTTTTTACCAGAAAATCTTGCCATAAATCAACAACAATTTGTCAATTGCAGCAATATTTTTGTTGTGTAAAAATTTTCTTTTATCAATTTTTTTTTTCATATAAAATGCAAATTTTCCCTTGGCGATATTTGAAATTTGTTGGCCATATTTTTGAGTGCAGCACAAAATGTTGGGCATTTAAGCCTCGCCGCTTGCATATTGCCGCAGACAACAGTGCAACAATGCAATATTGCAACTGATAGCAAATGCGGAGCGTGCAGGGGTGTGGCACACATGTGGCAACAAAAGCCAACCACTGAAAAGATGCTTAGGCTTCGCGGCTTTAACCAGTCAGCTGTGACTCGCCCTTTTTCCAGTTGGCTTGGCTTACGCAGGCCCCAAGTCTGGTTTTGATTTCCCTAATGCAAATGCAAATGCAAATGCAAAGCGTAAATGTGTTTCGTTTCTGTTCTTGTTGCATGCCACATTCGTTGTCGACTGCAAGCAACACAGGCTGACTCGCATATGCCGTGTTGTCGGTGTCTGCCACACCGTTGTTGTTGCAACTTATGTTGCCATAACTTAACAGCTTAAAATACGAGTCGACCAACAAATAAACCCAACCCCCCCCAAAACCCTTTTCTATCATCTCAACCGCTGGCCCATGTGACGTATGTGTAACGGTTTAAGCCACTGTCGCGTAAAGTCTATTTTTGGGCAATAAAAACGCTGCTCCTTTTTTTTCCTGCAGTTAATCCGGACCGAAAAAAAAGCCTTAGAAATGCGCCGCAATGTGGCCCCAAAGTTTCAGCATCCCCTCACACCGCCACATTGGGCTCATTATGGCCGCGCTGGGTGTTTGCGAGGGGGGGTGTGGGGATTGGGGCTGCGTGTTGTTTCGGCTGTGTGGCAAACAAAATCAAAAAGAAACTTTTCGCCAAAAATGCTTGCCAAGTTTTTAATGCTGCTTTTGTTTTGTTGCCGCCGCAATAATAATAATAATAATCATCTGGCGCGAGCCAAGAAGTTGCCAACTTGAAAGCAATTAACGGACTAAATCAAAAAAACATTTTTCAACAAGTCAAACATAAAAGAAATATATAAAAGCATTGCAAGAGGAACATTGGCTTCCCCTCTGCATGTGTGTGTGTGTTGGTGTGTATGCGTGTGTGTGTGTGTGTGTATGAGTGTGCTTATGGCTTGCATTAACTTGTCAACAGCAACTGCCAACGCCATTTACTCCAGCTCGAGCTCCAGCTCCAGCTCGAGCTCCAGCTCCAGCAGCCACAAAACCCATATAGCAACAATTCACCCAGGAGCAAAATTTCTAATTAAATATTCTCCAACTCCGATTATTAATTGAACATATATTGCTGCTGCTGCGAAAATTGGCAACATATCATTTTTCATGGTTTATTGGCTGGATAAAA
The DNA here is from genome assembly GCA_035042045.1 of Drosophila melanosoma. Taxonomy (NCBI): domain Eukaryota; kingdom Metazoa; phylum Arthropoda; class Insecta; order Diptera; family Drosophilidae; genus Drosophila; species Drosophila melanosoma. The sequence continues at coordinate 110,022 of JAWNLY010000170.1, read as the reverse complement.
AGCGTATCGTTTGGCAATTATATTTCTATACTAAATATGCTCTCTCGCTCTTTCAACTTTGCTGGACAAATTTCATTGGGGTTTTATATTAACCAATTTTATTTTAAATTTGATATTTTACACTTTGCTTGGGGTTATCATACTTTCAATCAGAGTATTAATTATGCCCTTCAGCCATTTAAAAGCAGCGAAATTGGAATCATGAACTTGTGCCAGACTTTCATAATTAACTTAATTTTTGAGTATTATTATTAATTAATAAATGAAGCTGCATACATATCGTAAATCAGCTCAAGGCACTCTGAATGAATGTTTTTCTTTCTTTTTTTTTTTTTAATTGAATGCTTAACTCCCAAAAGTAGTTTGCATCTAATCACATTTCCATCGCACAAAAGTCTGGCATTTTGTATATTTTATTCAAGTTAGTTACAGGTTAATTAAAATTGATAAATCATTGGACGTTATGGTCCCCAAATAAACATTTGCCAGCTAGCCAGCTAACAAAAGTCGAAAACTTAAGACAAAAGGCGTTTCGAGTTGAAAAGGTCAGCGATTGACAGCGATAGGCAGCCTGCCACGCCCCCCCAAACCTGAACCAACAGATGTGGCACACCAACAAGCGCAACGCTGTGCTTTGAATAATTAAACTGGAACATTTCGCTTTCAATTAAGATGTCGACCTGAAGTGTTCCAACCATTTCGCACACACATAACCAAAAAAAAAAAAAAGAAACAAATAAAAAAAAAACACGTTCGAATTGGTCCCAGCGAGGTACTTGAGCATTTCCGAAGGACACATCGCTGGCAACAGACTGTCCTTGTATAAATTGTAGTGTTGGCTGTGGGTTTGCTTCTATTTGCATGCTGAAAATGGCCAACAGCTTGTTTTTTCCTGCGTTTTTTGTTTAACACCCTTTTAAAAGGCAGCTGAGTTTTCCTGTTCAAAGATTCGTTTTTCCCGTTTGATATTTAAAGATATCCCGACCAGAATCGACAGTCAAATTGCCTGATATTTTGCCAAAAAAAATAATAAATTTTAATTTATTTGTATATTTGTAGATAGTTAGCAGCAAGGGTACTCAACAGTCGATGACATTTCTAATTTGTTTGCTTTTGTTTTTGTTGATTCACGCGTCGATTTTTGGTTTTGGTTTTCGACCCTTTTTTTTTTGGGAAGGTGCCGCCGCAATGAAGATTTAATTTGGCAATTTTGCTTTTGGCTTTGCTTTACGCTCATAATTAATTGGCTCTAAGAAATAAGTTGATGTAATAGAATTAGTTTAATGTAATTTTGTGACATGCTGTCTCGATTAAATAAATAAATAAATAAATTTTGCTTTGCCCATTTCTGCTGATCCCAAAGCGAAATCAATATTAACGACATTGGCAATAATTTTAAAATAAATTGGCATTTGTAAATTATATTCGTAATACATGAGTAGCGTGTGTGTGTGTGTGTGCGTATGTGTGTGTATGTGTGCGTATGTGTATATGTGTGTGTGTGTGTTCTTGTGTGTGTGTTTTGTCATTTGCTTGTCATCCTTCGCAAGTCAAATAAAAAGCAGCTTAAATGCCTGCTGCTCACTTGCCTGGTTCGCTCGCCGTTGTTTTTTTTTGCTCGTTCTGAGTTGTTGTTGTTGTTGTTGTTGCTGTTGTTTATTTTTGTTGCTGTTGTTTGTTGTTACTTATCCCAGCTTTCACAACTTTGTAATATGTATTTCAATTCTTGAAAGCAAGGACGCAGACGGACACCATATGCAAAACAAATAAGCAACATGGCCCACGGCTCATGCCGGATCAGGCGCCATTTTGACTGTCATGGAGACTGTCGCAAGACGCATTACATGAATGGTTGGAATCAAAGGGAGAGAGCACATTACACCCATACCCAAATAGCTGATGAACAGACTTATTAACAGAATGGCTGCTGATGTTTTTTTTTCGCAACTGCTGCTCTGATACTGATTTTTAATTAAATGTAGGCGGATTTCTGCACTGAGAGACAGCTTTTTGTAATTATGCAGAAACAATGTTGTGCATCGAAAAATTCATTATTTCGAATTTTAGGCAACGTATTTCTTTTTCAGTTTGTGCTTTTCTTATTGCTCTATAAATATAATCAAAGAGAGAGAGAGAGAGTGAAAGAGGTAGTTTGGGGACATTCTCTATACTTACAGTTGCAGTTGCCACTCAAGGGTGCATCAACAGGAACTGGCAACAGCTTTGGCACTTTTGTCGGTCTAACTACCTGTTTGGATGGTTGACACACCTGCAGAAGCTTAGTGCTTGTTTTCACCCTTGCAACACTTAAGTGTTGAGAAGTGTCTTTAACACAATTTCCAGGTGGCTGGCTGGCTGGCTGGCTGGCTGGCTGTGTGGCATGGACGGGGGTGGATGTGGTGCGCTGCGCTGCTGCACTTGCAAATTGCACACATTTTGAGAAATTCTCTAAGGAATATGCAAACGAAGAGTTCAAGTGGCTTAACGAGAGATAAAGAGAGAAGAGTCGAAGAGTTAGTTGATACTGTTTGTGGACTGCCAATTAAACATTTGTAGCCACTGTGGCATTAAGTGCTGAGCATTCATGCATCATGCATGTGTCGACTCCAGCCACATCCATTCTACCTACTTAACCCACTAACTGTGCTCAAAACTCTGTTTGTGAATTATGTGTGCGCAAAAGTGGACAACTCGGGGTCATATCAAGTAGCTGTGTAAAAATTGCTGCATTGTCAGCAGTAAGTTTTTTTTTTTTTTTTTGGCATCATCATCATTAGCCGGTCTAAGTTCTGGTTTGTGGGTTGTTGACAAAATGTCTCTGACATTTACAAATGAACCTCGAACTTAGATTAGCTAATTAATGAGCAACGCCTCCAACGCCTTGGCGATTGTGTCAAATTCACACAAGAATTAAGCGAAGCTAAATTAAATAAAACAAAATCGACTTGGAATAATATGTCTGCTTGTATAATTTGTGTAAATAATAATGTATAATAATAAAAACATATTTTAAATTATTCTCATTTAAATATAAAAAATGCCACAACAAGTAATTTGAGTCTGAAAATTAAGTTGAATATTCAACAAGAAAATTTAATTAAATATTTATATCTAAATCAAGAATATATTAAATTTAAAAATGATTCAAACACATTTGACATTATTATTATTAAATGCAGCTGAAATTATATTTGTAAGCATTTTTGATGTTTTGTACACAAAAAGTTGAAAAGTCAAAAATGCATATATGAAAGGCTGCCACAAACCAATTTCGTTGGAACTCACAAAAGTGGTTTCAGGTGTCGCTCAAAGCAAATGTTATGTTAAAATGAGATTTTAATTAAATAAGGACTGCAATGGCACGGACAATGCTCAGAATTCCGGGGGCGGCTTAACCGGATGACACTCAAAACAAAATCTTAAACGTAATTCATATTTACTGTAACACACACACACACACACACACACAGACGCATACAGCTAGCTTGCAACAGTCAGAGCGAGAGAGAGAGAGAGAGAGAGAGAGGAGGAGGCTGATGAGGCCACACAATAGACACAGCTGGCGGCAAGGAAAGCTTGCTGCACTCGAGCACACAGCTTGAGGCAGCATAATGCGCTGCGCCTATGAGCGCTCTTGTGGCGGCTCTGACCTATGCCATACACTGAACAAAAATTTGGCATAGAAACGAAAACCGAAAAATATTGTTTACTTAAAAATGAATGCATATTTTCTTCGCCGAAAAAGTGATTTGAGAGATAATTATTTTTTGAATATTAATTACAATTTAATATGCATTGCTTTTTGCCAACTTTTGGCTGAGTGTAGCGTTATAAAAATAAAATTGACAGCCTGACAAAATGAGAGAAATAACGGCCCGGTCGCCAGGCAAACAATAAAGTGTTTTGTGGCCAACAGCAAACAAGCAACCACCCAACCACCCAACCACCCACTCACCCACTGAACTACTGCACCACTTTTGGCATGCTTGCGATATATATATATATATATATATATATATATATATACATATATATGTATATATATACATAAGCGTATATATTACATTCCATGAACTTTTAATGCAATTTCCGCTTGAATTGCAACATGCTCGTAAATTCAACTGCTTTTTTTTTTTTTCTTGCCTATCTCTCTTTGCTCCACCATAGAATCTTCAAGATGACGTCGCATTCGGTGCGGGAGGATGTCAACTTGCTGCACGCTTCCGTATTGGCCATGGTGGAGTTCGACGATGATATATTCGCGGCTGGCAATTGTTTCGACTGGAATGAGCATCCCGCCCAGCCTGGATTATTCTGCCCGTTTGCCTATCGCCTGCCACCGCCGAATCTTGGTGCAATATTTGCCAAAGATCTGGCCATGGAATATCATTATTTGGGCAATACATCCGAATGGTTCTTTCTGGCCCGCAAGAATGCCGAGAAGGTGATAGCCCGCAACGAGCAGTACCTGAAATGTAAGTAGCACACCTTACCTGATTTATGCAGCACCCCAAGGGGGGGAGGGGGTGATGAGGGGACAGTTTGTTACAGCCTATTTATGCGGCGATAGCATCATGAAAGTGCTTTTTGTATACTTTTTTTTTGTACAATGGCATTGAATATTTATATTTGCTGCGTGCTTTAATCAGTGACTTCATTAGTCACTGTCCCCGACGACATCTTTTGGGCATTTAGATGACTCGGTCCCATGGCCATAAAAGTGTGCTTCTGCTACGGCTACGACTGTTGCCTAATTGCGATTGCCGTCACAGGCACATTTAGAGTCGCATATATTTTATTGCCGCTTTATCATTGCCAGTTTTGGGGCAAATTCCTAACAATTAAGCAAATAAATAAGAGTGAAAATGCCCACACACAGAATATACAGCTACACACATATATATATATATATATATATATATATGTATATTATATCTTAATATATGCATAAATATTAGTAGACCACTTAAAATGTAAATGAATTTTATCCATAGTCGGCATAGAAACAATTTCTAATTAGCTGTGATTCTTGAACAACGCAACCTGAACAAATTAACTCGACTACCAAATACAAATATAAATAGATTTAATTTATGCATGTGTCGCATCTTTTGAATTCAATTTAATGCCAGAATTAACATTAATATGATGTTCTCGGAAAGTGACTTATTTGGTTAAACAACAACAGGCAATCAGTGAGTGAGTTGCATTAAATGCAACTGATCCGCGAAAATGTTCCCAAATTGCATTAAATTATGCGGCTGTTGTCTGTGTGGCACACACAATTGAAACACAATCAGAAATCGCAACCAGAAACGCGAGTCGCGAGAAACTCTGCGATATGAATAATTTGCAAATTAAATGTTGCATATACCAAGTTGCCACGTGTCATGTTTGCCTTGCTCATGTTGGGTATGTAAATTATTTGCCAAGCTGCCCGCCGTGCAAATAAATACCAACAATATATACACACACACACACACACACACATATATGTGAATATTTGGGCACGCGAACTGGAGCTATTATGGGTATTCTTCTACTCTATTTTTTTTTTTTGTTTTTTTTTTTTTTTATTTTTTTTGTGGTATTTACGAGTCGACAAATTGCATGTGATCTGCGCTCAACGGTTGCACTAACACAGCACACAGAAATGACAAACGAAATCGAAAACAAACAATCTGCCTCCAAGCCAAGGATTCGGACCCATACTAATGCAGTTGTTAGGAGGCCGGACCAGGACAGGACAGGCCAGGCCAGGCCATCAGCAGATTGCAGTCTTCTCCAACACCAAAACAAAAGCGCCACAGATGGAAATTCATTTCGTACTCGTTCATTCGCTCGTTGGTTTGTTTGAACCCCCTTCCCCCCCCCCCCCCTTCCGGCACAAATTGAAAAATTTGGACAAAAAAAAAATATACGTATATATAGGAAAAACGAGCTAGTTACTATTTGTAGCCCAAATTATTTGGGATTTGTTTTGTGGACTTGATTGCACTTTGTGCACCATTTGTTTTATGTATTGAAAACTAAATGGGGAATTTAATTCGCTTTGCAGCACAAAACTTGTTTATTTAAGGACGTAACAATGAATAATGAGTGTGCTAATTCACTTGCAACACACACACAGATGAGTAGCCAATTTTAATGTATTGGAAAATCATTTGTAGAAATATTTGCTATATACGAGGCAAAAATATTGTGCACATCGATGGATTCGATTCGTTACAATGAGTGTTGATTATATGAGCAACGACTATATTTATGTGTCAGTGTGTGTGTGTGTGAGTGTGAGTGTGTGTGTCAGTGCTTGTGTGTGTGTGTGTGTGCGTGTGCTGACCACCATTTGACAACGAGTCGGGTAACTTTGGCAACCAGCAACCTTTGCTGCCATAAAACTTTTCTGAAAGATGCCACCCGGTATAAACTATGATTTACGTTCAGGCGCATATAAATATTGGTCTGTCTCTCTCACTCACTCACTCACTCACTCACTCTCTCTCTCTCTCTCTTTCTTTCTTTTGGTGCGTTTGGCGTGTGGCAAGGGGGCATTTTGTAACAGCTCGAAAGCCGAGTGAACTAAATTGCGCCTTAAGGTCGGCATCGTTGTTTTGGGATATCTGCATAGCGTTGCTGACTTTCAATTTATATGCATTTGCATATTTGAACTTGTCTCGGCCTTCCTTCAGTGGCGTTATTCTCGTTTTAGCCTTAGTCCTTCCTTAGCCCACAGTCCCAGTCAGTCCCAGGCGTGTTCGTGGCCGCATTCCACTTTTTTGTCGACAGAAACTTTGTCTTCATGGAGAATTTACTACGACTTTGTCTTGGGGCGGGGAGGGGGGGTTGGCAAAATGAAAGAGAAAAAAGCTTATTAAATTTTCAGGGATTTCCTCTCGAGGCAATTGAAAAAAAAAATACATCAATATATATATTGTGGCCACAAGAAAATTGGTAGTGGCCAATTCAAGCGTAATTAATTTAATAAAATTTTTTTTTTGCGGTGTACATGATTGGTGATTTCATTTATGATATTAAATTAGCGATAAATTGTGTAATTATTTCCAGTGTTTTCTCTCCAATAAAAAAAACGAAAGACTAACAATAAAAGTGAATAATTTCCACAAAATATATCAATTCCAATTCAATACAAGTCCACCAGATTTTTATAGCTATATAGAAATATTCATGGTAATTATGTATAATCAATTTGAATGGAAATTAAGGACTATTTGAAATTAAAAAATAAATTGCACATTAATTCTGATGATTTTCACCAGAAAATGCGCTTTTTTTTTGCAATTTGTTGGATGCAGAAAATACGAGTTTTGTAAACCTTAATAAACTGCACTTAAGTCAGCAATAAGAGCAATTTTAGCCACTCGGTGGTGGGTGTGGCAAATGCGTGTGTGTGTGTGTGCCACAAAATATAATAATATATTTATAGTTTGCTCAAATGCCGACTTGGGCATTGTTATTGCTGCTGCTGCTGTCGTCATTGTGGCTGGCTCATATATATATATTTACATACATATATATATGTATGTATGTATGTATATTATTTGACTTATGTAGGCGACATATTTGTACGATATTTTAGTCTGTCTGTCCGTCACGTGTTTAACATAAAATTTAAATAAAAATCACATACAATATGTAAACAGTTAAATGTATTTGCGTACTTCCTGCGAATGCTTCTCTCTCGTTCAGGCGTCTTTTTGTCAGCTCTGATTATTTGTTGATTTTGGTATATATATCGTGGATATGTGTGTGTGTGTGTGTGTGTTTGTTTGTTGTTGTTGCAATTTCCTGTCTGTTAACACAATTTGCAAAAATTTACCAACTCTGCTGAGTCGTTTTCCATCCGCTTGCGGCTTTTCATTTCCATTCCACTAAATCGGGTAAATCTTATGAGATAAACTATAACATATACAAATTCTATGCAAATGCCAGCCACAAACAATGTCCCCCCCCCCCACCCTAGGGCGGTTACGTACTTAGTGTGTTTGTGTGTGTGTGTGTGTCTACTAACTGAGAAGCATTTTTTTTTTTTCTGCGAGTCAGTATTAAGAGGCAATTGCAGACGAGCACTTGGCACGCGCCAGACTTGTTTAAAGATGCAATAAATAAAGATGAAAATTTACGTTAATATAAAACAGGATAAGCCTTAGAGTGTTGCACAGTGCACAGTGGGACAAATTTGATCCGCTTATTATGCATTCTACTGCAAATGTTCAGCGAAATTCAATTCTTTCGCTATGGTTATAATACTGAATGCAAACGTTGCCACCTGCAAATATATATAATTTGATATCAAAAATTGTATGTTTTCTAGTTTCTGTATCTTGGTTCTTCGCCTGCTCTAAGCGCCTGGTGAAGCAGAAGGTGGTTACGGACTTTGCTAATGCACCGTAAACGTTGATGACCACCTGCAATGAGGTTAGAAATTCGCTCGGTGCCAAATTGCCAAATTCCGTCACATAGCTAATGACGAAGGTACTTGGAACATAGACCATGCCAAGCCCAAAGGTCGTAAATGTCCAGATGAGATAGATATAGCACCAGATTCCCATTTTCGGGGGCAGCCACCCAATCAGCAACATGCCCCTGTACAAATAGGCTACGGCATCCCGGGATTTCACACGTTCCGTTAGCGGTGCTGGTTTCAATAGCGGAAATATTGACTGCATCGTAGGTTTCCAACACGATTATTTCCTGCAAGACTGAGCAGTCGGCTTTTATAGCCATTTTGGCTGGACATCTGGCCAATTCTCGCGCTTAACAATTTATTGACTTGGACTTTTTAAATATTTACGTAAATATTTCAATTACAAATTTGTGGTTATTTCTTTGCGGCATCCAATTAGTTTGATTTTAATAAAATCAATACTATTGACAGTTTCACACTACAATTATTACAATTTTAGGTCAAACAGTTAAACTGAACTTTTTAACAAAACTGAATGATTGAAAAGAAAACGAACTTTTGGCACGGCTGACACTTTTCATGAATAGAAACTAGAGAAAAGTCAACTCACACCGAAGGCCAAAATGCCTTTTGGGATTTTACTGGTGTGAATATTATCTAAACATTTAGTCTGAAATATTTTGACAGTCAATATGGAATTTCGCCTGAAGCACTTTACATTCGTAAAAAATGTATTGTAGTAAAAATGTTGAAGAACAGATTATGTCTAAATAGTTGGATTGCTTGTAGGCATTATTTATAGTGAGCCATTATTTAAGAAAATGCAAAAAAAAAAAAACATTATTGCATAAATTTGTCATAATATAAAATTTATTATTATAATTTATATATAAAAATACAAAAACGTTGAATAAATTTGTCATAATATAAAATTTATTATATAAATGTATGCATAAAAATACAAAATTATTGAATAAATTTATATATATATATATATACAATTTGTATAAATATGTATAAAAATAAATGGTCAGATTCAGTCTAGAAAAATTAAATAATCCTTGCCGAATAATTTATGTTCGATTTCTAGATAAACTCGAATAAGCTTATGCAATGTGGCAAAGTGTAATTTCTTGCATCCCCCTTAACCCTTGTCTGCCGATTTTGATTTCGTTTTCGATTTCGATTACAATCGCAGCTGAAACAATTGTGAAATGTTTAATGATTTTTTTTTTTTGTTGTCTTGCAGCCTTTCATCTATACTCAAACCGGACCGAGGAGCGCATTGAGGACGACACATTGGCCGTGAAGTATGAGGATGGCAGATGGTCGAAGCCCTACTACGATTGTGGCGGTGGCAATATTTGGATGCTAACCTACACAGTTCCATTCTTTGGCTATGAGAATGGCAGCTATCATTTCAAGTAAGTAGCAAAACAATTGCAAAGAGCAAAAAAACCGCTAGGGAAATCACAACTACAAATATGACAGAATCTTGGGTGTCCCTTTGTGTGTGTGTGTGTTTGTGTGGGGGGGGTTGTTGTGGTCCATTCTATAAATAGTTATTATACAAAAAGAAACTGCAATGGCCTGAAAAATGCCAGTTCGCAGTTTTTTTTTTTTCTACTTTCTTTATGCATTTTTGTGGGTGGTGTCAGCTGCACAATTGAAGCAAAAGAATGACAAAATATGAAATGTAAGCAACAATTGCTGGTTGTGGCAACTTTTTGGCCTTATTCACAGTGGAACAGAAGAGCAGCAGTCGTCCCAGTAGCAATCGAAGCCATAACAATGAATGCCACTAAAGTTGCTTACTTCTTGTGCAGCACGTGCAACATCAGCAGCAGCAGCAGCAGCAGCAGCAGCATCCGGCTTTGCCACGAGCAGTTAGCGAATTTCAATCACGCGCCAACAAATGGAATTGACATGGCATTCTTATAAAAAGTTTATGAAGTGACTTCCGTTCCCTTCCCTTCCCTTCCCTTCCCTTTCCTTGCCTTCCCTTTCCTTCCCTTCCGATCGCTTGCCTTTTAACAACATTTTTTATAATTTATACTTTGCGTCCGTTACATTTTTTTTGTTTTGTTTTGTTTTTTTTTTTTTTTTGATTTTTTTTTGTCATAGTTCTCTTTTGAAAACTTTCTCAATTGAATGTTTGAGGCAAAAGTTAGTAACGGCCGAAGAAAAATGCTAAATGGATTCGAGTGCGTATGATGAGCATGACAAGGGCGGAGTGTGGGGCAGATTGCAAAAATTTAATGAAAATTTCATTGATGTTTGTCCGAGATGTTTTGAACCAAATCCAGAATTTTTCACTTTTGGAATGGCCACTTTTGGTATGAAGAGTTCACTTTGTGCATATTTAATTTATTTACTTGGCCGACGGATCTGGCATGGAAATAGGTATAAAGATGTATGGAAATTTTTTGCTTGCAACATTTCATTAAATTTGTTAAATCAACTGTAAGTGTCAGTTGCTTTATTACAAATATTTGCGATACCAGAAACATTAAAGGAAATAAATCAATTTGCGCCTATTTTTGGCAATTTATTGCCTGCTGGAAATACGAGCTATGTAAAAATTAACAAACTGCCAACAATAAAAACAATTTTAACCACTCTACGAATTTAATTTATTTAACTGAATAAATACGTGTGTGTGTGTGCGTGTGTATGAGTTGGCCACAAGATATAACGATATATTTATTTTTATAATTTTTTTTTTGGGAATTTCAATCTGTTTACACAATTTGATAAATTAACCCAAGTTGCTGAGTCGATTTCTATCCGCTTGCGTCTTTTCATTTCCTTTCCTATAAATCGGGCAAATCTTATGACATCAACTCAGAACGGTTCCTAAGTGCGTAACTGTGTGTGTGTGTGTGTGTGTGTCACAAAAAAAACAACATTTTTTTTTTTTTTAAATCTACCTCAAATGTTCTGCGAGATTCATTTGTTTCGCTATGGTTATAATACTGAATGCAAACTTTGCCACCTGCAAATATATATAATTTGATATCAAAAATTGTATGTTTATATCTTGGTTCTACTTACGCCTATATTGGTGTTCACACAGATTATAAATATGCCACCAGCGAGAAATATGATCGGCTGTTGCACTTGGTGCATGAAGTTAATCAAAGTGGATTTATAGCGCCGCTCGCTATCGACCCAATTGGATTGGAAAATCAAGTTGGACAATTCCTCACTGTCGTCAATTAACAAATTGCAGCTGTAGCAAAAGGGAAACGTCTGACTGAGAATTGTGATGACAAAGATGGAGCCACTGACACCTTGCAAAAAGTTGGCAAAAAACAATATATTGAATAATGTCAGACCAAGTACGATTCCAATCAGCAGAAACTGCACAAATATTGTGCTATACACAATTGGACGTATCATGTCGCAACATCTACAAGAAATAAATTGAATAATTAACTTATGGAAAAAATTAATTCAGTCTTAAAGTAAAATTGTGTCTCACCGCAATATTATCTTGTAGTCCAGAATGCAATTAACTAGTTCTTCATAGTTTTCCTGCTCCGTTTTGTCGGGATCTGTGCGTAAATTGCGAATATGATCTTTTAGCAAATCCAAATGAGCGCGAAAGATGAGAATGAAAATGATGGGATATGAGTCGTTAAGTTGATCCTGCAGAACAGAAAAAGACATGACCGCAAACTCAGTGATCGACTGTTTCCAGAAGGTGGCTGTGCTCTCCCGCCAGTCCAAAAATGGATTATAAAGTGACCAAGGCAGACTCCCACTCAGTGTCATCGACAAGAATGTCGATGTGGAATAACCAAGATAGATGCATGTGTAGATTATACAGGCATAATTGCAACGTGCCACAGCATTGTGCATCTTTTGGCGATCCACGTCGCTCGTTAGCCGCTCATCCAATCTGTCAAGTAGATTCTTCGACTGGTGTAATCGACTAATGTAATAGAACGTAAATATGGACTTTGCCGAAGCACCGTAAACATTGATGGCCACTTGTAGTGAAGTTAAAAATTCGCTCGGCGCAAAGCTGCTAAATTCATTCACATAGCTGATGACGAAGCCAAATGGCAGATAGAACACGCCAAAGGCAAAGGACGTAAATGTCCACATCAGATAGATATATCGCCGATAACCATCCTTCGGGGGCAGCCAACCAATTATCCACAAGGCTCTGTAGAAATAGATAAACGAATCCCGGGATTTCACACGTTCCGTTAGCGGTGCTGGTTTTAATAGCGGAAATATTGACTCCATCGTAGGTTTCTCAGACGTTTATTTCCTCCAAGACTGAGCAGTCGGCTTTTATAGCCATTTTGGCTGGGCATCTGGCCAATTCTCGCGCTTAACAATTTATTGACTTGGCCTTTTTGGATATTTTTTGTAAATATTTGTTTTTCTTTACGGCTAGTTTAGCCAACAAAATGAATAATCCATTCAGTTGGTTTTTCATAAAATCCACATCTGGCACACCAAAAACAGTTAAGACTGTTGATGGTAAATAAAAAGCGATTTTTATATAAGATAGCGATAATACCGTAAACCGATAGTACGATAGCAGAAAAATAGTCACGTCTAATGATACTAATCAAGAGTACATATATATATATACCAGAAATTTAAATTATCCTTAGTATGGGTATAACAAGGTCATTTGACATGGAAAGCCACAACAACAAACTTGTCTACAATTTATAGCCTGGTTGTCAGAAATTCTATGGACCCACTGAGCAACACACAACATCAAACATCAAACATCAAGCTAAGTGCCTTGAATGTTGCTTTCCCCATCAAAATAATGACAGTTAAAAGCCATTTTTGCTCTCTTTATGAGTAAATTGCAAACAAGTAAATCGAGGTAGGAGGACGGAACACTCCACAATTAGCCAGTTTTTCTCGACGTCGTTCGTTGTTCGCACTTCCACTTCGTTTTATGCTTAATTTGTAATTATTTCTGGGAAACAGGCAACAACAACAACAACAACAACAACAACTGTTACAACAACTGTTACAACAACTGTTACAACAACTGTTACAACAACTGTTCCAGCTTACAATCTGTTTTCTAGTCAGCTTCTTATGATGCTATTATGACCAGCATTTACTTGTTATCCCACGGGTCCAATTATAAATGATTAAAACAACTCATTGAGAAATATTTTTTTATCGCTTTCAATTTATTTGAATTTTTTACAAGAATTGTTTGGTAATTGAGCGTGTTTAAATTTTATTTTAATGCACTTCCAACTGAATTTAAAATTGTAACAATTAGTTTGTGATTAGTTGGCTGGGGATATATCATTAGTTTATTCCAATTAAAATATTAATTACAGAATGTATGATATTATTTTAATTATTTTACAAGTTTTACTTACGATTACGATTTTTTTTTTTACCCCTCTTTAGCAATATGAATAGAACATGTAGCTGAATCGAGTTAATATTCGTGTTATTTCCCAGTCGAGCACTCGCGACTCGTGCATACTTACTTATTTAAATCTCTGCCAAACAAGTTTTCTTTTATTGATTCAATAAAAAAGTTTTCTTAGTTTTTGTTATGGCTTAAAATTGAGGACTTGCTTGCCTATGTTGTGGTCAATAGCAGAAACGAGGTTAAATCTTATGGTGATCGTCCGGTTGCAGCTGCGGCCTGGTTGTAAATAGAATTCGCTGCGTCAAATTTCACTACATTTCAAAAAATTAGGAAATTAATCGCTGATTATATTTCACCAGCTGATTTCTCTGATATTAGGCCTGATATGTTATGCATTGTTCGTTTTCCGCCAGAACAGTAAATGAACAATATTTTTTTAAGCAGAACGGGTAAATGAAATTTAAGTCTAATGCTTTTGACTCTGGCAACTTGGCTAATGGCTTGCGTAATTACTGTTACGCTATATTCATGGCCAAGGTGTTATAAATTTCATTACCAGCAGCTGGCTGCTATCAGACTCAGTGTCAGCTTCACTTTCCGTGCAAGTTATCAGTTTAGTCGACTTTTCCACAGGTGGCAGGTAATATGTAATTAATGTAATCAATTATAAGTAGCAGCAGCAGAGATGGCTCTTACTCAGACATGTCTGGCTACAAGAGAAGACCTGTCAATGCTCAATTACTTTGCACACTCCATAAATTTCACACATTACACACACGCACACACACACGCACACACACACACACACACAAATCACACACACTAACATGCATGAAGCAGCTCGGCAACTGACTGTGCGGAAACATCGTAAACTGCCTGCAATTAGTTGCAAAATAAATTTGGATCGCCTAATGGACGGATGCAACAAAATTGATGTCTACATTTTAAAAGTTGGCGGTGTTCTTTTAGGTGCAGTCCTCTTCTCACCTCTCCTCTCCAAGAGACCACATGACCACATGCAGCAGCCAAAAATAATGCTCATTATTTTTTTAGCAGCTTAAAACCACTTGGCAACTACCCAAAAATTTCATTAAAAATAAGAACAATAAAAATACTAATAACAAATAACTAGAAAACTTATCGATGATTAGAAACTCTGCTATTTGTTATTATTTGGAATTATAAGTATTCGATGCGGATACGTATTTCTTTTCCAGTTTTATAAATAAGTTGAGTCTATGTCTGATGTAGGAAAAATCGTAAAGTTAATAAATAATATTAAAAGCGAGTTCTTTCTAACATTTATTTTTTTTTCCACTAAATACCTGCAAGATACCTGAGTGACTAGTAACCAATTTTTGTAAATTAAAGTCTACGTAAGCTGATGAAGATTAATTATATCTTAATTTGCATTATGCAAACTTAAATGGTAATTTCGACACATTATGGAAATGCAAAAATACCCTTTACAAAAGAACGGTAAATGAGGCCAAACTGGATCGTGTTAATAATGTGCTGCCATCAGTATTCCATTAGTTGTGAGACTTGACGCATAATTAATTTGTTTATGGCGTGGCAGCAAACTGGCGGAAACTGAACTGGAACCCTGGGCCAGGCGAACGTGGCCAAGAGAAGCCAAACGACCGGCACGAAAAGTTGCTAATTGATTTAATTTATGTGTTACGCTGTGTTATGCCATGAAAAATGCAGGCGACCAACAATGGCCAGCAACATTAACTTGATAATATTAAAAATTATTTCGCTCTTCGAATGGGGCCAAACACACACACACACACATACACATACATACATACATAAGAAAAACAAATATTGTTGAACCAAACCGTCACTAATCATGACCCTCGACCTCGAAATCTGAAACGCAATGCAAACAAACGGAAACGGAAATGGAAATATAAGCATAGAGCACAAATCACATTAAGCGCATATAGTGGGAGAAAAGGACACGCCTGTCGTCTGTGGGCGTTGCAGGGGGGGCGTGGCTGAGATGTGCCCATGAAAATGCTCCTGCTGTGGCAATAATTTTATTTGATTTCATTTAAGTTTCGTTGCATGCAAAAACATTTTCAATGATACACAAAAAGCGGAGCATGTTGCAGCATTCAAATAATTTTTGTTTTTTGTATTTATTTGACTTATGTTGCAATATGTACAAAGCATACACACACACACAAACACACACACACACACATAGAGAGTTACTTGTGAGCATTGGCAAAGCATAATGAGGCAAACGGAAACGGAAATCTCAAATATTGCAATAAGCATTGCTTTGTGCGTTGTTAGAAGGGGGAAGTGCAGTTTTTGCTTGTTAGCTTGTCAAGATTGCATCGCCTGAATGTGCATGATTACATCATCATCATCAGTCTGGTTGCTGTCAGTGGCAATTCTTATGTGTTGTCTGAACAAATACTCACTCATCTCTGGCCAGGCACGTGCATGCATTATTTGACAGATGACAGCCCTGCGGACAGTCGGTAATCTTAACTGTTGACTGTTGCTCGGATCTCAAAGCTGGCAGTTTTGGATTTCTCATGTCCACTGAGTGAAATGTGAGCCAGTTAGCTGGTAACGACTTACATCATCTTCAAACTGGTGCAGTCGTTTTCTCTCAAATGCCACGAGTTGGGTAAAATCCCCAATAACTCGCCACATTCACTTTGTACTCAAGAATTGAACATATTGCAGTTGGTGTCAAATAACAAATTACATAAAAATGGCTGACATAAATAACAACTGCAACATAAATTCCAATTAATTGTTCTAAAATTCAATCTTTCCATTGATATTCGAAATGTGAAAATAATTGTTTTATTTTGTTTAGGATTGTTTTACATTATTAAAAGGACAAACATAAAAACAAAACGAGTGTTTTTTGTGTTTACTTTTAGCTGATGGCAACTCACATATTGTTAACTTATATATATTTTTAAGTTAACAATTCAAAGTTAACTTTCATTCATTCAGTTTTACAAGTTATGTTTTTATACTGAGAAATTCAAACAAAATTGTTGTTTTGGTCAACGAAGCAAACAAAAATTTGGCATCAATTTGAAATGGCATTTTGTGGCATGTCATCGCATTTCTGATGGTCTACCGAGGATGTCAAAGCAGATGAAAACTGCAAAGGTTAAAGCGGATTTAGTGGATTAGATGAGGACTCTGGTGCTGGCGCTAAAAGTGGCTACACTGCGTATACGTAATGTGTCAACAAATCCAACCATGCGCGTTGTTTACAAACTGATTGTACAAATAAAATGCGTGCGTGCAATGAGTAGCGAAGCGTTAAGAATTCTTATATATATAAACCCTCTATATATATATATAGAGATATATATATATATAGAGATATAGCTGCTGTTTTTTTTTTTGGCCATAAAATACGCATTGGCGGCAGTGGGTAAAAACAAACTTAATGCACTCGATAGCTGGCATTGAGGACTCTGCTCGTGATCGTATTAGCTGTGGCAATTTTTAAATGACACACACGTGCCATGCATTTTAGTGTGAATAAACATTTGACAGTCTCGGTTTAAGTCTAACGAAACTGCATTTTATCCCCCACATACGATATGTGCTCACGTAGCATACTCTGAGCTATGCACGTGCTTGCCACATTTCAAGTATATGTTGCATATATAAACAAACATATACACAATATTAAAGTGTTGAAGAGTTTTAGTTTTAGTTTTAGTTTAAACTTAATGCGGAATACTTATTTACTGCGACCTTTTAGATCTTTATCTTATAGCTCCTCCATCTGCACGTATGCCAGAATCTTTGTCGGGTTGAGGTGTTTTATGTCATTGACACTCATCTTTTTCTGGATAAAGCTATACGTTCTGTTAGAGTGTAAGTTGAGGACTACTCCTCACCAAATCCTACACTGATTGTTACCATAAATATCCACTTTGGAGAGGTGGCTTTTTAGGCTACAATGTCCTGTCAGTAGGCCGACAAGTATCCTAAGCCTATTCCTACCCATGAATATTACTGGCTTAAATCGATTATGATTAAAGACATTTGGTCTGTAGAATACTTAATAACCCCTTTTATATAACTTAAGATTATAACTTGCTACTAATTATACATAATATTTGATTGTTGCAGTTAAGTTTTTAATATGCAGAAATATCTCTTTCGACATTTGCTCTAATAACTCGCTCAATTAATTTACTCGCTTTAATTGTATGAAAAAAAAAGCGGCATATTTCAAGTTTTAATCAGAGGCAGCTGCTGCTAAAATCGTTTAAATTAGAGCATTCTCAAATACAATTTGGGAATTGAAGAAAAACTCAATTATTCTAAACAGTTTTGGGGCTGACACAGACTCCGTTTTAAGCAATTCGAATCGTAAAAAAACTGAAGCCGCAATAAAATTGAAAATCAACAGGCGCAGACAATTTAAATGGGATACAAAGTGAAATAAGGAAAGAAATCGGACGACAAAAATTGGAATTGAGAGTGTCTCATGACAGCAATTAATTACCAGCTCATTTGTAGGCATTGGACGACATTTAATCAAAGGCGCATCAAGGCGAATTTGCCGCATCAGCATCAGTATGTCCAGGATACAAATACACATGCACAGATATACATACATATATATATATATATATATATATTTAAATACGTATATCTTGCGCAGACACAAAGAATGTGAGCCAAAGGCGGCAAACTAATAAATCAATATGAGCCGTACAAAATTCATTCAGATAGATAACCGGTCGGCTCGATAAGCTTATTCTCCAATATCCGTTAACAAATTATCTTCAACAACTGTCAACAACAACAACAACAAAAGCAGCATTTTTCAAACGCTGACAAAACAAAAACCGCACCGAATAAAAGGCAAGGAGCGAAAAAAAGGGGCAACGAGGTGGGATTCCGGACCGGAACGGAACACAAAGGCGTTAGGACCAACTACAGGGGAATTAACATAATCATTATTATAATGTTTTATGGTCATTGTGTAGTCCTGTTACGTCCTGTCTCGTCCTCCTCGTTATCTGGCAATATATATATATCCCTTTTTTTGCAATCAATAAGTTGTCAGAAACAATCAAATAAATACAAACTGATATGTCAATATTAACTGACAGCCGCATGAAACTCCAGACCCCATAAGAATGGGACACACACACACACACACACAAACAGTATGCCCAACTTAATGTGCGTGTGTGCCTCTTTGTGTGTGAAAGTGTGTTAAAAAAAAGGGCCCACAGCTGACGACGGGCGAATGGTCTGGCCGAACACAAAACATTGTGTTCATTTTTTCAAATATTTTATTAAATTTTGTGGACAATTAAGATAAATAATATCATGTTATAAAATAAATAAAATAGGCACTTCTACTATAGAATTATGTTTTTTTTTTCCCAAAAAACAATTAAAGTATTGATTTTAATTTTACGCATTATTAAATTTGCAAATAATTAATAAATATTTTTTGCCACTTTACAAAAATTAAAAAAAAATCATTGCCACATTAAATAGCATAATTTTTTAAGTTAGCATCGATTGTAGATGCAATATTGATATGAGATGCATAATAATAAATTCTTGATAACAAATTGTAATCAAAAATAAATTTCCTCTAAAAAACGGATAACTTTTAAAGTAATAAGAAATTTATATTTGAAACCGTTCCCAAGTCGAATTTTTCGGAACGAATCTCAACATGCATTTCAACATCGAATCATGTTTCTACATTTTATTGCATTTTTAATCTATATTTAAAACCAAGAGTAAAAATATATTGTTTTTGAAAATTTGAACAATTTGGTCTCAAATTGTCTAAGTCTCAAATTTCCAACAACTAAAAAGTGATTTTCAAAATCAGTTCTATTTTAAGAAAATTCTGATAAAATTGCAAAAAAATTTAATTATATTATGAAAATGATATGTGATTTCAGGCACCACTGTGCACCAGTGGCGTGCAAATGTGGAGCTTGGATTATGCGTAAATTCTAGATGTGTTCCGGCTGCCTGAACGACACGATTCGCTGCTTAGGAATGCGTGTAATTGGGTGTTTGCCAGATGCCCTTGCCAGAACGGACATATAGAATTCCTTGATCTGGTGGGTATTTGTGAGTGCGGGTCGAGTTGTACGGCGGCTTAGTGCACCCTTTTTCATGGCTTTATGTTATGTCTTTGTAAAACGACAAGAGGCAAGCCAAGCAAAGCGGAACAACAAGCAAATAATATTCTTCTGCTACTATTTTTTTTCCAATGCGTTCATTTTCCTTTTTGGAAACCGGAACCAAACACGGTGTTTAGTTTCTGTCTGGCTTTTTAGCCTTTCTATTTCCATCTACGGATGTGACGCGTAGGCGTCCATATGTGTAATCAACGACAAAATTTATTGTTTTGCCATCGCTAGCCGTACATAAAAAAAAAAATAAACACACACGCGCACAACAAAAATGATATCCAGTGGCTTGGCACAACAAATGGTCTTCGGTCTGAAAACACACACACACACACACACAGATACTTATGGACTATCGAATAAATAAATATCATCCCGCTGGGCGCTGGGCACGTTTTATTGAATTGATTTTATAAATGGCGCCATTTGGCTTAAGTTTCGCCCAGTTGATTGTTAAACGTTGACAAATTAATAACATAAATTGTTTAACGCCTTCGCTTCGCTTTTCTTTTTTTTTTTGTATTTGTGTTCTTTGCAGGGGCACATCGGGCATCGATATTGACTTGCGGCGCGTGGACATCGACCAGTGTCCTCAGCGGCACACACCAGGCACAAAGCGACCATTGAACATATTTGCCGGCACCGACAAGTGCAAGCAGCGCACCACCATGGTGGGTACTTAATAATGGACAATAAACAATCCTTAACACAATAAAAACCATTTCATTAAGTAATTTTTTTTAGTGATTTCTGTTGTCATCAAGTAAATTTTAGTTGCTGTTATTTCTGGTTTTCATTTTTATGTGTAATTATTTAAGATTTTATGTATCCGCTTTCTGGCAAGTATGTTCGAAATTGCTTAGTTTCTTTCATTTTTGCTGATTAATTGTTTAAGATTTGAATAACAGAATTTTACATTTTTTTTTTTGCTGAGTGTAAGCAAAGTTCACTTTTACATATTTTTACGTGTCTTTTTATGTTATCTAACCACAGTGCGAGGCTATAATGGGTCTGGGCTTTCGACGTGGCTCTTACAAGTGCCTGTGCCGCAAGGGCTTCTACTTTCCGGACGTGATGGCGCAGCAGAAGTTCTTTAATGGCAGCCTGCTGGAGGAGGAGTACGAGAAGCTGATGCTGGTAATGTTTAGATTGTATTGCGGCACAAATTACCATTATCACTGCCACACAAATCTGCCGAGTCAGTTGGTCTCAATAATTGCCAACGCTTAGCCGCAACATTCATTTAATATGTAGCCACAGCCAGTCATGTCTGATGTTCTGTGTCTGTTTGCAGGGCAAGAATTCGACATATAACAGCAACACGGAATACGAGTGTCTGCCCTGCGCCGAGGGCTGTGACTCCTGCGAGGATGCCTCGCCCTGCATTGCTGCCCTCAATTGGCCCATGCGCACCAGCATTGTGGCACTGGCCTGCATTGTTATCGGCCTGCTGCCCCCCGCCGCCTGGTTCACATTTCGATATCAACAAGTCAAGGTAAGCTAAAAAGTGGACAACAACTGTGCCTTGCCCAAAAAAAAAAAAAATTTATATATATATATATATATAATTATTATACACTGACTGTTGCTCGGGCTTGTGCCTGCTTGCCACCTTGCCACTTCACTGTCCACAGCTCAATGTGGCAGAGGTCACTTTTTTTTTGCAGCACCAGCAGCAGCAGTGCGAGTCTGGGTGGAGCTTAAGTAAAGTTGTCAAATGCCTCAGATCCTGCTCAGAGCATGGCAAACCTAAGCTGCTGTCATTGGAATGCTAAGCTGCTTAGCATTGTTATTTTCAAGTTAATTTTGTACGTGCTGCTTTCTGCGTGCTGCCTGCGTTTTTTTCTATCCCGGAAATTGTCGCACATTGCACGGAAGTGCAAACATTCACACACACACACAAAGATACCCACTAACGCATCCTTCCTTCCTTCCGACCCAGCACAGTGTCACTTGGGCGCTTATTACCAACTCTCTTGGACCAACCAACCAGCCAACCAACTGTCTCTGGCGAATAGTTTTTAAAGCGTTTGCTCTGCGGAAACTCTCTTCCTCTGTGTACATAATACATATTACAGACATGTATGGTGAGCACACTGAAATATTAAATTCCCATTGTGTGTGCGTGTGTGTGTGTGTGTGTGTGTGTGTGTGCGTGTGTCTGTCCAATGGGAAGCGAGGCGAAAGAATCAGCGCAGTCAGCAAACTAAACTGTTTTCATTTCTAATGCGATTCTGTCGCATTTACGTCTCCCTCAACTTTATTCTCATGTCCTCCGCAATAACTAATTAAATGCCGCTAAATCCTGCTCAGTCTGACAAGCAGCTTCCAACCATGACTCCAGTTTGTCTATGGCTTTCTCTCTCTATCAGTCTCTCTCTCTCTCTCTCTGTGTGTGCTTAGGTGACCTTTTTGCACTTTGTACTCTGCTCAATTGTTCAGATGAGAGACAATTTCAATTTGAATTTTCCCTAAGCCATGCCACGTTTTGCACGGCACAACGAACAGGACATAGCTCAGCACAACACAGGATACTAAAAATTGTCTGCATTTATCCTTTAATACCCAATTTAAGAGTCTAACAAATATTTCAACAAATTTTAGGTTGTGCGCGCCGCTAGTCCAGCCCTTCTGCGGGTCATTGCACTCGGCGCGTTTTGCATTTATTGCACGGTAAGTTGAAATTAATCTGAATTATCGAAGCATACCTTAAACCTGATGTAAGTACTAAAATCTCTAAGTTAATCCAAAAGTTTATTTGGAATTAATGTAATTAGATTCGTCTACAATTTAAATGTGAACTGTGCTAAAAACTATTTTCAAAAGCTATGCAATTTGCTAGAAATTATTTTACTAAATGTTTATTTTGATTTGCTTAATTTATTATTTGGCTTTATATATTGAAATTAATATTTATGTTTGCACTATGCAAAGCCAATTTACATTACAAAAAAAATAAATATAACCAAAAAAAAAAGGCATTGAATTTTCAGTTGCAATTTAAACAGAATTTTATTGTCAATTCTGATATAAATTTAGATTGCTTTCTTTAATTTGGATTAAACTCGAAAATAGCATAAGACTGTTATTTCTAACACTAAACACAATATGCATATATATATATATATATATATATATATATTTATATATTTATATATATTTGCAGTTTAAATCCAATAGAAAACTGACTTCTGCCCAATTTATTTTGATTGATTTATGATTCTTGACGAACAAAATTGGCATACTGCCAATATAAAAATCTTTAAAGGAAAGTTCATCGTTTCACACATACAATGTATGAACAAATACTTTTTTCAAAAATATAATATATATATATATATATATATATATATATATACAGCAGACAATGCTACTCAAAAGATATATTGTGCTAGTTTATCTGAGGCTTGGCTTTTGCCATTTACCAGAAACACAACGGGCAAAGACCAAAGCTAAAAAAGATACATTATTTTGTTCAAAGGCAGTTTTTTTTTTTTGGCTTTATGAATTTTTAAAATGTGTTTAGAATGGAAGACCGAAGCGATCTGAATCTCCTGTTGTTGACTGGCATTGATTTATTTATATTTAAGAGCAAAGGAAAGCACATTAAAAATTGACACACAGCTAGCCAAAAATATGAAAAAAATGCCAAAATATGTTTGTGGAAAACGTTGACTTTTGCTGTGCGCAAATTGTACACTTGAATTGGTATCTTTTCTAAACCTGTCAAGCGACAAGTCGTAGGTGAAACATTTCCGCCCCAAAATTAAATATGTTTTGCATTTAAAATTAGACGCACAGTCTCCACAATATCCGAGTGAACTGCTAAATAATTTGAGTTGTTTTTTTCGCAGAATATTGTGATGTATCCGAATCCGAATCTCTACACGTGCACCGCACGCATCTGGCTGCGTGAGATTGGCTTCTCCTTGACCTACGGTGCACTGATGCTGAAAACCTGGCGGTAAGTTCGAAAAAAAAAACTTAATATGAATACCTTTCTTATTTGGCCAATATTGGTGCAGGATCTCGGTTATATTTCGGGTGCGGTCCGCCAAGGCTGTCAAAATCACAGATGCGGCGCTGCTCAAGCGGCTGGGCATCATCTGTGGCGCGATTGGAACATGTTTGCTGGTTCGCACATTGGTGTCGCCGCCGGATGTTGTTGTTGGCCGCACCGCTGATGACCTCAAGGCGTTTCTATGCAAAACTGATTGGTGGGACTACACATTCACCTCAAGTAAGTTGACAAAGGCAACAATTTCATTTCATTTCACCATGTCGAACATAGATGGCCCACACTAAATTGAAACTGAAGCCACTTCAAATCATGCCCAGCACACACAAAGTCACAGTACCAAAAAAAAAAAAAAAAAGGGAAGATAAATTGGCAGTATTACGCATACGTACTGTGTGCTGCAGCAAAAAGAGGAAATGGCAGTGAAGTGGCAAAAAATATTGGAATGCGTAGCAACGTAGCAGCAGCAGTTAACTGAAAAAAAAAAACGGCAACGTATGTGTTCTCAAGGCTTAAAATGAAATCCCGTTGCGAGGCCACTTCGACTTTTTATAAGCCACTTTTCCTCTGATGCGCCAAAAAGGCAGTGCACCAACTATATATGACGCTAGTTTGCAAATTGCAAGTTGGGCGATTTCAAAGGCTCACTTTGAAGAGTATCACAAAAGCCCCTTTAGAGATAGATTTACAGAACATTCGCAAAATAAGCATGCAAACTGCATGAAAAGAAAAGTGAAAATGTGACCCCTACTTGAATCGAATACCCCTGCTTTTGGCTTAAACAAGTTTTTAAATTCCCGCAATAAAATTAATTGACGAGCGAAAGCTATACATTTTTTTCTGGTTATAAATTATTGATTTAATTGTCAACAAATATTTCGCTCAAGAGCACAAAAAAATAACACAGTTTTTCATGTTAGCTAAATAAATTTGGAAATAATTTTTTACTGTGCGTTCATTTAATTCGATAAAGCAGTGATGCAAAAATATTTGCCAGAACTATGGCAGCGGAAATTTGGCCAGTCATCCGATTTTTTTGGGGGTATTTTTTACGCTTTCCCTCTGACAGCTGCAGTTGTGTTATTTAAAGAACATTTCACAAAAGTCAGAAAAATATAGCAAAAGCTGGCAAAATGAACTGATAAGATTTCATTGCACTCTAAATAAGTTGATTTTTATCCCGCGCACATTCCAAGAAGAGCAGATTAAAGTAATGATACGAATGCTGCTGAATGTAATTTGAAAAAGGGTAAAAAAAAAGTATTCTAGAAACTTTACTTTGTATTAGTGTGAGTTTTTTGTTCGTAAAATTGAGTACTGACTTTACACTAACATTGAGCAATTATAATTAGCAGCAACTGGTGCACACATTGAGCTCTGAAGTTTTTAATTAAAATTCAAAGCAAAATAAAAAGCCACACAATATCACAAAGAACTCAACTCAACACGAAAAAAAAACTTTAACTTTTTTCTGTATTGCAACTTGTTCTTTTTTTTTTATATATATATTAAACAGTGGAAGTATTATTCTTGGCCTGGGGCGTCCGACTGTGTATAATGGTGAGAAAGGCGCCGTCGGAATTCAATGAGAGCCGCTTTATATCAATGGCCATCTACAATGAGTTCCTGCTCACTTGTTTCCTCAACGTGTCCATGTAAGTGGAGTTCCCGGAAGCTCAGCACTTAATTTTCTGATTTTCTGCATTTACTTTTTATATATTTTCGTTTCATGCGATTCGATGCGATTCGATTCGATTCGCATTTGCTGTTATCTGTTATCTGTTATCTTTAATTTAGCATTTACAATGTTATCGGTTTTCTTTGTCAGGCTTTTTCTGCAGTCGCCCGCAAATCCGGATCTGCTCTATATCATATTCTTTTGCCACACGCAGCTGACGGTGACCCTGCTGTTGGCCCTCATCTTTGGCAGCAAGGTGTGTGTGTGTGTGTGTTCGTGTGTTTGTGTGTGTGTGTGTGTTTGTGTGTGTGTGTGTGTGTTTGTGTGTGTGTGTGTGTGCGTGTATTAAATGCTTCAATGGATTTGCAGTTGTTGACACGAATTGTTTTATATTGCTTTTCACATTTTCAGGTTTACATCGTGCTGCGTAGCGGCAAGTCGCATCAGGAGAATATCGGAATGGGGGCCAAGGCATCGGGGGCGAAATTCAATTTTCGACCGCAGGTGCGAACCTTTGCCCATCCCAGTTCGGTGACAACATCAACGGCGCCTGCAGCTGGCACCACTTCGGCAGGTAAGTAATTGCATCATTATGCCTACCTACTCGACGCTTATGCCTAACGATATGTCCAGTCCCACAGCAAATAGCCAACACTTGCTACTCGAATTTGGCTTTTGACAAATGATCCACAAGTCCCACATTGTAAAAGTGAACTTGGCCATTTATGCAAGCACGCTGATTAAGCCAACTGTTTTGACTTTTATTTATGGCACTTTAGTTCGTAAATTAAAAAATAAACTGATGCCAAGTGGCGTCAGCCCCTCATCACTGATATCCTTGTCTAGCCACTGCATATATATATATATATATATATATATATATGTACAGGAATAGTCGCAGATATGTTGTGTCAAGCTCAGCGTTGATTTATGTTGGCATCTCCTACGCAAAAATGTCCTCTTTGCTTGATGCGGTTAACCTATGAATGTTCAGCAGTTATTGTGTATACTTCTCTGTGTGTGTGTGATGCGTGTGTGTGTGTGTGGGTGCGTGTGTGTGCAGTCTGAGCGGCCAAGCGAAAAGTTGAACTAACATATTTGTTGGTTTTTATACCCTGAACACATTTAAAATAAGTACAAAGAGTATAATGATTTGCTGCAAATGTATGTAACATGGAGATGAAAGTATATATAAAGTATATATATTCTTGATCAGGATCAACAGCCGTTTGTCCTTCTGTCCGTCCGTCTGGATGAAAACGCGCATCTCAGAGACTATTAGAGATAGAGACTTGAAATTAGGAATATACGTTGTACAAATTCTGATTTATTATTGCTTTATTTGATCGATAACAGCCATCGTTCCTCAATTATCGATACATTTCGATTTCAGCTAGCAATAAATGCCAATATTTTAATGGCAGAATCTTTTAATTAAAACATAATATGCATATGCATATCATGAATCAACTACTCTAATTTCATAAATATCTGATCAGAAATATCCAAGTTATAGTCAAAAGTATAATTTATCATATTGATCTGCAGCCGCAAGCATTTTCGGCATGTATAAATATGCGAGTGCATGTGTGAGAGAGAGATAGCAAGACAATCGACGGCGCCGTCAATTTGTGTTTGTGTGTATGCTGCAGTATCCCGTTACCTACTGTGGATGTATGCATGTATGTATGTGTGTGTGTGCACTTCTTTCTAGCCAGCCAATTAGGGATAAATTCGGGCTTGTGAGTAAAATAATAAAAAAATAATAATAATAAAAATATTTTTAAAGGGAAATTTGCCAACAAAAATAGAATATATATAACAGCTGTTTTCAGGGCATATCGTAGTCGAGCTCACTTGACTACAGCATTCTTACTTTGTTTGTTTTTATCTTGTCTACAAAGCTCCGTTAGACAAAAGTCATAGAAATATGTTAAGGATTTTTTCACAGAAATCTCTCAATGCCTCTCTGAATGATGTTATTTTGATAACATGTTGCCAATCCCAAAATGTTATTTCTAAGAATTACTTTCTGATTCTGGGAAGTACATTTGTGAAAGGTACAAATGCCAACAATGGCTTTTTTCTCCGTTTGCTAGCGTAAATATTTTTCCGAGTGTGTGCGATACTCGAAGTTAGAAAGAGCATAAAAGCTGTGGGCAATAAAAAGCATTTTCAGTAAAAAAAATAATCATTTATGTGGCAGGTTGGCGTGACTCTAGGATAGAATCTGGAATTTAGTAGTTCCGAAAGCGCCTTTAGGCAGAAAGTCTACTTACGTTTTTGGGCAATGGTTTTGTGGGTCCCAGCTTTAATTTGCTGCGCCTATTTTGAAGTTTATCACCGAGAGTGACGCTTTATGTTTTAATTCTTTATGAGCGACCTTTACCTCATTTTTTATTTAATTTTTTATTGCTCGTATTTCTATATATATTTTTTTTTTTTTGCATTTTTGGTTGCGTAAATTGTGCGTTTAATTTAAAAAACATTTGCTAGACGCTCTGTCATTGCGGCGCGCTGCGTGCTGCGTTTTTTAAGCGGCCTGCCATCAATTTGCATATTTAAATTAAACAATAACAACGCGAACGCTCATACACACACACACACACACACACACTCACACACACACTTACACGCAAATAGACAGAAAGTTTTTAGCTTATATTCATGTGCATTTGAATTTGTGTGGCGAATTTTAAATATATATTTTTTTTTTTTTTTTTTGTGCAAATAGGTAGATTAAATTTTTGGCAGAGGTTCGGGTAACAATCAGCGCACATAATAAATTCAATTCTGGCCACTTCTGCTGCTCTCGCTTAATTTCACAGCCATAAATCTAAATCCAGCTACAGCAAATATAAAAAAAAAAAAAGTTGCTGCTCTTATGTTAAGCTGTTGTTGTATTTGTTGTTGTTTGTTGTTGTTTGTTGTATTTGAAAGTCGCGTCAAGTGGCGCTGAGTGGACTCACTTAAATCACACTGACAGGCTTTCAGTTGAATTGAACGGCCATTTATCATCGTGCAATCTGCTCCACCCATTTGGCCACGCCCACACACAAACTGGTAGGCTGTCCCCTAAACCACAAAATTGCGTCCATTTTCATTTTCATGTTGCCTGTTTTGTTGGCTGCCACATCTACAGAAATACGCATTTAAATTCCTTGTCCTCCCAGCGAACATTACTTATGCCCATCCAACTTTTGACATGAGCGCAACTTTTCAGTGCAAAAGTTATGAGGGTATTTTGGGGCAGGATGTTTGTTCTGGCAGCTTTACCACTTGAAACTTGTGCCAGCGTGTAAATAATGCTTTTTACACTCTGATCCCATTCACAATGATTAAAAGAAGCATCCCGAAATTGTGCCAAAGGATGTAACAAACAAGATGGCAGCATCTTTGACCCCATAATATTTATATATTCTTGATGAGGTACAATAGTCGAGTCCATCTCTCTCTAATTTTATTTAGCTATCGATAATCGATAAAAATCGATATAAACTTACAATGAGTGGAAGAGATTATTTTACAGTGGTCGATCTTTTTCGTCTAGAGAATTTAATTGATTACATAATTATTTCTGTATTTGCAGAGACAAAGCTCTCCGACCAGGAGGCACTCGAGGAGATACGCCAGTTGAGCATGCAGCTGCAGCGCATACAGGAAATGGCGCCACCCAAAGGTGTCGCTGTGATGACCATCTCGAGTCTGCTCGACGGTCTTAAGACGCCGGGTGGCATAATGATGGTTGCTGCTGCCGCCACGCATACGGCAAGCCGGCAGGGTGCACTGCCTCTGCTGGCGCTCAATGCCGAGATGCAAAAGTACAACCAGCAGATGCAGCAAAACAACAATGCAAATGGCCGTGCTGCTGCTGCTGCCGCCTCACGTGGCAGCATACCCACCATGGTGCTGGAGACGCCACCCTCGTCGGCATCGCCAACAACGCCCAGTGTTGTCTACGAGGAGCGTGCCATTAACACCGAGCTAAGTGGCGATGATTTTCGAGAGCAACTGTTGCGTCGCACCGCCGATGGACACATCATTTGCAGTCGGTGCCTGGATGCATCCAAGGAGCACTACTATTGCTGTCCACCGTTGCGTAATGCTTGTGAGGAGCTCGGCTCGCCACAGCAGGAGGGCAGCCTGAGTTTCGCCAACATCAAGCTGGACTGCATGTGCTCACAGTCCGAGGATCTCGATCTCGAGCAGCAGCAGCACCAGCAGCAGCAGCAGCGACGTCGTCCGGTTGTGCGCACGGCAGCAACGAATACGCCGCCAACGAGCTGTAAGCGTGGTCCGCGCAACTTGCTCGAGGCGGAGGTGAGCATTTCGTATCAAATTTGTGATAACTGTAGAAATAAGTATAGGCTTAGCGATAAGCCGTTAAGAAGACGCAGCGGCAGTTGCACCCAGGCAGAGCCACACCAAGCGCCACCCACACAAACGAGAAGCAGTGAGCTCCTCGATCGCACCGAGGACAACACGGTGGCCATTGTTGTGGCAACAAAAGCTGCCCGCTCCACGGATGACATTGCGCTCTATAAGACAATGCATCCGGGCGATAGCGATTCGGAGGCGGTGCCAGCTCAGCTGTCGCTGGGTAATGTTTCCAACACTTCCAACAATTCCACTAGCCAAACGGACAAGACGAGTGGCAGCGGGGCGGGTGGGCAGCGGGCAAAGCGTCCCGATAAGCTGGTGCTTGATTTGAACGATCGGTCCAAATACACCAAGGAGGTTTCTGTATAAAATGCTTAAGATAGAGAGAGATAGAAAGATAGACAGATAGAGAGAGAGAGAGAAAGAGAGTGCTTTCTTTTTTTTTGTTTTTTAAAATTGAAAATTAATAATATTTATTTTATGCAAATTAAATTATAAAAGACTTTATGAAATTTACTTGTATGATGATAAAAAAAAAAACTATAGCAACTAATACTACTAAACAAATACTATAAATATGTATATTAAAACCAATACTAATAAGTTGGCAAAAACGCTTGATTTCAATGAAGCCAAATGGGACATTTAGGCAGGGTCAGAAAATTTGTATTTTATCGGGCTTAAAGCAAAGCAGGCGCAAAGGATTTGCAACGATAATGAGCCCCATGTTGTGAATACTTTGCACTTGGTAAACACACAAGCTCAAATTGAAATACAAACACACAAGCCACTTACACACACACACACCCATACACACACACACCAACACACGAACAGCGTCGCCATTTTGTTGTAAATCATGTGTTTTTGCGCAGCAAAAGCCAAAATATAATTTACATTTAAATTGCATTTGCAAATTGTTTTTAGCCAAACCGCTAACGAACCAAACTGCAAAAACGTCATCAATAACTTAAAGATTAGCTGACAAGAACAAACATTTAACAACTATTTAAATTAAGTCAAGTCGCTATTGCTAATTGGCATTGTAATTGAGCACAAGCACACTTAAAAAAAAAATAAATAAAAAAAACATACCTAACTAATTTAGATATGTTTCATACTTCTAGCTGTTAACTGTAAAATAAACATATCTCTGCCAAAAAAAAAAAATAAATAAAAATAATAATAATTAAATAATATATAATTAAAATATTGAAAGATCGCTCAGAATTCAGAGTCTAAATTAATTGTAGCTACTAACGATTATTACTAACAATTGCCCCAACAAATAATTGCATTGAAAGTGCAGCTAAATATTGATTTAGCCATTGTTCACACATTTATTGAAGTATATTGGAAGTTATGAATTCATAAAAACATTTTTAAAAATACATTAAATGTACGATGAAAATGCAAAAAATTGTTATTTAACTATATCTGATGAATAAAAGTTTATTATAAATGTCTGTACAACTGAATTAAAATTCTTGGTAGCCAACAAAAAAAAAAAAATACGACCAACAATTGAGTCAAAATTTGTACATGCAGCATTACGTATACGCAGCATGGGTTGCTCCAAATTGTTTTCAGCACACGTTCGAGTAAGTAAATATGTGAATATCTGCATGGCTATCAGGAAAATAAGCAAGTGAAAAGAATGGGAAAAGGCACAACAGACGCACTGGAGGACTCCTTCGCTTTATGGCAACGTTATTGCCTTTATCTTTATGGACATGCCTCTCCGACTATATGTATAAGTGTGTGTGTGTGTCTGTGTGTGTGTGTTGATGCTTGTTGTCTACTTTTTATTCTGTTCTGTTTTTTGTGTTTTTTTTTTTTTTGTAACCCTTTTGCCATTTATGGGCTCGTTTTATGAATGCTCTTCCAACAAAACATTAGGAGAGGAACTGAAATGACGCACCCAGAAAAATATCAACCGTTTTTGAACAAGACGTTAATTTAAATCTTTTTACAGCATTTGCCTGTCGATGTTTTCATTTCATTAAAAATTTTCAGCTGCCTGATGGCGCCGGTTAAAGACTCGTAAGAGCAAATACACACACACGCACGCACACACACACACACATGCACGAACACATGATAGTGCTATCATGTACGCAAAGGACATCGGCAGTGGATGTTCGTGTATTGAATGCTCAAGTATGTTACGCAATCGACTGAATTTTCAAGTGAAATTAATTTAAAGCACTTCTTTAATATTTTGCTTTAAGTCCAAGTTGCCGCTTCACACTTTCCAATTATATTATTGACTCCTTTTGTATCCTATTTCTGCTAAAAGGGCTAAATTAAATTGTATAGACAAAGGCAAGCAATTTGCATATTTATACATTTCTGATTAGCAAAGAAGTTTATCGAATCTTAATTCTGCGGGTAAGTACACAAAATGCTTAACTCAGCATTTGATGGTTTCAACTACTTAGCCTGGCTTAGCGATAAGTTAAGAACCAACTTAAACTTTAAATTTCAATTTAGCTTATTTATTTTTATTTATGCTTAAATTTTACTCAGCCACATTTTAAGCGGAAATGTGGAAAAATAACGAACCAATTAAATCTGCTATTTTACAAAATACACATTGATAAACTTTGAAGTAAACCAATAAATAATGTGACATCTTTGACAGTCG
Source organism: Drosophila melanosoma (assembly GCA_035042045.1). Taxonomy (NCBI): domain Eukaryota; kingdom Metazoa; phylum Arthropoda; class Insecta; order Diptera; family Drosophilidae; genus Drosophila; species Drosophila melanosoma. The sequence goes on along the minus strand of JAWNLY010000170.1, from coordinate 77,324 downwards.
AGTGAAACATTGCGGCTCAAATGCCAAATAGATTTCAAGGACAACCCCAAATATTTGATTGACTCTTCACAAAATGTATCCTGTTTCTACGAAATACTTCCCTGTCCATCGGTCAGTATTCCGAAATTTTTTTTTATTTACTTTATTTGCCATTAAAAGTCAGAAAAAAAGAGCAATGTGTTTGTACAAAAAACAGACAATGTTTTTATGTTTGAAGGTTGTACAAACAAGAAAAAAAAACCACAATTTCGCGGACTGGATAAACTCAACTATTCTGTAATACAATTTTAAACATTCGATTTTTTACTAAGGTCAAATATTAATTACACATTTTAATTTAAAAAAAAACTTTAAAATATATTCTTATTCTATGCGTAATACGCCTTTTTTTAATAATTTATTTGACAGTGTATAAAAACTATATATTTTTACGAAACCCAGTTAAACAATTAATGGTTTACGCGTTAAAATCCAATTAATAGTCAGCTTATGCAATTGAATTTGTGGCTTTTTTTTATCTATTTTCAACAATCTGTATTTTTTTTCTTTTTTTTTTAGAGACAACAAATATTTAATGGAGAGCCTGTTGCAATACCACAAGTCAGGAGCTTAATTTTGTTTGGCTATAAATTTGAGATCTGAATTCGTTTGGTGTAAAGCATCCCAAATAGCAAAATAAAGGCACTTTGGAGCAATGCGAATTGCTCTTTGTTGCCAGTGCTTCGCAATTTATAAGCATGTCGATGCTGATGACGACCTCTGTCTGGCAGTTGGGAATAAGGTGATGACTGGTAAATGTGAAATTCAGAGGTAGAATTTCAAACATTTTTCATCACTTAATTACGGCAATAAATGCCAGTGGAAATTTCTTTGCGCCACATCAAAATGGCATTAAATAAAATCATGTTAACGACTTGCAGCCCAATAATTGCAAAAAACCAAAAAAAAAAAAAAAAAAAAAAAACAAACTGCTACGCGAGCAAAATTTATGTGCAAAACAATAAAGCGTCAAAATAAAAGAAAAAAAAAACACACACACATAACACTCACACACCCAAGTGTAATGTGATAGAGGAACATGTCGACAGCAAAAATAATAACAACAACAACAACAGCAGGAAAAGATAGCCACTTGGGTCTCATGTGCTTTCTGCCAATTAAAATTAAAGTAGGCACTGAGAAAGCTGAACTGTGTATGTGTGTGTGGGTGTGTGTGTGTGGGTGTGTGTGTGTGTGGGTGTGTGTGTGTGTGTGTGAGTGTGTGTGTGGGTGTGTGCGTGTGTGGGTGCAGATGCCTAAAATAAGTACAATAAAATGAAATTGCCGAACAACACCTTATTAACGGCAGCTGCCCATCCGCCCACACCAGAGGGAAAGAGAAAAGGGCAACAACAGACTGTGAAAATTACCAGTCGCAGTAACTTTTTTGACTCTTAGTGATTCCATATTGGATCTTGTTGCCTTTTCAATTTTGTATACCGAGCACTTTGAAACAAACTTTGTCAAGAGGGTAATCTGAAATTAATTATATGATTTTAATTAATTTTTAAAATAATTTAATTTTGAAAATTTTATTTATTGGGTAACTTCCAGCAATTCTAGACTGTTAAAGAATATATATTTTAATGGGTATATCGTAGTCGGGCATTTAGCGTTCTAGCTGTATTTTACTCAATAAATGTTGTACTTTTCCTAAGCATAAAGAAACCGTAAAAATGGCAACTTTAATGCTACAATGTTCACATATCCTGATTACCCGTCGATTGACCTCTTATAAATTGGCACTTTATTTTCATCAGTTAATTGCCGTATAGCTTTTTTTTATATAAGCTCAACTTAAAACTATAAATAATATATAATCATATACAATTGCTGGATATTGCTTAAAATCAAACTGTTGAATCAAGCACATTTCATTACAGAATTTTACTTCAAGCATGTTGTAAGTGCAAATTAAGTTAGAAACAATCAGGAACTGGGCGAAAGGCATTTTAACTGCCTCCACTCCAACAATCAAGTACTCAATAAAGACTCAAATTAAGGCCACTTGTGCTGATGTGTTATAAAAGGGACACTTTAAGTTCTCAAACTGAAAGTATTTCGGTTAATTGGTTGTGAGGAAAGCATCGTAAATATTTTGATCTGATAAAATCTCATCTGCAAGTTTGTTTGCATTGTCGCAACTCAAGTGCTTTTTCATATGCTGCACACTCACTTACAAAAAGATATTGGACCAACACAAGGGAACACAGAATGAATCCTTGCTGCCGACAACACAGAAAGTGGCAGATATGTTTTAAATTGGCAACTTTACAGTCAGAACTATCATAATATGCCAACTCTACTTGGGCCATAACAATGCTTAACAGAAAACGCTTTTGGATATACAAAAAAAAAGTTTAAAAACAAGAATGAGGAAAAAAAAAAAAAATGGAAATAAATCGCACAACTGCAACGGTGTGTGCATATAAATTGCATTAGAAAGTTACAGGAATATGTAAAAAAATAAATCTGCCTCAAGTGCAAAGATTGAAGTCCCACACCTGTCTGGCACACACACTCAGACACACACACATATGTTACCTTAAACATAACCATTCGACTGCAGACATTGTTGGCAGACAAACTTGAAGTTCGGCGTTGGTAACCACAACCTGCCCCCCCCAATCCCCCAATCCCCCACAACCGACAAACCCAAAACCCAAACCCTTAACCGCATCCCTAACTCAAGGACTGATTCTACCTATGAACCGAATGCTGACAGGCTGGTTGGCTGGCTGACGTTACAGTTACAAGCCATTTTGCAAATGTGTTGGTAGCTATTTGGATGAGATGCGGATGTGCGATAAGCTCGAAATGCAAAAATTGAGTATAAGCTCAGCATGTGTGCGATGGAGATAAAGATAAGCAGTGAAAATAGTTTCCATCTCATTTTCATAGTATCACAAAAAGTAACAACTTAATATATATATTTATATATATATATATATATATTTATATATAGTTGAGTGTGTTCTGCCCAGGCATATCCTGCCTTGGGCAATCAGAGCATCCGATTGGATACGGATGCCTCGCACTTAATGCAAAATATTTAAAATTTAAATTAAATTGAAACATCAATTATCTGTTCATACATTATTTGTGTGTAAGGAATAGGGTACTTATACTACTATAAGTCGACACCTGTGTTTTATAGTCGAGCAACCACGACTTGATAGTTGCCACTTAATACCACATTTGTATGCTGCTCGCTCCACATTTCTCTTATTCCCAATTCAATAGAAGGGGCGGAGGAGGAGCTGCTTCAATTGAGCGCACAAAAGTAACAGATTGCGATTTACTTTTCATAGGGAAAGCGATCACTTGAATCTAATCCAAATGCCTAAAAAAAAAAGACATAAAAAATGACAGCACTTTACTCTTAAGCCTGAAATGCATTGTGTCCTAAGCTTAATTCACTTGCCAACTGTAAAAGTGGTTGCACTGCAGCAAGTCAAAGCTCAGCCAAATGGGAGGAGTAGCAGCGGACACCTGTCATCAGTCATTTGTGGTGAAGTAAGAGAAATGTAGGGTTACCACTGCCAGATGGGCTAAATGGCAACGGAATTTTCAATTAATAAAAAAAGGATGAATTACATTAAAAACTTGAAAAAAAAGGATCCGGTTAAAGTGCCTTGGGCGACAGGTTGACTGTTAAAAAAGAGCCTTAAAATACAGCAGTTAGCAAAACGAAGATTACCAACAAAATAAGATGAATTCTCAAACTTGTAGTTGGAATTATGATACTTATAACCCATTTAGAATCTAATGCACTAATTATAATATCCTTTTCCTGTTAATAAGTTGTGCTCCTTCTACTGCTTCTGTTGAAACTGTTGTGTTAACTCATCTGTCTAGAAATTCAAGTAGCCTCAGTTGGTTGGGTGGGATTTGGGTTGCAGATTGCCTCGTTCCAAGTTCGCTCTTGGCATCGTTGGGGCTACTTGAATATGCTGCTCGTTGCTGCTACTTCAACCACCAAATACAAATAAAGCAAACTAAAAGTTAGTTCAGTTTATGCCTGAAGCCAATTTACTTCTACAAATGCCCATGGAATTATTTTATTTTATATCTACAGTATGTAATAAATACCATATCTGACTCGAAAGTATATAATATATACTTTAGGGGCCTTATTGTTAAATGGGCATAAAATACAATTAATGCAATATTGCATAAATAATGGTTTAATTTGAAAAAAAAAATAAACATAAATAATTGTTCAATTTAATGAAAAAAAAAGTAAGCAATTAACTCTAATTGAATCACCGCAGATGAAAATTTTAATTAATTACATAATAGATGATGCTAGAAAATAAAGTCGAGAGGCAATTCAAGTGTGGAAAATAAACAGCTGCGGTACTCAAGTGATAAAATAGAGATTTTATGCCGAGCAAGAGAGAGAGAGAGAAACCATTGGCTGAAATGTGCATCAGCGTTAGCCACAAAACACACAATTCATATACTCTGGCAGGTAGACAGAGATACCAAAACCAACTTGGCCAAAGCCATTATAAGTAACATATATATCAAAGTGAGTACCAGAACGAGCATTGTATCTACGGGCAGATCCACATCCAAGCATCCATCTCTATGTGTGTAGATGTATCTGTTTTTACGGCTGATTATTCGCTTTATGTAGCGTCGCATATAGCAGCAGTAAAACCTGAAATGTTTGCTATGAAAAGCACAAATAATAAAGCAAACACACATATATACATATATATTATATATATATATACATATGTACATATATATATATATATATACATATATATATATGCATATCACTATGCCTGCAAATGTACTTTGTGTGTTTTGTTGTTAGAGCTACTTTTACGTAATTGCTGCACTCAGTTTAAGGACAATTGACGTGCCGTGTCTAGTTGGGGGGGGAGGGGGCGAGTGTGGTTTTTTGGTGCCACACTAGTGTGGGTCAGGTGCACGGGGAAACCCGACCACAAATGCATTTGCCGAAAATTGGTTGCCAGCAGCAAATCTTGTTTGGGGCTTGCAGTTAAATTAGATGTACAAACAGTTGCACAAAGCACTTCAAATTAAGTGAGGCAAATCAAAAGCGTCTTATAAGTCAAATACATTTGAAGCCTTAATTGCCGCATCGAGATGTATGTGTGTGTGTGTGGCACAATTTGCCAAAATTAATAGCTTAATTCAAATACGTTGTGGCATTGAATTTATGGAATATACTTCTCGGGCATCGAGAACATCGTTCGTTCTTTATTGCCACGCCTACAACTTGGTCTTGTGCATCATAAATATTTCGTAAAAATTGCCTTTAATTAATTTCAGGAGATCCAATTCTTTTGGGCAATCGAACGTAAAAGTAATTTGTGGCTACAATTTGTTGCCATTTGTCTGAGCTGAAAATGTCAATGGATTTTGTATAACAAATTCATGAAATTAATTGATTTGAATATATCTTTTCATTTTATTTACTTTCCATTTAAAAAAAAAGTTATCAGCTTTGTGCAAAAAGGATTTTAATATAAAACTAATCGATTAGAAGACGTACGACATAAATTTGCTACAGATCAGAAACTTTAAATAAAAATAAATAAGAGAGAAACAAAATGGACATTTAATTCTTAGAGAAAGTAAATTTAGCAACTTCTTTTAAACCCCAGGAAAATATCTATTAGAATTAAAAACATGATTTGTAATCGAAGATGTGAACTGTAAATAATTTTAATAAGTATAACAAAAGAAATCTATGTGTTAAGTCTATAATAATAATTTATAACAACTATATAAATAAATAAATATATATATTTTTTTAAGCTTATCAAAAGTATATTTAAAACTGTTTAAAGTCAAAGACGAACCTGCAACATGATGTAGCAGCTGGGGATGATTGAGCAACAATCAAGTTTGGTGAAAGCAAGTTTGACACTTGAGTTGCTGACTCATCAGAGGCAGTTTCCGTTTAGTATTCAAGTGACTTGCGAAGCAACTATCAGATTATGGACTCCATACAAATAGCAATTTAAGTTTAGATATGCAATCGGGACAAGGAATGGATTTGCATTCGCTTAATTGACTTTGCAGCATAGTTTTGGAAAACGCAGCAGGCGATGAGACAAGTCAAAGTTCTAAACCCCAAACCCAAAACCCAAGCACAAAACCAAATTCGAACTCAGAGCTCAATTCAAAAAAAAAAAAACAAACAAACAATTCACCAGACATAGGCAGACAAACAACGGAAACTTTGATTGACATTTCAATTAAATTATAGCCAAAAAAAAGTCATTGGCAAAGACATTTTGCGACTGCTGCTAACGAAAGATGTTTCGTTTGCAAAAAGTTTTGCACACCGAATATAATGAGATCTACGAACCGCTGTTGGTGGAGTCACCCTTCACCCTGGTCGATGCACATGGCGTGGGTCTGCGCCAATATCAAATTGGACTCTCAAGCAGCATGCTGCTCTTTGGTTGCGACAACTTCTACAAGCACGGCTCCGAGCAATGCGGTAATCCCAGTTGTCAATCCGGTACTCTGGATGCGGAAATCGAGTGCTTCGATTTGTGCAGCCTGCTGCCGTTGGAATATTTACGCTTCAATTTCTATCGCAAATACGATCGCTGCTTAATGATGATTAGTGTGCCGCCCAGTGGGTATCAGCCAACTCCGGATCGTCCGATGATCTTTGAGTTCGGCGGTCACATTCACAAGCAATACTATTTTTACACTTGGCGTGAGTGTGTCGCCAGCATAAGGACATTCCGGCCACGACTGAACCACATTAGCGGCGCCTCACCATTCTCCAGCACCGACATACAGTTGGACGAGGTGGAACACATCGCACAGGTGCATGTGCCACATCGACCGCAATCCGTTTACAGCATGTGCTACAGCTCAGCGGGCGGTGCCTAAATGGGCAAAAAAAAACCCAAACTTTTCACATTTTACATCGCATGCATATTTTATATAAATGTCTAAGTTGCTGAGGTAAGCTTTTACTGCCAATTCGATTAATGAACATTTGAAGTTGTCTACTTGTATATTAAAAGTCCACATTTTAAAGCTACTTTTTGGTCAGCTTGAAATTGAAATTTTCTTTTCGTTTTCCGTTTTTCGTTCTTTGTTTTTCTTTTTGTTTTTACAATTGTTGTGGGTGCAGCTGGCAGCCAATAGTCAGTGGTTTTACTTGGCCCACTGACGATTTCATTTATTTTTCTAAATTCCCGGCATTTTGATTTTTTTTTTTTTTTGTAGTCATTGAAAAAGTTTTCAATTTGTCGACAAAACTTAAGCCACAGCCGCAGCGGCCACACTTGTCCGTATCCAAGTCGCACACTGTCTGTCTGAGCTGTCGTGCAGCTGACACCAAAAATCAATTGCAATAAAAAAATAAATAAAAAAAAAAATACCCGGCAAATAAACACAAACAAATGCCAAACAAACACGCAACACTTGATGATATCGAATGAAACAAGAGCATCATCATCATCATCATCGTCATTTGTCTTCCGTTTGACTTGTTTTGTTTAGAGCATTTAATGGTCAAAGTTTTCAAGTGCTGTGTAATTTATTTGATTTGCTTTCGTTTCAAATCATTTCATTTAGCCTTTGGCTTGCTACAGCACAATGATAAATTACAATTTATTTAATAAATAGTACAAAATGCTCTCATTAATCATACACCATGTGTTGCCAAACCATGCCAACACACACACTCTCACACACACACACACACGCACGCAATTTTAACATTTTTCCAATAAAACCTACGCATATATAATTTTTTTTTTTGTATAAAGCGCAACATTTAACATTTTTCGCTTTACAAATGTGCGGCTAATTAATGCGCTGCCTTGAAAGCATTTTTCCACAATCGCTTCATGACAGCAACAATGCCAAAGTTAATTAAAAACTCATTGGCCACGCCCACACGCCTCACAGCACCTGTTCAACTCAATAAATAGCATTTCCATACATATTCAAAGGATCTACACAGAAACTCTGCTTTATTCCAGCATGTTAATTTATTTTCTAGCCTGAAATGGGTTAATTACTTTAAGATAAAAAAAGATCAATTAATTTCAGCATTATTTGAGCAGTAAAGGATTTCATAATATTATGCTTTAAATAAAAAATTTGGAAAAATACTAATATGTAGAACGAATAGTAGTATAAATGTTAATTATTTCAGAGTTTCTAATTATTTGCTTGATTCAGGATTAAACATTTTGTGCAACTAGTTGGTAGCAAGAGCTTTCGCTGGAGGCAATCATGCCGCACGCCGGGGCAGCGATTGCAAAGTTAACTCATCGTAATCGCACCACATGCAACACACAGCCAAAGGACTCCCTTTGCAGTTAATGCGACCAGGCATATGCTGCTGCAACGTGGCATAGCATCTATGTGTGTGTGTGTGTGTGTGTGTTTGAGTGTATTTGAGTGCATTTACATGTGGCAGGGCTTTGTTGCGGTTCTTCTTAGTGCGCTGATTTTGACTGTACACCACAAACACACATACACAATCACAAATGCATGCAATCACATAAATAATATTGATTTAGATTAAGTAGAATATTTAAAGCACAATTCATTTAATTCCTAATAGCTGCCATTTATATAAAAATTTTATATTTAAGAAAAATTTAAGTTAAACAAGTAAATAAGTAAATTGCAACTCAGATATTATAAAGTTCTTGTCGTATACTGCAAATCATATTTTAAGGTACTTGCCGTTCTGCTCAATAATATGACTTTTTTTGTCATGTGGGCCAGTAAACTTTTTTTTTTAAATAAACCATTTTGAATTTTTGCAGGCATTACCACACTAAGGCGATTGACATGCATTCATGGTAGTATTAAATTGTATGGCTGGACGTATGGCCAAGCCGAGTGCACAACAACCACAGGAACATGGTCGGAGAATTAAAGGACGAAGTACGATGAGGCTGACAGTGATGAATGTGTATAATATTTATTGAATGCCAACTTGCCGAGCTATCAATTTCATGAATTCTGCACACGTCTTTGACTCCATATGTGTATTTACTATTATATGTACAAAAGGACATATACAAATTTATAAACATGCAGGAATTTAACTATACAGGATAATGCATTTTTATTTGATAATATTTGAAATTTAATACCAATTTGCATATTAATAAATATAATAAATTAACAAGAAATAGAATATTTTTTTTTATAAATTTCTTAAAGAATGTAAATAAATAAAAGAAAATATAATATTTTGGACACCCTATAAACGAAAATAAAAGCAAATGTTTTGTATATAAATAGTTGGTATTTGAAAGTTTATTGATATTTTATGCAGTGCATTGACACATGTCTAGGCACTTAACCCGCAATCCATACTCAATTCGCTCTATTTGCTCAATTTATTTGAATCCTATCGAATTGCTTACAATCAACTAACTAACTTACATAAAATACACTTAATACACAAGCACACAAGGTGAAAGTCAACCGCTTGTAATACATGAAATAAACAAATTAACTTTATTGTGAATAGTTTGAGCCGCTTTTATTTATATAAATACAAATGTGTTTTTGGGGCAGCTTACCTGGCGAAAATTGAAAACACTTTTCCACTGTTTAAGCATGGACGTCTTGTGTTAATTTTATTTGATTTTTACACGATGCCAGCCAACTTTTAAATGAAACGGAACGTGCCGGGCATGGCTGATGTCAAATAGACGGTTTTTTGATGTGCCTCCAGATGTTAGTGACCGCAAACGGGTGGTGCGGTCAAGAAACCGCATTATAAGTTTCACCAGCAAAGAACTTTAGCATATGTGTTTGTATGTGTGTGAGTGTGTGTGTGTGTGTGCAGGTGTATATGTGCTTTTATGTGGTCGCGTACTGGGTAAGCAGTTAAATGCCAGGGGCTAAGGACTACCTTTCAGGCATGTGCTTGGCGTGCTTTGCAGCTGCTTTTCTACAAATAACAAATAGATGCTTTTAAAGTGCCAACGGAACTTATAAGGCAAAAGAGAATGACAACATTTTGTCGCCTTTTATTATAAGCCCCCACAGCCAGCCAGCCTGCATTGCTGTAGGTCAAAGTTTTGCGTGCCTGACGTGCTACACATGTCTCCGGTTGCATGTGAAAAATCAGTGCAGGAACGCGGCGCTGAAAAGTATGCTACATAAAAAGAATCCAGCTGCTTGCCTACATTTTGCTTTTGTATCAAGTGCAAAAGTGACTGCCAGCTGCGAGCAAGTAAAAGCTGTTAATGTTTATGTTAGTGATGGTTACACCCACTTACCATTCTCATACACACACGCACACACACTCGCACATATAGACAAAGGCACACACGCTCACACATACATGAAATATACTGCATTCTTGGCAGCAAACACTGACAAAGGCCAAGGCACATCAGAGTCATGACACACACTAGTCCCTATTATAAAAGAGAAGTGTGGCAAGAACGTGACGAGGGCAAAGGGCAGCAAATTAACATCATAATTAAGACTTAACTGAATATGTATATATGCACCGCATATAAATTTAAAGATGCAATTGTAAACATAATTATCTGTCGCAAGATTTAATTAAGATTGATGTTTGGCAGATTTCAACTGATCAATTTGATTGCTTCCCATTTATCAAAGGTTCGTGATGATAAGTAATTGACTTCAAAGAAATTGTCGGATTTTGCATCTCGAGAATCTTATTTATATTAGATAAAATAGAGAATTCAGCTGTTAAACCAATTTTGCTTAGAATTTTAATGTGTTCGCAATTGGTTGCACAAAATACAAGTTGATTATTTGAGAATAGCCATATGTATTTGCAAAAATATTGTGTTATTAAATGATGACAATGACAAAGCAAATAAATCATTTGCATCAAGGACTAATTCGCCAGCTGATGTTGAGCAGCTCAGCTACTTCGTAGCTACTTCCTTGCCCAATGACTTACTTGTTCTGTTAATAGGATTTTTCTTGTCGACTCATTGTCAGATTGTAAGCCAGCTGCGATATATATCAATTAATTCACAGCATTGTCATTCTTACTAAAACTACACTTATCGTATTAATTGTTAATCACGCGAAATGAACAGATGACCACAGCCATAACGGCTATAAAAGCCGACTTCTCCAACTTAGCAGCAAATAAAAGAGTTAACCAATTGCAATGGCAGCGACATTCCGGTTAATAAGACCAGCACCGCTAACGGAACGAGTCAGAACCTGGGAGGCCTGCACCTATATGTTCCGCGTCATGTGGCTGATTGGTTGGATTCCGCCGAAGGAGCGAATCTGGCGACATGTGTATCGCATCTGGACATTTATCTATTTCATCACTTTCATTTTCTATACACCAGTAGCCTTCATCTTGAGCTATATGAAGGAATTTGATAATTTTGCACCAAGCGAATTTTTAACTTCAGTACAAGGTGCCCTAAATGTGCTATGTGCATCAGTAAATGCCGTCATCGTGTACAGTTTCCTATTGCGCTTTGAGAAAATTCGAACCCTACTCGATAGATTGGATGAGCGACTGTTGAACGATGGGGATCGTCAAAAGATCCACGATGTGGTTGCGTTTTCCAATTGTGTCTATCTGATCTATAACATTTTCTTTCTCGCCTCTGTGGCGTTCCACGTGTGGACAATGTTGCTGAGTGGTAAACTGCCTTGGGCCATATATATTCCATTTTTCGACTGGCGGAATGGCATTGTTAGCTTCTGGATTCAGACGATCTATGAGTATATTGCTGTGAACTTTGTCGTCCTGCATGCGCTAATTACGGAAGCAGGTCTACTCATTTTCGCTTTCATCTTTCGCACACATTTGGAAGTGCTAAAAGATCATATTCGCAACTTACGCATGGATCCGGACAAAACGGAGCAGCAAAATTACGAAGAACTGATCAATTGCATCATCGATTACAATGTTATACTAAGGTGAGGCTGAATAACATCTAAAACTTAAAGTTATGTGAAATTTATTTTCTTTTAGATGCTACAACTTGATACGACCTATAATATGTTGCACAGTCTTTATGCTATTTCTGCTGATTGGATCAACAATTGGCTTTACAATATTCAACATTTTATTTTTTGCGAACTTCTGGCAAACCGTTGCCAGTGTGAACTATATTTTTGTAATACTCTCACAGACATTTCCCTTTTGCTATACTTGCGATTCGCTAATCTTCGACAGCGCCGACCTGTCCAACATTATCTTTCATTCCAATTGGATCGACAGCGAGCAGCGCTACAAAATCAATTTGATTCATTTTATGCGTCAAGTGCAAAAGCCGATCAAATTTCACGCTGGCGGCATAATTGTCGTCTGCATCAACAGCAACATAAAAGTGAGTTTACATATAAAAAAAAAAAAATATCTATATATTTATTCAAATAATTATATTTCATAATATTTATATTTGCAGATGGCAAAGATTGCTTTTAGCTTTATAACTTTAGCAAAAAATATGTATTTCGCTGAAAAGATTCAGTAGAAACAAGCGTATGAACACTGTGGCAGCACTCTAAGGCTTATCGTGTTGCACAGAAGGGGGGGGCAGCTCCTCAACTCTACATATTTGCACACATAGATGGTAACTGATAGAAAATTTTAGTCTCTTTACGAAAAACTGCAAACGCTCTCACTAAAACCTTACCACTTAAATTAATGCCAGGTATTTTTAAAGACTGCACTAAATATTTTCTACTTGTTTGCTATAAATTAAATTTCAATTGGTTTAATTAATATAAAATTATGTGTGTTTTTTACTTATTCATGATAAAATCACAAATTTAAATTACTTTATATTATCATAAATAAAGTCAAATTTTTGTACTGTGTTTTTATACTCTGATACCGAAAATATTTACTAAAGCTATATTAACCAAATTGGGTATATAAATTAAAGCATTATATCTCCCAATATTTAAGAGGTACTGTAACCCAATTTCTAGGAACGTTCACCACTTTCACTTCTGCTCTTATAATCATATATTTTCTTATATACACTGAACTTATTTTGTAGATAATATTTTTTATTAGTATCAGAGTGTTTCAAAGTCGGCTAGAACTGCAACGTTTGCTGTTCTTTTAAAATGAATATATAATCGGCTTTAATATACATTTTGCATTTTAATTCAATGCCAACATAATAATTCAAACAAGTAGCAGCAGTGCTAAGAAAAAGTTATTTGAAACATTTTTGCAGCAGCCTTTTGGGAGTCGAAAAGCCTTCAACATACCTGAGCAATATTTAATTTTACTTTTATTTTTTGGAGTGGCATTAAATCATAATTATTTTTCAGACATTGTTTTCCTATTGCATTTTTTTTAATCCAACAACTTTTTGATAACAATCATCGTATATCAACTATAATACTAATTTATACCCAGTGTTGATTATTCGAAAAGTTTCTAGAAAATTAAAAGCATAAATTATAAAAACAAAATTAATCATAATAATTATTATTTTAGTTCAAAGAGCTTATACAAATAATTAACTCGTTTAATGCATTCTTATGACTACAGGGTATGCACACTTATATATGAATAAAGTTGAGAATAATTTTGCCATAATATTTGCATTTTTATATCTGTTTTTCACATAAAAGTTTTACAACTACTCTCAAATAACAAACTGTCGACATTTTATGCAATTTCAATTCGTTTCTCTCAACTAAAATTCACATAAAAAGATAGTTGATAGTAGAACAATAATTCAAACTATTTCAATTTGCTTGTGCTGCGTGTGTGTGTGTATGTGTGTGTGTGTGTGTGTATTTATTTCAAAATAGTTAGACTTGGGAACATGGCAAAAATAATCTAATCCTATAATCACAAGCACACATAATTAAATTCAACATTATCATATTTATTCATGTTCCTCAAAGCAAACAAACCATGCAATCACAATGCTATTTCTGGAACTATTTGCAGTGCAAATTGTATTGTGGCAGATTTCAAAGGGGTTGGTGTGGTGGATGGTGCGGTGGTGCTGTGGGTGGATTTGTGATTTAATCTATCTCCTGTTGGCACTTGCAACATTAACAGACGGACGGCAATGGAAGACATTTAGAGCCTATTAATATGCTAAACTTGGTCTTCGGCTGGTTATGTGGGTGTGTGGAGTGGGGACGGGGACGGGGACGGGGACGGGGACGGGGACGGGGACGGGGACGGAAATCCAACAATGCGTGTGAGTGCTACAAAGAGCGTTGCCAGGGCAAACCCGAATTGGTGCTGCAAGCAAAACCCAGAATCCGGTCAAGTCTGTTATTTTGGCCAACAGAGCGCATTTCGAAGATACGCAAGGCAAACATTCATCGCAGTCGATGGTCCATGTTGGTATTTTCAATTGCAAATTGCATTGACCAACTGAACAAGACAGAGAGAGAGAGATAGAATGACAGAGACAGAGACAGCGACAGAGACAGCGACAGAGACAGAGAGTGAGAAGGAGCAATTGTTTACAGTTCATGTTGCCTGTTAAGCGCCTACCAATTGCCTTTAATGGAAATCTCGTGCGGGTCTTACTGAAACCTGCAGCAACACTTCATGTCCTAAACTGCATTCTTAGCCAATTTACTGCAAGTCGTAAATTTTGATGGCTTGCAGCAAAGCCAAAAAAATAAAATAAAAGAGTCCGTAAAGTGCCACTAAACGATTGCTGCCATTAATAAGCTGTGAAATTGAACTGCTCGTTGCATGAAAATCCATTAAATTTCTTGGTCTGCGCTTGGTCTGGGACTAGGTCAACACTTTAAACGACAAATGCGCTGACAAGACTATTAAATGTGATTTGGTAGATATATTATTATTATTTTCTTTCAGTTTTTGTTGTCGAATCGGGGCAGCAAAGAAAATGACACGTGTACACATCGCTGTCCGCATGTGCCAGTTGAGATTTACAAGGCGACATTCGTCATAATTTGTGTGGCAGCCAAGCATTTGACACGATTTGGCGTCACGTACTTCAGTGCTTGATAAATCTTGGACAGCTGCCACAGCTGCCACAGCAGCACAGCACTCAACGCGCCATCGTCATAACGGCTCTTGTTGCCACCTTTTGTCCCCTCCGTGATCTGGCACGCAGCACGTGCTCGCTGTTAACCTCAAAAAATGCGCTTCAAAAACATTTTTTAACGCGCTCTCGCGTGACCCCTTATTTTCATATACCCCAAACCCAACATCTTTCACAGGGGTTTCCCATTTTTTTTCAATCCTTCCGCCCTTCAACATTAGATGAGGCAGACCAGTCAGCGGTGGCATAACCACAAAAGGGACCATGACCACAACTTCAAACCGAGGTGATTGTCGAGACCGTTGCCTGCGGTGACCAAAAGCGTGGACAATCCCAATACCAATCCCAATCCTAGACCCAGTCAAAATCCTTTTCAGCCCCAGCATACGTGCCGTCTACGTGCGCTGGGTATTAAAGAGGCTTTACAGGGTGCTGCACAATTGAATCAATTTTTTTATTTAATCAACTTTATTATTTGTGGGCAATTTCACAGCGTTCAAATACATTTTATTATAGTGCAAAATAAATTCAAATGCATTTTTAGACTTTATTTAATTTACGTTAAAAAATTGTTTTTAAATTACATTTTTATAATTAAATAAATAAGACTTTAAGATTTTTAATTCTATTTAGCAGGCAAATACAGCATATTTTCAACCACAACAAATAAATATATTTTTTATTGTGCTGAATAACGTGCCGAACAATTTATTGTATATATTTGGAGAGTGCTTGTATAAAAATTAGAATATTTTTTATTTTAAGAGCAATGGAAACTTATTTTTCATAGCTCTCATTTATTTGCTATATCCGACATAATCCATTTCATTGTTGATAGTATCGATTTTGAATATTTTACTGTTCTTATAGTTTCCATTGAAAAAATAAACATTTTAATCTACTTAAAAGGATTTTGTTTCAAAACTGCACAAAGCATGGCATGTTTGGACACAATTTGTATTTATCTTAAATCTTTCACTAAAGATAATTGTCGCTCGATTTCAGTGATTTTAGTTGCCACAAACTTTTAAAGAGTTTTGATTATCTTTCCACTTTACTTTTACTCGAAGTTTGAAATTTAAATAAAGTTCGACAAACTAGAATTTTATCTTTAACATTTATTACTAAGAAATTTCAAGTCGTTTGCTGCACAATTAAAGTGTAAATTGCATAAAGGAAACCCTGTTAGTTGTGTGTGTGTGTGTGTGTGTGTGTGTGTGTGTGTAAAAAGAAAGGCGCGTGCTATTTAAGCCCCTAACAGACTTGTCTTCAAATTAATGACCAACAATGGGAAATGTTCATCTCTTGTCTCTGCCCGGTTTAGGTTTAGGGAAAGAGAGTCCAGTCCTCCAGGCGCCAAAGTCACGTACAACGGCGGGGCGGTGTGGCCAGTGCCACAGTCCATATTGTGTTGCCTATAAGCATGGGGCAGCCAAATGTTGCACGCTTTAAGCGATGCGCAGCTGATGGCTTTAAGGGCAAAGGACTTTTATGATCCCTCATGAAAACTGCAGACACACACACACACAAAGCGTCAGTTTATCTCGAGCGCATTTATTTACTTGCTGATCTTTCGTTGTAGGTTAAATTATTTGCGCTAGTTAAGGAGCAGAGCCCGCATTTGCAAACTGCAACAGCAACAGGAATAGTTGTGGCAGTTGTGGCAGTTTTGGCGAAAGGCTGTCTGAGATAAGCGCGAAACAGAGTACAAAAGCTGACCAGAAAAGTGCTGGCATTAAAACTGTTTCTCTGTGTTAGCCAGGCCAACTGGCCCCTAAAAGTAAGCAACACAACCACAACTGCACACACACACACACACTCACACACACACACACACACATACATGTAAACCCATATGTTGTGCAGCTGCTGCCTCAGCAACGGCAAGCGCAATTGTCATATTTGCCGCGGTGCCACGCACTCCAATTTCGTTATAATTGCATAGCAACGCCCAACGACCTTGCAACAACATTTCACAGTTTGTTTTACATTTATTTTTTCCCACTTTTTCCTTGTTTTTTTTATGCTTTCTTTTTTTTGTTTTCTTCATTGAATTTATTTTTTTAATTGTTCTGTTTTTTAACGTTTTTTTTGAATTGGGTGTCGAACTGGTCAATGGCCAATATATATTTGGCTGCACATTCCATGGGGCACATTCGACATTAATTTATGCGTTGTTGAAAACCGCAAAATGCACTTAAGAGAAATACGAACATACAGTATTGAAATCAGTTGAGGCAATATTTTATTTATCAATTACAGATGCCGATGAAATGGAAACAATGGATGAGATTACCAATCGAGATTCAATGGCACTCAATCGAATGCCAAATGCGAAAAAAAAAACAAAAACCAAAGGTTGTTCAGGCAATTGAGACAGATAGCGGCTAAGAAGTTGAATTTTGATGCCCAGCGGGTGCACAAATCATAACTGGGCCATAATAAGATTTGTCAACTGATAGTATGATGACAGCCAATGGCTTCGACATTACATTTTATTTATAGCAGTTGCTCTTGGTTTCACTTAGCGGCAGCAACTGGCAAACTGGCAAAATGGCAAACTGGCAAAGTGGCTAACTGGCAACTACTACGAAACTGATAGCAGCCATCCATAAATCTTCAGCATTACGAGTATTGAGCAATAGCTGTTGCTTTATCAACAAAACCCATAACACATTTTGGCAAACTCAAGTTAAAGCAACAACAACAACAACAATAGCAACAACGACAACATCCAACTTGACCTAACAAGAATGCCGTTGGGTAAATAGCGAACAGATATAAACTTCGAAAATACTTTAGTACTTTAAATACTACAAAAAGTCATGCCTCTAAAAACACAACCCACACACCACACCCCACAAACAGAACCATTGCAAATACAGCTCAAAGTAACTAAATCTCAATCAGTCTAATGAGATGGGAGAACTTTAAATAGCACTGCGAAATCTAGCATTTCAATGTAATTAAATTTGTTTAAAGATTGCTTTATATATATACAAATAAAAAGCAGACTTGTTAACTTTGTAAACTTGACAGCTTTAATAGTATGGCAAAAGTTAGTTATTTATTTAAATTTATTGGACACCAATGTCAAATATTATTCATGGAGGTCATTTTTGTTACACTGCACGTGCGAAATATAAATGGTTAAATTAGATTTTATATATGTAAACGATTTGGAAATACGAAAATTCGTAAAATATGTATTCTTACAGACGTAATAAATAATGTTGAAGAAATTCTATTAAATGTGACCACTGTATGAGGTTGGACTGCGTTGCAAGCACTTCAATTGTTGTCAAAAAAAAAAAAAAAACCAAAACGAAAAATGGCAAAAATTGCAGGCTGGCAAACTGAATTTATTGCAAACTAAATAAGGAAATTGAACAACTGTAAAGCATTTGGGAATGAAAATTCCTTCCATTTTTGCTTCATATGCGGGCCTCAAATCGCATTTGCTACAATTGTGGCAATCCTAATAAATGCCACAGCCACAGTCCACATGCAACATCCACAGTTGCAGTTGCAGTTGCAGTGGCAGTTACAGTTTGCCGTGGCAGTCACAATCGAAGCAGTGGCCCCAGATCGTTAACGTAATGCAATTTAAGTACAAATCAAGCCAACAAATTGTTGCAATTCCCCGACAGATTCATGGTAAATGAAAAATTATGGTCTTTTGTTTAAGTTAAGATACGTTTAGATATTCTCACTGACTTAGCAAGAATAATTCTTCAACTAAAGTAAACTAAAAGTCGGAGTTGACAACTCGTTATTAGAGTTCCAACCAAAAATCAATGTCAAAAATGACATAAAGAAAAATTTATATGTTATTTTTATTTAGTTTCGAGCACATTCAGTTAGTTCAAATCATTTTTACATTTTTTAGAAAAACTGACATCTTTAATATTGCAATAATATTACGTACAAATTTATGTCGTTAAGGGTATTTAGTCTCTAGCTTTAATAATGTACATAATTAATTGATTATCAAAAAATATTAAAATTTATGTGTTAGTTGTTATTTTTCCATTTCTTTCTTAACATAGATAGTAATAATTAAAAAGCTGTCGAATTAAAAATGCCCAGTAAATTCCCGAGGAATATTAATCTGGTTATTAATTGCAATCCAATTTATAAATATTTCTGTACTGTGCGGAAGTTCAAACATTTAATTAATATAATCCATTCGTAATGAACACAGTATTTAATACTGAAATAAATACCAATTTATTAGAACTTTTTTATTTAATTTTGAGCTCTTTTTTATGGAAGTTAATTGGCCTAATTGACTTTTAATCAACGCTCATTTAAACAAATATATATTTAATATATTTGTATTTAATTCGTATTCGCAAAGCTGTTGCATTTGATCAAATTAATTTGCAATAGTTGTGGAGGAATGGGAATCATTTCCGCAGTAACTAAAATAACATATTAACTGGCAGCTTACAAAAGCAACGATAATTAATTAATTTCACAATATATATGTTTTTAATCTGTTGCACGGCACAGAGCTAAGAGTCTTGCCACGTCGTCGCACCTTCAACAACGTGGCAAGCGACTAACACGCTGACAGCATAATGAATTCAATGACACGTATTGTCCGGCAAAAGAAAGCAACGTGCGAAAATAAACCAAAGTGAAAATGAAAGTGGAAGCAAAAACGAAACGATGCCAAATTAAACGCAACGAACTCAAAACATAACACAGTAAAAATGTTCTTGGTATTAAATGATTGGCCTTGATATACCGTGTAATAGCCACATACAATCAAAAGCAAAATATATATATATATTTTATCTCTTATAAGTTGAGTTTCTTGTGAATTTTGTGTATTTGGTAATATCTCATTTCCTTTTTCTCAATAACTTATTTTTGTTTATTAAATTTAAGCCATCACAATCTTTATAAAATCCTTGCAATTTGTTTGTCCTTGTCTTTACATCTTAAGTAGCAAATTATTATTATCAATTTTAATGCTGTCTGAATGAGGCTTATGCGAATTATAAATTAAATTATTATAAATCTTGAGCATGTCTTATCTCACTCGGCATAACCATATTAAAATAAGATGAACTGAATTTCCAAATCAAACACATTATGTCCGATTAAAATCTAAAGAAACTGTTACAACCATTTGCAATTTATTGAATTTACAGCGTAGAGGGTAAAAAGACTTGCTAAAATTGTTTGCGCACGAAAGTATGCTACGAAATATATTGCTTTGCTGCGCTAACAGTAAGTCTTCCAATCGAATTGCCACCGTCACCGC
Organism: Drosophila melanosoma; assembly: GCA_035042045.1. Lineage (NCBI taxonomy): Eukaryota > Metazoa > Arthropoda > Insecta > Diptera > Drosophilidae > Drosophila > Drosophila melanosoma. Next base: position 57,005 of record JAWNLY010000170.1, on the reverse strand, counting down.
CAGCGCACCAACCCCAACCCCACCCCCAGCCCACAACAACTGCTACTTGCGCTGCCAATAAGCAAAAGCTGTAGTAAAAGCCTGACCACAAGCGAGCTAAGAAGATGAAAGCCGAAACAACTTGTCAGTGTCGGCAGCGTTATCCTGTCAGCATGTTCTTGTGCCAATGTCGAGTAATTCATTAGCATTTAACTTGATTGACACACAAGAGTGTGGCCTATCTACCATTCTATTCCTGTCTCTGTCTCTCAGGCTTTGTGCGCCCGTTGTGGGTGTGGTTGTGTGTTTTTGTATTGTTGGATACGCACGTACACAGCTTGTTGGCCGGGCGAGCGAGCGATTTGTTTATACATTTAGAATGCGTAATGGCATTGAATTTGGCTCACACGAGACAAATCAGTGGCACGAGCACAAACAGATCGTTATATTGTTAATTTAATAAGCGCACTGGCTACACACAAACACACAACAGGTGCCACGCCACGCCACGCCCACCTGGCCGGTCCCCATGTACAGAAAACTGAAAGTCACGTCGCGCACATAAATCAATTGCCATGAGAAGGTGCCACGTGCGACATGAAAACTGCACGATTGCATGTGTTCTACACGGGCGGGCCCCCCAAAGGACCACGACCAGCACCAATAGCAGGTCCAGGAGCTGGAGCCGGAGGCCCAAAACAGCCTCGCACTTGTTACATTTGTTATTGTTTCGGCTGCTGGCTATTTTTGGCAAGGCGACAGCTGAAATTGGGGTAACTACCAAAAGGTCCGTCGGCTGTCGTTTTGGCCATAAATTGAGCGCATGCAATGAAAATGTAACGAGCGTTAATTTGTTTGTCAAGTGCGCCAAATGGCGAAACTGGCTGCCAGCTCGCTAAATGAAAAAAAAAAAAAAATGAGAAACATGCGTCTCCATTTGCGCCACAAAATCACACGAGCCAAATTGGCAACAGTGCCAACAAATGCCAACTTTAAAAATGGTTGCTGCACATCCGGCATAAAATATGCCATAGATTTTAATTGGTTGACATACGGTTTTTTTCAGATTAAATCTTTTAGTTGAATTGCATACAGAAAATATATCTGTTTCCGCCAAATTGAAATTATTTATGTGCAAAAAGGCTTAAAAACTAAAATAACAATTGAAAATTTAAATTTGGATAAAAATGTTTTTTTCATTTGAAATATAACTATAGCAAAATTCTGTTTTATAACTAAAGTTCAGATACGAATTTTTTAGCAAAGTTTTTTAATACCTGTTTTGTATGTGCGAAAATCTTGTTTTCAAATTAAATGCAGAGTCAATCTAGATGTTAAAAACTGTTTTGAATAATAGTACAATTTTGTCAGAATATATTTCAAGGACATTGATTAATCGACGGTTATCTCAGGTCAATTGACCCAGCAGTAGTTTCTCTATATTGGTTCTACAATAATATCATATCATAACATATCTACAAGCAATATCATACAGGAATATTTCTTAGTGACTATCCTTGGTGTCACCAGCTGAGAATGGTCATAGCGCCACGGAGCAGCTGCTCCACATCCCAGCCATTGCGGCGCAGGACACGCAGCGGGCGCAACGTGTCGCGCTTCATCTGTGAAGCATGAATGTGGAAAGGAATCAGTAATCAGAGTGGATAACTCAACTTACCATATTGGTGCGCATTTGGGACTGGAATTCGGGCGAGGTGATCGTGTCAACAAAGTGGGCAAAGTTGCTGTTCTTCGAGCGAGACTTGGCGATGTATTCGTGCACCGCCTCTTTGGGCATGGCAGCCAGTAGATCCCCCATAAAGGTGTGACCCCTCAAATTCTTGCAATCGCTGCTGTTGCCGGTACTTGACGGTTCCGGCAAAATTACACTGACAAAAATATCATTAATATTCTCAATGTCACCGGTGTCCACACCAGCGGTGCGCAGCTCCTCCAGCATCAAATGGTAGCCTTCACTCTGCTGCAGCTGCTGGGTAACGATTCGGAAACGTGCCGTATGGTAATAACTCAATGCCTGGCGAAACTTGGAATCGCATTGATAATGCGACTGGATGATAACCATCAGTGCATCTATATCAATGGTCTCACGCAGCGCCTGGAAATCGCCATAAAGCGTATTTTTGTCCGGAAAGTCTTCGTTCGATTCCGATTCATCGGCCAGGGCCACTTGGGCCTGGAATGCAATCACTGCGAACACTCCACAAAAGAAAGCAAATCTCTTTAATTGCAGCATTGTCAAGCTTCCAAAGATTGCAATTGGGTTCGACTCGAGTGTTGTTTGGCGCTTTTATAGGCCAACTAACATTTTGGACATTGTAGTTACAAGTATTTCCTTTCAGCAGTTACTTGGTTTGCTTATCAGGCAACATGCGCCAATAAGTCTAATTAGCAAGTTGCAGCGTCAACAACCTTTTCTCTCTCTCTCTCTCTCTCTCTCTCTCTCTCTCCCTCTCCCATTCATTTATCAGTGACTAACAAACCATCTTTTCAGTTGACTACGACCCTTAAAGAGTCAACAACCGAAAACAACGTGTTGCATTTTAAACACAACAAATTAATTATTGAGAGAATTAATTTTAAGCTTTTGCGAGACAGGTTTCTAGTAACTATGGCAACTAGTTCATTAGCAAAAATTAGAAATAAATTCATTCATTAAATAGACATAAGTGGCACTTACTTAAATTTCACTTTGGCCCATGCTATCTAAATGACATGACTGGACAATCCATGAGGCAACTTAAGCCTCTGGCACAAAAAACATTTGGCCACAAAATTTCTAAACTGCACTCATCTGCCCCTCCCCCCTTCGAACTTTACCCTCCTTGTCAAATAACTTTCGCTCTGCACACACAGCAAACAACAAGTGCTCACATAAACTTACTGTATATATATATATATATCCAGAGATTGGGCAAATAGAGAATAGGATTTGAACAATTGTCGGCAGACAGCACTTGAACCAACTTGGACAACTTGAACTTTTCCTAATTGGCATAGCAATTTCAAGCGACAAGAGAAAAAAGAAAACAAAATAAGTAAAAAAAAAGTGAAATAGCTATGATATGATTCTCAAACATTTCAATCGTTATTAGATTTGTGTTTTAGCCATATTTGGTTTTAGGTCGTCCGCCCCTCTCCCGTCACACACTCAAATCAATACACTGTACAAGCTATGCCCACACACTCACACACACACACACACACACACATACACATATGGTATTTACAATTGTAAGCTTGGATTTTAGTTTACAACGTACAATGAACAATATGTTTGTTTGTCAGTGAATTCGACTGCACCGGAAATGCCAGTTGACCGTCCCTCAGAATTTGTATTTTCTATTTTTTTTTTTTTTGCATTTCTAACACTCTTTCCGCATTTGCTGATATGTGTTCAATGCATGTTTTGAGTTCCATTTAAAAAAACATGTATAAAATTGTTATTTATTTGCTGCACATCTAACAACTTTCTAATCGAAAAGAAAGATAAATTGTATTATAAATGTATATTTTGTTGTATGACTTAGCTTTGTTTGCATAAAAATGCATTTGAAATCAAGGCAATCAATTTTTTAATTCTAGTAGTAATATTCTTTAATAATAAAATAAAATTCTGAATTACATATATGTAGTCAATTTTTGTACATGAAATAAATGAAAGCAAACAAATTTAAATAAAGGCATTTATTTATTTAACGGATAATAGCGAAATGGAAAAGCAAATATTAATAAATATTATATCAACACATTCCATATAAAATGTATAAACCTCCTACGCTATTGTTTAGTCAAAGGCTAAGTGAAAATTATAAAAACCAAAGTTGAACGGGGAAGTGTTCGATTCTGAGAATTGTAAATCGAATAATTTACTATTCAACTGACCATGTTTGCCAGGTGACCCCGATGCGATTAAATTGCCCCTGCTGTTATTTTTGTGTGTACGCTGATGTGCATATTTAAACACATTGAGTTGAGCAGACCACAATTATATATATATATTTGTATTTAAGAGTACAAATTAAATTTACAGACAACAATCACACACAGAATTTGTAATTGTGTTGAAAAGTGTTGCATACTTTCAGGCTGCGATGGCAATTTGTGCCATTTGGTCGCTGTCATTTGCAATAGATTTTCATGCAATTAGTTTTATCTGCTAATAGAATGTCACTGGCCAAGCAAACCACAAGCAATTGACTCTCTCTATACACATATGTGTGTGTTTGTATGTTTTTCAATGTGGTTATGTATGAGGATGTGTTAACAAATTGAATTTTTTTGCTTTTCTTGCGAGAGCTATTTGAGATTTTGCGCATCGACCACAAAACAGACAGGCAGCAAAAACAAAATCAAATAATGTTTCACATGAATGTACATGTGTGTGAGTGTGTGTGTGTGTGTGTCGCTGACAGTTCCACAGACTCATGTGCTATACCATTTTCATTTCCCTGGATAATTTTCTCAATTAGGCTGGCTACTTGAAGGCTTTGTGGCATTTGTGAGAATCGCTTTATTATTGCACTCAAAGAAGGCAATGTTTAGGTTGGCATAGAAATGGCCATCTAGATGGACAGATAGTACTTGATTGTTACCATCGACGCGAGTTGGTCATGTCTTAAGACATGACACATATACATGAGTTGTCCCCCATTGATAATACCTGTCCCAATGATGTCTACTTGGCAGAAACTTGAATACCAAACTAACGCCGATAATCAGGCTTAATTAGCGACAGAGCTGAAAGTCAACAGACTGCCGCATTAATACAAAATTCAAACAAACATAGAAACACACACACACACACATACATATACATATATATATATATAAAGTAACTACGCATACAAATAAAATTAATTCCAGTTAAGCCCTTGGAAGGCAAGTTTTCTATGGGGTCTCGTTAGGCTTAGCTTTTGCTTGCTACTGTTTCTGCTTCTGTTTCTGCTGCTGTGGCATCATTGACTTGCCTGCTTAATTATGTGCAAGCAACAATGATTTTAATATTATCCAGCCAGACGATAACCAGAGCCAATACCATAATGCCCCCCCTAAGCAAAGCAGCAGCAGCAGCAGCAGCAGCTAGACATGAGCCAATTGCACGTTGTCCATAACACAGCATATTTATACGCTGGATTAGGCCAGAAATGATCGAATTTAAATTCAACTCATGTTCAGGTGCAAGAACGAAGTACCCGACAGATAAATGACGTTGAACACCTGCGTTGTCAGCAGACAAATGATGTGCTGCTGTGTAAATCAGTGAACCCTGCAGGGACCCAAACTTTAGACAGACCTAAGAAATGTTAAGCTTAAAGTGCCCAAATCTAAAACAGTTTATTCACTTTTTACCTACAATTTCAGTTGAGCCACAATTTAACAGCGACAAAAAACAAACCTGTTGCCAGCTGACAAAGTCGCTGACAGACAATTTTTTAGTAGGACAAACGGTTTTTTTTTTTGATTCGAGGGTGCTCAAAATGCGTCACATAAAAAATGTCGTCTTAGTTGGAAGTCGCAGCTAAACAATTAAAAAGGCAAATGGCATGCATAGGTAAGTACACACACACGCACACAAAAAAAAAACACACACACACACGGAGATATCACACCAACTGACAAGAACAGAAGCTGAACAACAGCAAACTAAAAACAACATTCAAATGGCACAAAAACTCAGCGCAGTTACAAATCTCAATTTTTATGACAGCTCGCTGTGAATGCGAGTGAGAATGAGTGCAAATGAGTGCTCGAGTGAATGAGTGAGTGAGTGCGAGTGCGATTGAGTCTGTGAGTGTGCGGTTCTTTATCTGTAAAATGTTTGGAGCAAAACATTAAGTATGCAAATAAGTTTAAGGTATATGCGACTAAAAGCTACCCAGAAAAAGCTATCAATATTTTATAATACTTTAAAAATATGACTAGTAAAATTAAATAAGATCGTTAACTAAATAGTTGAAGTTTTCAGTAATTATAATTAGATTCCACATTTATGACAGCAAAAGAAATGATTTATATTTAAGTAGTTTTAATTTTTGGTAATTTTCTGGCTGCAACTACAACTATTAATAACAAAACATTGAGCATAGAAAATTCTTTATTTAAATTTAATTTAAATTGAATTATACTGTTTCCAAATTCATATTCAAGATGCCAATGGATATCTACCACTTGAACAGATTCCTAGTTGGGCAATAATCATTAAGAGATTTCAGGCATATGCGAATAATAGCTTTGACAATGCTAATTTTAAATTTCTATGGCTTTTAATAACAGTAATGATAACGGTTGAATGTTTGGGCCACAAGTGGCGACACATTTACCTATCCAATCGCCAAATAGGGTATCAATGTGTGGCAAGAATGAAGTTGCTGGCACACTTACGCCGTCTAAAGTCTAGACTTGAATTGAGCCCTTATGTGTGACACACACAAACACACACACACACACACACATGTACAGTATATATGTGTAGACATCAACCCAAACACACACATACTCACACCCACGATGAGTGTGACGGTGCACAATGAAAATGCCTATGGGGTCCAATCTGTTTGTGCAGCTGTTGGCTTGAGGTTTATCACTTTAATGGCTGCCATATTTGCTGAGCTTCCATTTCCATTTACTACTACAACATGTGTGTGCTTGTATGTGTGTGTGTGTGTGTAGATGGGAAAGGTGTGCGCCTGATTCACCTGTCAGCGCGTTTTCAACCAAATTGGCAACATGACTTGGCGCAAGCAAAAAGTAATTTGCGAGCAAATTATGATAAATTGAAATTGTATTCAAGCCTGGCAATGTACATCAATTCCACTGCACAGCAAACAATAACAGTGAAACACCGTTAAGGGCGCAAAATTCCGCGTTTCCCGTTAAATGTGTAGTCTGTAAAATAAGCAGCTGAGCAACAAACAAATCTCTATTAAAAGTTTCCCAAAACTTGATATTGTGTAATTTAAAGCAACTTTCGTAATTAATTACGAAACTTAAATTTGATACAATTTAACAGTTCAACAATTTTTGTGGCAACAACCATAAGAACAACAACAACAACATGAGAAAGTTCAAAGCAATTGGCAATTTGATGAAAGCGATTGATTGAAATGCAAATCGAATTCACTTCCTTGAGCGATGCCAAAAGGAGAAACTAAACTTATCACAACGTGTTTACCATAAATAAGTTAAGTGAATCCGTATTGCAAAAAAAAAAAAAAATTGAAATCCAAACTATACACAGCACAGACACAGGCAGTGAGAAAGAGAGAGAAAGAGAGAGAGAATTAGAGCGAGAGAGCTACATTATGCCAACTGTGCTTTATTCGGTAGCAAAGACATTGGGAATGCAGCTCAATTAAAATGGCATTAAATTCCATTTGGATTGCTTTTTCAAGCTTTCAACACTCGTCGCTTGCCACTCCCATCAAATCCACCTGCCGCCCGAACCACCCCCCACCCCTCTTTCCCCATCAGGCCATCGTTGACATTGCCTTTGTTTGCTGACGCTGAGCAGCTGTCTATGCATTTGGGACTTAAGCCTGAGACAGCTGCTCAAGCACTTGCAACTCAGGCCATCCAATCCCTCCTACCCCAACCTCACCGAAAGTCTTTCTCAGTCGTTGTCTTGGTCCTTGCCACATCTACTACATCTACTCCATTCCGGCTGCATTCCCTGCTGTGGTCTTTTCCATGTCAGCGATTGCTACGTTTAACTTGTCAGTGCCGAGTGCTGGTTTATTCAACAATTTTGCCGCACACAGCTATTTCTGCCTTGTTGCCTCTTGTTGATATAATGGAGTCTGCATAGCAGCTTGTTGCAATACGCAATTGCATTAGAAATAAATTTAAATTTGATTCACTTGGAATTTGTTGCTATTTGTTTCCCATTTGCATTGAATCCATCTATCCATATCACAAGTGCCAAAACTGTTCCCCAAATGTATTTATATATATATATATATATATATATATTTATTTTTTTTTTTGGTTTTTCTAAGCAATTCTGACCTAAGCTATCAGAAATACCAAAATACCAAACGTAAAATGCATGGTCTACCAAACAATGCTCACATATCAAGGGTCGTGTGGGTGGGTTGGGGGGGGGGGGGGGTATGGTGGCAGGTGTAGTTGGATGTTCGCCATGAAGTATGCATCAGCAACGAGCGCACTGAGCTGCACTTCGGAAACACTGCCACCTGTTAAATATTCAAAATCATATGCATGACAGCAGCAATGCCCGCAGCTAGGGTTGGTCAAGGGGAGGGGGTGTGTGGGTGTTCGATGAGGCAGCTTGACATAAACACCTCGCATCAATACAATAGAAGCAAAGCAACAAACAACAATAACAACAACTCACACACACACCCAGCGAGTTTTATTCGTTTGCATATTTGATTTATGTTTGTTTGTGTGTTCAATTTATGTGGCATTGAGATATTTAGCGTATATGCATGCAACATACACACCCACAAACAGACTCGTAAATATGCCAAGCTAAACATATAATACAGTCCATGCATGTGTGTGTGTGTGTGTGTGGACTATTAAAATATTTTTGTATATATATTTCTCTTCGCTATCATTAAAAATACTTAAAAAATAATTCCCGAAAATAATTTGTACGTTTTGTAGATAAAGCAAGCGAAAAAGATTAACTGCCAAATTCACAGAGAGCTTTAAAAATATCAGTTAAAATTGCCAACGGGAAATGCCGAAAAATATATGCTTAAATGATTAGTAGAAAAAAACTGTGTATTATGAAAATTTGATTATATTATTGAGATGGCATTGAATGCACAGAATATTTTAATTTAATAAACGTGATTTTAGTGACTTTGCAATAATGACGAGTCCTCAATGCAAATGTATATAGATCGAAGTAATCAGCTTATCAGAAATATTCATTTCAATTTGAATATACATTTTTGAATACTACTTTGAAATGAAATCACACAGATTGTCAAATAGATTTGGTTCAATTGCTTAGGACTTAAAGTTTATGATTAAGCTCATCATTTTTATGATGTTTTTTTTTTTAATTAAAGCAATAAATTTCCAATGCTTTTGACATGTTGGACAACATTTTAGAGCTCAAAACTATTAGAAAAATGTGATTATTCATTTATTTTCTAAGTTCAGAGAGGAGTCTTAAAAAATATGAATAAATATATATTATTTAAATATAAAAATACAAATAAATAACATATGCGAATGTCGGCATCTTATCTATATATATATATATGTGATTTAATACTGTAAATACATTAAGTTGTGTCTTATGATTAATGTTTCAATTGTGGATAAAGTAAATTTACTTGCTACGGCAAAGAAAATCAACATTGGAGCCAAACCACAAAATTGCTAATGGACAATAATGTTGTGTATAATTTTGACATGTTGTCAAGTGTAAGCTAAATAGGTAAATACCTGGATGCACATATGTAAATAAAGTAAGCAATTTGGATGCTGTTAAGCCAACTGTAAATTTCAAAGAGACGCCGTGGTTAATGATACCAAACACGAATCCCAGCGGTTTGCCTGCTGACTGCTCTGACTGGGTGACCTTTGATTATATTGATGCATTTCTAGATCATTAAGTCTGCCGTCTAAGCACCATTAGCAGCCTTGTCAATATGTGTATAGGTGTGTGTACGTGTGTGTGTTTGTGGTGATGTGCGGTGATGCGACTGTGGCATGGTGTGTGCCATCTTGCCACAATTTAAATACATTTGACTTCGAATACGGCCTGTCGCCATAATCTATGCATAGGCATAGGTGTGTGTCTGTGTGTGTGTATATATATATGTGTGTGTGTCCGTGTGTGTGTGTGTGTGTGTGTGTCCTTGTGTGTGTCCGTGTGTGTGTCCGTGTGTGTGTGTGTGACTGCGTGAGGGTATTAAGATATGTGTGCGTATATTTAAACATCGCTTCCGGCTGAGTGCACCAAAACAGTGGCTTTGGCCTTTTGAGAGTACTCGACTAAAAAATGCTCTGCTCCTCCTAGTCGAGGACCCCTAAAAGTGTGTCTTTATACGATACTTACCTATCTATAAAATGTATAAGAATTTGCAGCCTAACTTTCTCTGCGTTTCTTGCTGGTCATTCATCTCTTTATCTATTATACTTTAACTCTGTATGTTCCCAGTAAGTTTACCTTCTAAATAATATAATATAAAGATTAATGGTTATATTTCTATCAGACTTTAATCTTCTTAAGCTTCTAATAATATTATAATTAAAAAAAAAAAACATAATTATATGAACAACATAACTACTTAACATTACCCAAAAAATATCTTTTCGATGTAAGTATTTTATTTATCAGCGCATTTTGAAAATTACTATTCTAAAAAGGTCACAGTGCGGTCATAATAATAAATCTGAAAACATGAATGATTGTTATTAAAATTAGTAATAAAAAAGCTAACGTAAAAATTTTGTATATATTTACAAAAAAAAACAACGTTCCCATATTATTTATACATTTCAGATAATTGTACACTAAATTTAAGAATATAAAAACACTGACTTTCGTTTTATATATATTTTCAGAATAAAACGCTGAGTCAAAAGTAAAGCCAACTTCCTAAAATCAAATGCATGTTTTTTTTTCTGATTGTAGATCAACTCAGCCGCAGAATAATCCCCATTGAGCCGGAAATGCCAGTTTTAATAGTTGGCATGAATTGGACATTTTGATGATGACAGGGTATACAACGAAGTTGAGTTAACTCATTTGTCGCCTAATGGTAAATCAATGCGCTCGCCCAGTGACCCAGAGTGTGTCCTGCAGCCAGCTGGAGGCAGCGGCAGCGGCAGCCAGCTGTGGTTGATCCAGCTTCAATTTCACCAAACAGGCATCTCATCATCATCATCAGCAAAACAGTAAAACAGTAAAAGTAGCAGTAACAGTAACGGGCAGCAGTATATGTAAGAGATTTAAGGTTCAGGAACAGTGCCAGTCGCAAATGTGTTGATGACACTTGAATGAGTTTTGGTCTTTTGTCCGTTGTCGCTTGTCGCATGTCGCTTGTGTTGTGCCTTTAACATTGACGTCTTACGCTAAATTGCACGTATTATTTATACATAAGAAATCAACTGACCATAAGTTTTGTATATTAGCTAATCGGCAACTTGGTCATGGCCAGAGCTTAATGTGCGGCCAAAAAACCAAAATAGACCATATCCCAATGCCCATCCAAAGTGCCACAAAACATGGTTAGCGAATGCGTCACAAATCCTGATAAAGCTGCTAGATAAGTCATTAGAATGCTACTTAACTCCATTGTTTGCTGTGGCAATTGTAACCCTTGGCTCTGCGGCACATTAAATTCCAATTACATGACAAGTTACTGCTGTTAATGGCCAAGTTAATGCATTTGCAGCAGGCGGGGGCGCGTTAGCTTAAGTGCTGATAGGGCGTGGCCCGCAAACACATTTTGCATACCTTTTATGTGTACAAGTAAGTATATATATATATACAAATTTATATATATATGTGTATATGCATGTATATTTGTATATATAAAAGTATTTATATATATATATATATATATATATATGTATGTATTGTTTTGTATAAAGTGCGAGTTTGTACATGAATTGAGTGAGTTGGTTTCTTGGTGTTTTGGTGAATATGTTTGCGATTAAGCATTAAAGTCAAGTGGGCTTTTTGCAATGCTGTTGCTTGTTAATATTTATAAATAATATACATTTAGGCATTTGCTTGTTACACTTAGTTGTTAACTTAAAAATAACTTACAACTAGCAGCCACAAAAGTTGAAGTGTGTTATTGTGTGTTTGTGTTTCTTTGTGTTTGTGTGTGTGTGTCTGTGTGTTTGTGTGTGTGTCTATTAAATGCGAGCTCCTTGTAAATCCAACAACAAGTGGCCCAAGGCTGTAGTGCTGGTTATCCTATCAGTTGTTTTGTTTATTTTGTATTTACTGCTTTTAATGGTTGGTTTTGTATTTGGATTTGTTTTAGATTCGAATGCAGGTGTGCATAACTAAAGAGTAAACCTGTTTAATTAACATCACATTGGTTTAGAAAACAGTTAACAAATTCTCTGGTGGATTTGCCTGTTCTTTCCTTATTCTCTTGCTCCTTTCAGTAGCAACACCAGCGCGACCTTTCTGGCACCCCGAGGGCAATGTTCTCGATGGGCCACGATGGCGTCTCCAAACGACCCTCGGCCGTCGCCTTCACATCCTGCCCATCCACCGGTATGCCAACGTGCACATAGGGCAGCCGGAACGCCGCATTGTGCGGATTACTTGCGAGAGCTGCGGCTGTGTAGCTGAAGGCAGTGTTGCTGTTGGTGTAGGCCAGCGAATCGCTTGACTCGAAGGAGCGCAACGAAGGATTTTTGCCCTCATCGGCCAGCCGCACCAATCCAATGGCCGTCGACAGAAAGACCTGCTGGAGTCCCTGATCCGTTTCGGTGGATGTCTCAAAGTAGGTGGCGCCAATGGAGCTGGCAAATAGATAAGCCTCATCACGTGAAACGGCACGCTGCGACTGCAAATCCATTTTATTGCCGACGAGCGTCAGTATCATTGGATCTTGGACGTTACGATGAAGCTCCTGAATCCATGATTTAATTTCGGTGAACGTCTTATATTGCGTTATGTCAAATACCAAAATGGCTGCATTCGCATTGCGATAATACATGGGTGCAACGGCTTTGAAACGCTCCTGTCCGGCCGTATCCCAGATCTGCAATTTCATGTGGAATATGAGTACTCAATCAAAGTGGCAAGCAACAAAAAAAAAAACACACAATTGGGGTTCAGCACTCAAGAGTTGGCTCTTTAATTGAGCCATTCTGCGTTTATTCTGCAATTTCATTCTTTATATGTATTTGCGTTTGCTTTCCCACAACAATAATAACAATCATACTGCTCCGCGCTCAGCTTTATGGTTCTGCACAATTCAAATCTTCATAAAAATTTGGGGCAACGACATGTCCAGAAAGCAAGCCAAACAAAGAGCTAATAATCTGTGCACAAAGCGCCACCAAAAACTATTTGCCATTATGCGCTTTTCATGCTAACATAAATACATACAGACATACATACATAAATACAAACATATATATACTATATAAAAGTAAAGTCAAAATCGCGTTGCAGAATATACGAGCAGCTATTTGTGATAGGGGTGGCAACCCTAGCTTAGGGAGAAATATCCTTTAGCTTATCAATAAACTATAAAAAATAAAATAAAAACAAAAAACAAACCGAAAGACCGTCGAAAAGTTAAGGCAAATAAACACAAAGTGCACTGGACCAAAAAGCATAAAAAAAATAACAACAAGAACGCAAATAAACAGACGAAGATATAACAACATTAAATACAAGACAAAAAAACTAAATAAAATATAATCCAATCTCCTTACTCACTTGTAGTTTAATTTTGACATTCTCGAAGATGATGTTGCAGGTGAAAAAGGAGACGGCTATCGTCGGCTCCTCGCTGGGAAGAAGAGAGTTCTTAATGTATTTGAGGACTAAACGTGATTTGCCCACGCCTGAAAAAATAAAAAAAAAACACGATAATTTGATAGATAAACGTTAAATAAATGATATCAAACAACTAAAATGCATAGCTATTTTAATGAAGATTATTAATCACTTATAAATTTATACATTTAAAGTCACCCTTTGCCTATCGTTCAAATATAAATAAATAATTAAGTGTTCCTTTTTATGAGCAGAAATAATTATCCACGAATCAGCATCAACTAAACTGAAAAAAATGATTCACTTACCCTTTGAAAATTACACAACAAATTAAATAAGAAGGAATCTGGCAGTTGCCATTAGCAATTAGAATTGATTACGAGTCAGACTCAAATAAAATGATTCACACTAATTCACTTAACTTATCGAAACTCTATGTTAAAAAATGTATTTCTTCACTGATAAACACACAGACATCGAGATTGAACAACGAAAATATATAAAAATTCATATAATGATTATGGCTGCTCCGTCAGCAAATGGGATTAATTACAAAATAGACTCTAAAGTACAAAGCATTTTCATTGTATATACAAAATTTTAGTTAGTTTTGCTACTCAGCACAGACAAATAAACAGGCGTGCTAATAATATTTACCTGATAAATATACAAAGTAGACCACGTAAAAAAAAGAAGAAAAACGAAAGAAAACAATCGGTGCAATTGAGGCACAACTAGTTTTAAGATGATAAGAAAACGGTAACTGAATTATGTCCACACATTCCAATGTAAACAATAAACAAAACAATAAAAAATAATATTCTGTTTATATTATCATTGCGAAAATCCCCAGAAGACGATACGATATCGATGTTGACTCATTTTGTAAAAAGTACAGTTTAAGCAACAGCCAAACTTAATATGAAGAAAGGGGATAATTCCATTTGCACTGTAAACAGACATAATATAAATATGCATGTGTGTGCGTGTGTTTGTTGTGTGTACTTTGTATGTGTGGTTCAAATTCATAAGCCAACTGACCTTGCAAAACAACTGTACACTAAACAACTATATAAATGTGCACAAAGCAAAAAATAATAAAAAAAAAAGGCAAAAGCTCGTTGCTTTTGTGCGTTTCTTGTACAAATTTCTGGAGTTGTAGTTTACCGTTGCCTCGCAAAGCTTTTCAAGGCTGTTGCTTATCGATTCGAGCGCGAGAAACTGCAGTCTCAGCTTTAGTATCTGTTATCTGAATGATAGTACTGAAAAGCACTGCAAGTAACGGGCTAAATACCGGGATGAGATACACAAAACGGTTTTAAAGTGCTTCAAATTCCCAACTAGTTAGAGCTTACCTCGCGAGCCAAGCACGACAACTTTGCCCTCAATTCCACGCATGTTATTGTCAAATCAGTTGTTTGGCATTTTGTGTAGTTGTTGACAGAGCAAAGAACTGCATATATATGTACTTTGGTGCAGTAGTTAAACAAGAGAAACTTTGTTGTCCGCTCAGTTAGCTTTATTATCGCGCTGTCCAATTGAGGCACACTCTGAATGCCTTTGACTGTTGTTTACTATCACTTGCAATAATAATATGATGGATATTTTTATTGTTTTTGTAAAATGAATCGATGATTTCGATGAATGCATAACAAAACAGCTGTGAACTGTTATCTTCACTCCCTAGTAGAGTGGAATGTTTTGGTTCCCAGCTGTTAAGCCAGGGCTGCACTGATTTAAAAATTGTTTTACATTTATAAATAAAGAAAGCGTAATTTGTTCGAAGATTAATGTAAAAATTATTAGTTATATATATATATGCATATATGATATATATTACAATACGTGCAACACATACAAACTCATTTAATATATGCCACAGTAGTGATTAGCAGACAATAAATATATTAAAACAAAATTTAAACAAATTAATAAACTAAAGTAAAAACCAATTGAGAAATACAAACAAGGCGCAATACCATTAATCTGAGTAGTATCGTTTTCATTTAGTATGTGAGTATCGGCGTATGCTTGCAAGTATCGATATACGTGACATCTATCGACATGCACCGAGCCGCCGCCAATTTCTTGGTGACAGATGTTGGCGCACGCATCACATATAAGTAAAAAGAAAAACAATATATTGCATATTAAATACAACTATTCAATGCTTAGCTAATAAAACTAATATATATATGCAATAACTGCCAACGCAGCGCAATCACCACTTGCTATTGCTGAAAACAGGAAAAGTGAGAGAAAATTGCAACAAATGCGCGCGCGTTTTTTCTTGATGTTGCCGCATCATTAAGTGAAAAAGTGCCACATTTCAAGAGGTAAATGCAATCAAATAATCCTGACTATAGGCAAATGCCTAATGTTTATTTTCTTGTGTATATAAATCCAAACACCTGCCGCTGTGCTTTTGCCTATAAGCAGAACGCAATTTATTTTATCTCTAGACGAGCCTGTACTAAAAAAAATGAAAGCTTGTGGAATAAAAGCGTAATGCAAAACATTCAAATTTAAGTTGTATTTTAATTATTTAATGTTTAATTTGTAGTTGAAGCTGTGGAGAATGGCAGCAATTAACTCGCTGAAGATAAACAACAGCTACGATTCGGATCCGTCCACAGGCAGCGGAGTAAGAAACGCCTTAAATTTTGAATTGAATAATACCTTTTTACAATGTAAAATACAAATTGATTTTGTTGCAGTCTTCGCTAAGTGATAACAATGATTGCCAAATATCTGACGAGGAGAACATGAATCTACCATATCTGCTTAAGCCCAAATCACTGAGCACGCCCCAATCAAATGCTGCCAACAACAAACACATGGCCAACAACAGTAAATTGAGTTCGCAGACAAGCAGCCAAGAGTCCCAGTTTCGTGGCTTTGGCGATGATCCCTATGTCAACATAAAGCTTTACGGCTCACAGCTGCAGGAGCTGCAATTGCCCGATCCGAAGGAGCAGGGGCAATACGGAAAGCAACCGGCTACTGGGTTAAGTGTTTTTCCCAGGTTCTTTAACAGCATCCTCGAAGAGAATAGCTGTAATGCTGTCGATATGCCGGTAACTGCATCTGCAACTGTTGCAGCAACGACAACAGATACCCCTTTATCCTTTGATGGCAAAATTAAAAGTCTGACTGAGGCGCCAAGCACATCGCAGCCGCAAAGTCAATTGCCACAGCAGGCGCCACAATTGTCGGAATCGTTTATATACAAGAGAATCAATAACGAACGCTCGCCCGATCTGTTTGCGGACAGTGACGAGGACGAAGGCGATGAGCCAACGGACAGGGGACTGGGAGCAACGCTCGAGGATCTTCCCGAGGTGCTGGAGGACAGCCAATGCGTCAGCGAGGCGCCATCAATGAGTCACAATGCCAGCGCTCGCTACTCCCTCACAGCACCTACCGAGTCCAGTTTCGTCGATGAGCAGACGACAATGGATGCTCAGCTTGCGAGCAGCGATCCGCGCAAGCATTTCATCGAGAATTGTCGCCGGGAACGTGAGCTCTTTCGTCGCATACGGCGTTCCTTGCAGGGTGTCCGTCCGCCGCCCACGGTGACCACGCCTGACATTGATGTGATCAGCACGGTGGTCAGCATGAAAGCCACTGTGCTCAACTTTCTAGTTGCACCCGTGCTGCCATCGAGTATCGAGGACAGTGGCATCTGTGCCACAACATCGCTGCTGAAGCCCACGCACAGCTTGGCCGAAACTCAGGCAATGAGCTGGCGTGAAATTCTCGGCGTGCGACAACATGGACTGAGGTAAGTCTTTAAAGAGAAATTTAAGTGAAAAGCAACTCTTTTTAACTTGACTTTACTTTTCAGCTACAACTTAAACAAAGCAGCCGAACAAAATGAATACCTCAGTCTGTCGGTGGTAGAGCGTTATGTGGGCGCAGAGACTGCCACTTCCTATGTCCGCTCCCCGTCCAGTGCCAAGAAGCGCAACATGCGTCTAAAGTGAGTCGTTCACTTATTGTTGATACAAACTATTTCCTAATTGTAATTTGTATTTTACTCTTGCAGAATGCTCACAAAATCGCCAGGTAACCGGCTTAGTCACTTGGCCAAGCGGCGAGCCATATTCTCATCGGCCAATCTGGCCACAAACTCCATCAAACTGAACAGTTCCATGGGCCCGCAAATAATGCTGGATAAGAAGTGAGTCGTTGCTGTTCACAATTGCTAGTTGGAAATTAACTAAAACAAATTCATTTGCAGAAAGGAACGCAACAAGCGAAAAGCAACACCAAAACGCAAAACGCCTGGCAGCAAAAAGAAAGGTTTATTTATTTATTGTTTTGGATATTTAAATGCTAAAATCTAATAATTTTTCTCCTTTGCTTTGCATATTTGCAGCTCGCAAGACGCCGTCTTCGTCGGCGCGCAAGCGACTTTATCGCACCGATCTCATCAAGCCGGGTCCATCGCGTGAAACCTCCAAGCGCGCGCTATTCCAAAGTCCGGCCAAGTCGCTGCAGCAACAACAGCAGCAGCAGCTGGAGAAACTAATTCCGCCCAAGCCGCTCTTCAAGCCGGAGATTGCTAATCGCGTGGAGCGCTCAAAGCGAGCACTCTTCTCCCCCGACAATGGCAGCCAGCAGCAGAGTGTGGCATCTGCCGCTGCTGCTACTGCTGCTGCCAGCGTTAGCAATCAGCTGGAGACGCTGTTGCTGAAGCGCAAGCGGAACGCTTTTGAGGATGAGGATGTGCTGGCGAGTCAGAGCAGAAAGCTCTTCCGTAGCAGCAGCGGCTTGACGCCACGCGCCCTCAAGATCAAGAGTCAGAGCTTTTGCATTGGAGCTGGTTCCTCCACAACGCCGTTGCAACAAACGCCAAACTGTCTGCTGCAACAGCAACAGACAACGACAATGAGCAGCACTCGCCTTGGCCATGGCCTCAGTGGTAGCAGCAGCAATTTGGCAAGTTACAGCACGCCATCTGGCATCAAACTTCAACGTGCCCACTCGGAGATGAGTGCAACGCCCCAAAGCGCCATGACGGACAATCAGCGCAAGGTGAGCACTGCGATCTGCATTGCAATTAACTAATTAAATTGAATAAAATTATATATTTTAATTGAGAAAGTAAGAAATATTTAAATTAAAACTCCCCCAATTTCATTTCTCGTTACAGAAACTGTTGTGGGCCGTGTCGCAGGCGCTGCAGGACAGAAAGATATCCGTCAAACACGAGAATTTCCGTCAACATGCTGCGGACTTGGCACGCATTGTGAAGCGCATCTTTCAGGAGTTCCATCAGGGCCACACCACGAGCAACAGCGAAACTCTGCTGCGGTGCGTAATCCATTTGATATTTAGTGTATAACTGATTATATTTATAATTACCCAATCCTCTGCAGGTTGGCCAAAAAGTATGCGTTCAGCGTGACAGCAGGCAAGCAGGCGGATGACATTTATCTGCAGGCGCGCATGCACGAGAGTGAGGCCAAACGGCAGTCGGGCACACGTCTGTCCGGCTATATTGGACCCGAGGAGTTTGCTCAACGCAAGTTGCTCTTATCGCAGAGTTCCACATCGTCTCAGCTTATGCGGAGCACTACTGATGGTGGATCCATTCACAATCTGTTTGTTAGCGAGAACTCCATCGACTCGTTTGGCTTCAGTCAATTCAGTCAGGGCTCTGTTGCAACACCAGTTTCAGCATCCGCATCGCAGTCCAGCTTTATGGAACGCATCTCGGAGGATCTGTTATCCAGGCAGCTGCCCATCCTGCCAAATCCTTCGCTACAAAACAGCTCGTCAAAGAGCAATTTGGGCGGTTTGGCGCTGCGCGAAAATGTGCACTGCGAGCAGCGACGCTCGGCGCAAAAGAACTTCACCGGCAAGGATCAGCGCAATATCAGCCCCTACTACGGTGGCAACGGCAACGGCAACAGCAACAGCAACAGTTCCGCCCGCAAGCTGCACCCAGCTGGCCCAATGGCAACCAATGGCGGCGACTCTGGTGCCAAGGCAAAGCGACAGATTTCATTTGATAGCTAATTGGTTTTATTTTATTTCATTTCCCGGCCTGTTAGATATGCCAATATTGTATTTATTTTTTTTTTCCAAAATGTTGTTCCACACTGCTTTGGTTGTTTTTACTTAGACTAATTTTTTTAGTTCGCCGTAATCGGTTCATATTAGAGTACTTTAATAAATATTCAATTAACAACATGAACTGCAATATTTGTACGCTAAAAACACAATAAACTTGAAAATTGTAACTAAAGTAGCTGCTTATGAAAATGAACATTTTTATATATATATATATATTAGTATGTATAGGGTAAAACTTTTATTTGTCTGGCACTACAGCTAATAACTAGGTAAAAAGAAATGTGTTTAATCAATTGTAAAACTGAATAGTATAAAATAATATAATAAATTCCCAACTCAATAATAACCGCTGCGATTTATATATCGACGCACCAGCGTAAAAGAGACGATGTGAAAGATCAAAGCAACCATCAGAAGGCTAACACAATCCAGCCAATAGGTGTAGTCGGCGGTGCGAAAGGAGGCCTGCTCCAGCACCTCCAGACCTGTCTTCACGCACGGATGATCTTCGTTGACCGGACAATCTAAGCGGAAGAGTTCAAGATTCAAATACGTTACTTAAATAAATATTTATTGTTATAAAACAATCTATTTAAATAAATTTAAATCTATTTCAGATTGGGCAATTTTCTATATCAATTTAAATGATTTTAATTTAAAATAGTTTTATTTGTAATTTCTTTTGTTGATTAGACAAAGAGTTTCTAAATTATTTTTTTAAAAATAATAGAAAATTTAAATCAAAATAGTTAGATTTAAATTTTCCCTTTTTTTTAGTTGTGTTGTCGAAAAAGTCAAAGCCAATCATAGCTTATAATAATATCAGTTAGTAAATCTTACCAATATTGTCAATGTCAATCCAAAATTTGTACATCAGCGCCTCGTTGGAGTAGAAGAAGAGTGAGAAATACTTGAGCAGTGGCACGGAATCGACATTCATGTAGGTGCCGCCGAAGATGAGGAAGATCAGGTCGAACGGTGCCGCACACTCCGATGCCATTTTGTCCGTCTCGAAAAGGCTGGAGAGGAAGATACCATAGCCAACGGCCGCGATGGCCGAGAGACTCATCAGGAAGCCCATCGTGACGTAGAGCAGAAAGCCTCTTGTGTAATAGATCGAGGCATAGATGACGGACAGAAACACATAACCCTTGAAGAAGGCCACTGGAATGAAGGAGACAACCAGGGCCACATAGTAGGCCGAAAGACTGTAGGTGCCTTCGCCCACTTCGCGCCTTATTATGGGCAGAGCGCCGGGAAAGATGTAGGTGACCCCGTAACTGAACGTGAAAATCATCTCGTTGCTCAGCATAAATATGGAACCACCCACATCCTGCACAGTGCGCTGCGTCAATCCACCAATTCCCGAATACAACAGCGACAGCGTCACGGCGGTGATCATGAAGAAGCCAAAGCCAATCAGTCCACTCTTGATGTTGCGCAGATCCTCGGTCATGAAGCGTATGACCAGCAGATACACCTGATATATCCACCGTATCTTTCTAAAGTTCTGCACATGCTTCACATAGTCACCACTATACTGCTTGGCCAGCAGCCAACTGCCGCTATAAAGTCCCTCCGTTTCATGCTCATATTTCGCACGGAGCAACTCGGCAGCGCTCTTCGCACCCTTGCTGTCCACCAGAGTCTTGACATAGTAGTCCGCCGGATTACAGTTCAATGGCAGCACAAATCCCAGGCTGTTTTGGTCATATTTTATATATGATAAGCAAATAAAATAGTAATAAAATTATAAAAATTTATAAGCAATCTCAAAAGTTTGTTTATATTAAATCGTCAAAAAATAAACAATGTTGTTTTATAGTTTAAAAAAAACTGTCTGGGAACCAGCCTTTTTTTCCAGTGTAGTCGATAGTTTTGCGCACTTACTTTGTGAAAAATTTGGCCGCCTGCTCGGTGCGTCCCTGGTAAACGATGCGTCCAGCGTCCATGAGAATGATGTGCGTGAATAGCTCAAAGATGTCCGATGTCGGCTGATGGATGGAACAGATGGCCGCCTTTTTGGGCATGCCATTTGGACTGCGGTCGAGCACGTCCAACGTGGGCAGATCCTTCATCGCACCAGGTAGCAGTAGGCTACTTTTGCTTCTGTTGTCCGTCGTAGCTTCCATTTCGAAGAAGTGGCTGCCACTGTGGCTCTCGTCACTGCCGAAGGAGTCCTCGCCATAGACCTGAGTCAGGGAATGCTTCGCAATGCGTTTGCGGGTGCACAGATGACGCAACGTCTTAATGACCGTGTAGGCACTGAAGCTGTCCAAGCCGGTGGTGGGCTCATCGCAGAACAGAAAGATCGGATCTGTGATGAGTTCCTCGGCCAGGCTGAGACGCTTCCGCTCCCCGCCAGACAGCTCCTGGATGCGTGTGTGTGCCGTATCCCGCAAACCAACCGCCAGCAACAGATCCGCGACCCGTTGCCGTTTCTCCGCCTTGGTGGTGCGACGATGCATCTTGAAGTGGGACTGGGTGGAGAAGACATGTTTTTTGAGGACTGTGAACTGCGAACAATAGTTGCAGGAAGACTCACCATAAAATACAAATGCTCGTAGGCTGTAAAGGTTTTAACATTGATCTCAAACTGCGGCAGAAAACTGGAGATGCGTGTCATCTGATCCCGCTTCATGGCAATGCCATTTAAAACCACATCTCCGGTAAGATTACCACGCAAACGTTGCGAAATCGCTGCCAACAATGTGGTTTTGCCCACCCCCGATCCCCCCACAATGGCGATGAGGTCGCCCGTCTTCAGGTGACCGCTGACTGCGAAAGAGCGAGAAAAACCACCAACACCACAATTATTTGGATTGGCCAATCTGGGCATTTTGGTCTTTTGGTTGCTTTTGTTTCCCAGCGTCTGATCTTACCGTCGTGCAAAATGCGCAATTCACGTTTCTTCCGGCACTCATTCCAGAAGCTGAAGTTGCTCTGCTCCTGCGCCGGCACATAGTAGTTGAGCTGCTTCCACTCCAGGCACAAGCCACCACCACCGCCACCACCATCATCATCCATATCTCTTGGCATCGCCACAACAGAGTTCAATGGACTGCAATGGAATTGAGGAAATCCAAATTTCTTGCCGTATTTTGGTATTTGGTTCTGAATCGTGTGCAGCAGCTCGTGATACTGGAGCTGCACTTAATCCACGTCTATCACTTGGCTGTCAGCCTAATCTTATCATCTGCTTTTATCTTCTTATGTTTGTTATTTGCATTTTGCTTAGGGCTCACACGACAGATTCGTCACACATTTAGGTGGGCGAAACCATAAATCTGTGCACAGCTAGAGAAATGCATGGAGCGCCGGGTGTGGATGGAGCTAGAGCTGGAGGTCTGGTAATCGTGGCTAACCGTTGACAACCGTTCGCGTCAAATGACGCACTTCAACTGTGAATCTGGCTCGTTGATGTTGGCGTTTTCTACCCCAACTCGGGTAACATTAAACTTGTGACCCCCTTTTGGCTTAACCAGCTAATTGTCGCTTATCAATCTTCACATCTATCTGCCTCTGCATATAATTAACTGTCTATATATATGTATATATATATATATATATATATATATATATATATATATATACATACACATTTTTATATTATATTTGCTCTGGTATTTTATTTCTGGTTGAACGTAGACAACGCAAAGCTTTTATTTAAGTCAATGGCCAATGGAATAGGAATGCCGCCAAAGAGCACCGGCAAATTCATCAAAATAAGTACAGTGAAACTTGTTCAACTCGAACTAACTTACTGTAGAAAAATAGGTTAAGTATTTATGTTATTTTTGAAATTAATAAAAAATTAGTAATTGGCACGAAAAATAATCAACGACAATTTCGTTTTCTTTCCTTTTTAAATTACAATTTCTTTTTTGTAATTTCTTCATTTATCTAGTGAATAAAGTGATTCCTTTTTCTATTTGATTATTGAGTACTATAGTTAATAATCGGAGCATATCTGATTAAAACTAAGTTTTTTTTTTATTATCGATTTAAAGTTTTTAACTCTACGCATTTAGTTTCAATATTTTATTTCTGATGACAAGATTTTAATCGGAGTTGATAATTGAATCTATCTCGTCATTATTTGCGGCACGCTTTATCTCCCTTGGATACAAGAAGCTGTTATCTCTTAAATGAAAGCATAAACATTAATTATGTAAACAAAATTCAGACAATGAGAAAATAATTTATTATAAACGGAATTGACAAATTGAGAAAGTCGCATCTTTGATGCACTTTTTAGATCATTAACTGTAGAATACAAAATCAGTTAACTTTGTCATAATCAAGTCAAGATATTTAGTAGTAAATGCTGAGCACCTTGTGGAATGGAATGTACTCCAGTTTGGTGGCATGTTCCCGTCTGTAATCCCAGAGGTACTGATCGATGAGTATGGAATTGACATTGCGTGCATCGACATCAGGATGCTTCTGCTTGAGCTTCGCTAGCACGCGATCTTTGACCTCTTCGATGATGTAGATGGAGGCGCCACGTATCTCCACCTCCCTGGCATCGCCATTCTGCAGAATGGTGTCCTGCTTGAGCAGTTCCGTCAACTCGGGGCTGTACTCCAAGCTGCCAAAGTGTACCAGGACTTGGGGTACGCGATAATCCGCAAACATGGTCACCTTTTCGATGTCATCAAAGTGGCCCAGTCCTTCGCCACGATAACAGGACCACAAATCACCCACAAGAATTTGGACACGCTTCCAAATTGCGACACGCTCTCCAGCAAACTCAGCTTCATCCCGGAAACAAGGAAACTCGGCCACAACTAGCTGCAGCAGCTCCACAGCCGAATGCTTGGCTGCCTTAACAACATTCTCAAACTGGCCATTCCATTTGGCCAAGAGACGTTCTCCCACCTGATGCAGACACTCCAAGCGCTTCTCGAGCAGCGGTATCTTTGTGGCAGCATCATCCGCTCGGAATATATGCGACAACGTGGCCAGGTCCAGTTTGGAGTAGAATGCGGGATTCGTCATGTCCAATCCTTCGTCCATGGCTCGGTTTATGGCAGCACACAGTGCAAAATAGCCGGTGTAGCCATTTACCTTGTATTTGGTGTAGTTTGCTAAATGCAACTTCAGTTAACATCGATTATTAATTACTTGGCATTACTCACTTGGTGTCCAAAAGCAAAAGTTCAATGTATCCACTATGAAAATCCAGTTGGCTGCCTTCAAGTCTTCCCTTTTCGGATGCAATTCGTGTTGCGAGAAATTCTCCACATCGATGCGCTTGGCTGAGAGCACACGGCATATGTCAATTTATAATTATATAAATATTTAATGTTCACTTACCAATTACACCACTCACAATTTCCTCGACCAGGCGATCGACACCTGCTGGCAGCACTTTTAAATATTTTGCATGGCGCACAATGTGTTCGCCGGATTCGCGCGGATTTAGCGTGCTGCTCA
Organism: Drosophila melanosoma; assembly: GCA_035042045.1. Taxonomy (NCBI): domain Eukaryota; kingdom Metazoa; phylum Arthropoda; class Insecta; order Diptera; family Drosophilidae; genus Drosophila; species Drosophila melanosoma. The sequence continues at coordinate 32,023 of JAWNLY010000170.1, read as the reverse complement.
TCTTGGCTAGCGTTCTCTAATAATAGAATATCGATAAGTTTCCTACTTTGTCTATTCTTCTTTTAAGTTGCGTTATTATCGAAAATCGGCGATAAAAATAGACACGCACTTTTCAGATTAATGGAAAACACTTGGGTGAAATGTCAACTACAAATAAAGAATAACTACAAATAATACAAACAAAATTGTAAGTAACACATATTTTTTTTTAAATTTATTCATTTCTGTCTGGAATGTGATTTAAGTGTTTTAAACTCATTGGCATATATACATTTTCAAATATCTATATTAATTTATAATTGAGATGCGAAAAACTATTTTGGCATTAGGAACTAGAACTGTATGTTGCTCTCATAGAGAAGTTTGAGTAGGTGTTGTCAATTTCTTGGGATCCAAAGCGTTCCACAAGCGATTAAATTCCGCCTCAAATGTGCTGACCAGTTGCTTTTTCGTACTGATTACCAAGCACTCCCAGTTGGCAGTACAGGCGCTGTCCGTCCAGTTGAGGGAACCGTTGATCAGAGTGGACTGTGATGGCCCACAACTTCTTCGACTACGCCTGCGCCGACAAATCTCTTCGACACGTACCCCGCCATCGATCACACAGAATTTGTGATGCATAATGTAGCGGGAGGTGACGGTCCGCACCAGGACACCCAACGCAATCAGACTGTTGATGGCCGCGCCTAGATTACAGCACGACATATTCTTATTAAGGATTATGCGCACGATGACGCCACGCTTGAGGGCAGCCAGCAGGGCCCGCTCCACGTTACCCGAATTGAGGGTATACATGGCCAGGTCGATGCTATACTTGGCCTTGCCCAGCTCCTGGATGAGCCGATCCACCAGTCGATCCACGCAGTACTCGTTCGTGCATACGTATCTGGTGCCTGCCTGCCTGTACTTGCGGTGCTCCTGCAGGCACTGATAGCGCAGCTCGTTGAACATTAACACCTCGTTCAGCTCTCGCTGCGACTTAAATTGATTGCTCACCAATTTTCCGAGATGCCACAGTGTAACGGTGCCGAAGCCAATGCTAAAGCAAATGCCAATTGTTGTCCAATGGTTGCGTAGCTCATCGTACACTGTAATATTTCAATAAGTTTGTAAACATTATTATTATTTGTTTGCGCTGCTTACTATTTGGATTTGATAACAGTATACGCGCTCTCTCTGCTGTGAGCTAACTCACCGGTACTGATTCGATTTATGTTCTGAAGGACTTATTTTGCATATCGATAGCTAAGCACTCACTTTTGTGAACAGCTGTTCGACAGTATCAAAACAATGTAATTTGATATATATTTCTGCCGGCAATTGCATAGAAAAGGAAAAAGTAAATTATGAAGCAAGAATGGTTTTAATCTGTAAAGAAAGAAGTGTGGATTACGAGCCGCAAGGGCGAGAAAATTAATTTTTTTAACTCTACATACCTCTGCTTCATTCACTATTCACTCTTATGTGCACTCAATTTTAAATAAACCGCTCAGTTACTTTTGGAAATGTTAAATGGTCCTCTGTTAAGTTAACATTTGTACATTAGTACCATTCCTTAACATCGATATGTTCTAATATAATCGCAATAGTTTTGCCAGTGTATACACACATTTAAATAGTGTAACAAACATTTTGGCGCGCAATGTGCAGCATTTGAAATGAGCAACAACCCGCCCATTTAAAAATTCAACAATGTTTCCAAGTATTTATTAAGAATAATTTGTGCAAAGCAAAGTCAATGACAGCAACCCACATTTATAACTCTGACATGAGTAAGAGCAGGTTAATTGTCTTGGTAAGCTTCATAGACTCGCTTTATGACACGCGTAATTCGACTCAAAATACGCAATTAAACAAAAACTTCTTGACTGGAAAAATATTTGCATAAGTTGAGGGCAAACAAATGTGAGGATGTCACGTTCCGCCAGGATAACTTGCTAACTTGTTGTACTCGTTGTTGTTGTTGTTGTTGCTGCTAACTTGTCAATATAAGCAGAGACATACACACAAACACACACACACACATTTAGAGGCAACTAACGAACAAGGGTTGCGCTAAAGTGTAGATTAATAGCTGGGGCGTTGGGTAAAGGATGGGTGATGATGGAGGGGGTTGATGTCTCTGACAGAAATCAGCGCTCGTAAAATTTACGTAAAATTCATTAAGCGCAACAAAAGACGCCAGCGAATAACAGGTTGCAGCCAGCAATGGGGGTATGCCACACACCCTCACCTCCCCCACAGGGAATCATTTTAGACAAAGCGCTGCATAGTTGATAAGACGACTTGTCATCTCTACCTCTCTCTCTTTCTCTTGCCCCACGCTTGTGGCGTCTCCTCGTCTGTCAAGTGAAGCAGCTTCAGCAGCAGCAGCAGCAGAATACGCGTCAAGCTCCACTGAAATTTTTGTTAGCTTTGAGCTTGAAGGATGTGAGGCAAGTTGCAGGCAGGACACATTAAAATCATAATCATCATCGTTATTATATATCCAATTATTACCCACACACACACACACACACATACACCCACACACATTAATATATCTTCCATATTTTCATATTCGGGTGCTGCGCAACGAGGCGCATCTTGGTTCCTTAAGTGGCATCAACATCAGCATGCCCCATCTTCTTGCTCCTTGCACCTTGACTGACAGATTAGCCTTCAGCTGACATTCAGTTTGCTGCCCCAAATTTAAAGCACTCCAATTTTTGTCCAAAATATAGCCAATCTCCCACACTTGTCCCACACACTGTCTCCCATGCCACTCGGTCGCTGCTGATAGATTAACGGCGGTTTGGGCAACACACGCATTACAACATGTTGTGGTCACACTGGCTGTGTCTGTCTCTCTCTCTGGGTGTGCGTGCGTGTGTGTGTTTGTGTGTGTGTGTGTGTAGGAGGGCATGTAATGAGTTTTATGCGGCCACAGTTTACGCGCCTGGGCATACTTTCCATGACAATTTTTGGTCGACTCTCAATTTATAGAGCCGATAAGCGGACGTGGCTTTTATGCCACTAATGCCGGTAATTAACGTCTTTTGTCAAACCGATTTGTGCCGAACTCGATTGTTGTTTTGGGCCGCTTACAGGTGCACAGCGTTTGTTGATGTTTGATGTAACAAATAATCGACAGACGCCAATCTGAATGTGGTTCATTAGTTTTGTTGGTGGCACGAATGGAATTGAAAATGTGTGTTTCTATCTGCTGCCAATAACTCTATTAATGGTCACACTTGCCGCAATGAGAGATGTGCTATTTATGATATATTTGTGGCAATCGAATTTAATTGCAAACAAATATTAAATATGGTCATTGCAATTAATGTTGTGTAAATTAAAAATGAACATACAATTGGGATTTAAACAACTGCAACTACATAAGCATTATTATAAATGCACATTTAGTTCATGTCATGTTGCATCATGTTGTACAACTATTTCATGTCCATTTGGAACACACAACAAGCTTAAATTAATTTTGCATGACATGCATGCTCAGTGTACATCTTCGTGTCACGGAACACAAACATACAAAAATGACACATTTCGAGGAGTACATAAAAATTGACATAAGAGAATAAAAGGAAATGTTGAAAGTAAGTTTTGATAATGGAACTAAAGTAAACATATAGCTAAATATTTATTGAGATAAAGAAGGAGCACTCAGTTTTAATATTATTATTATACAAATGGTAGCGAAAGTTATGGAAATAAAATACTATTCAAATCGAAAAGAAAACAACAGCAGCAAAAAATTGGTTTTGGGCAAAGCGATTTTCTTGTCAGCCATAAAAATAGCAGACGCATAAAAAATTAATAAGCAGTTGCCAGTGGGCGTTGAGGGGGTGTGGCAACCAAAGGATGACGATGACGATGACGACCACGACGACGACGTCGTCTATTGTCCATTGTCTTGTCATGTTTTGCCGGTACAAAATAAAGCCCTTCTTCACCTGCCACGGCTAACCGAGCGAGACACTTCATTAATGCATAATTCAAGCGTTTGTCCAGTTTTCTCCCTTCAATATTCAATTTGAATGCCGCCCCGAAGCGAAGCACAGTTTTTCCACATCGTCCACATCGTCCAGTGTCCACTGAGTCCAGTGTTGTTTTCCTTTGGCTTCGTTTTCAGGGTTGCTTATTTATTTGCTTTGTGTGGCGCTGATCACTTTGGGTCCTCCTTTCTACTTCTTTTTACTCCTCTAGCTCCTCCTCCTCCTCCTCCTCATTTTTTGTGTTTCTGTCTACTGCGTGCAACTGCTGCATTATGCAGACGATTCGATTTACAACAACATCAAATGCTGATAAACCGTTTCTAGTTGTGACCAACGGCCATTGTCTCCATTGTGAGCAGTTTGGGGACATGATTGGGGCAAACAATTGTTGACCCGCCCACTGCTGCTGCCACTGCTGCCACTGCCACTGCTGTTGCATGCGTTAGTTGTTTATTAAATATAAATGATTGTCACTTGCGGCATGTTCGAAACGAAATGTTGACGGCGATGATTGCTTGAATTTCATTGAGTGCAAGTGCCTCAAGGACTTGCTTCCCATCTCTCTTTCCACCCCCACCCCCCTCTTATTGCGATTCCTTGTTCGCTTTGTTGTTGATGTTGTGCTGCAATTGCTTTCAATTGGGGAAACTACAACTTGGAACTTAACTTGTCTGCTGACACTTGGGCGCCACTTTTGCACAAGTCATCATCCATCGCTCGATGGAATTGATGATATTGATATGCGACGAATATTGACCATTTAATACTTATACTTATACTTGGACTGCTTAGAACTACTAAGCCACATGCTTACATGCCACATATATTCCAATGCTACTTGTAAATGTGCAAGTCATGGCGGCGACAGCGATTTGGAAAATTAAATGATTCGCCGGATGTTGACCACAAAATGCCATTAAAAATAATTACGCATTTTAAATGCCATTTGGCTGCGGCAAACAATAAATACTGCATTTTAATATGGATTGTTTTTAACGCTTTTATTTACGACTGTTAACAATTTGTGCACTATTTTTATTATTAATATGAATTCCACTTCTTATGCTGATCAGGAATATATATATATATATATATATTAAATTATGGTCTCCGAGACTTTTCTTTGATAAGATGTTTAAATAAAATTCAATTCCCTTTTCCACAAAATAAATTTACTTATTTATGGTTAGTCAAATTTGACTATTATTAAACTAATTTTATATTTTTATAAAGCAAAATGCTGATTAATTAAGCTGCTGATATAATTTTTTATATAGATATTTAAACATTTAAAATTCTATTTATTGCAGCAGCATGTCAGTAAATATTCATTTTGTTGGCCATAATTGATGTGCTCATAATTGCTGTCAGTCGATGACCTTTTTGGCCTTTAAGAGAGAACAGTTAAAAACGATTAGAGTTAAATATAAATCGATTAGTTTATTAATTTATTAACTAGCCTAGTTTGGCTAATACAGTGCAATTGTGGCTCAAAGTAGTTGGCCACAATTTCTGGTCTTGTAAATGAATCGTTTATGGGCAGCAGCAGCAGCAGCAGCAGCAGCAGCTCAGTGACAACTGCAGTTGCAGCTTTGTTGTGTGGCAACATGGCAACAACGTGGCAATAACAACAGCAACGTTTGTTCGCGTGCACAATGTACACTAATTGCGGCATGTTTTAAATAAACTACAATTGCAAATGGTGCATTTCACTGGGACACTGCCACATAGTTTGTTATTATTTGCAACTGCATTACTACCAATTGTTGCAGCTATTTGTTGCTGTTGCTATTGTTGTTGTTGTTGTTGTTGTACTTTGCATTGCTGCCTTTCCGTTTCCGACTGCGGTCACATTTTTCTACGTAATTGCAAATGGCTACCGCTTATGGGCGCCATTGTATATGTGTGTGTGTTGCATGTGCTACATTTAATGTGCGACAATTAAATCAAGTTTTGTGGAATATACTTAAATATTTGTTGTTTTTTTCATGCCATTTGCTGCCATTCACTAAGATAACAGGCCAAGATGTGCAGCTGTGCCTTAACTCAGGTGGCAAGCTACAACTGTGTGTGTGCGTGTGTGTGTGTGTGTATCATGGCATATGCCATAATCATATTTAAGAGTTTCCCGGAATATTCGTGCAACTGCAACCTCAATTGCAATTGCTGGACTGCCCAGTTTTGGCTGGGCGGCTTATGTGTTTCTGGCGGCTGTTTGGTTGGAAAACCACAAATTAAGCAGAGAAATCCTTGCCGTGCATGCAACCGATGGCGCCGCATCGTGTCGACACAACGAGCAAAAAAAAACAATCAAACAGGCTCTGAACGAGTGAGTACGACTAGCAGATACCCTGTATGTAAGTCTGCCTTGTAATGGATATTAAAATATTAAGAAATGATAGATTTGACTAGATTTGGTTGCTCAATATTAAGTTAAGCTGATCCGATAAGAAAACTATCTCATATAATGCTGTGACTTAGTTTTCAGTAAACGATTTATATCGATATACACTAAACGAAGGGAGTAATCGATTAATGGCAATAGGAAAACTATGCCTTTTCACACAGATGGAAACATAGACAGACGAACAGCCGGAAGGACATTGCTGAGCAGGAATTCATATGTGTCTTTCTGCCTTATGGCTTCAGTGATGCATGCCCCCTTCTGTTTGCTGCACAACTTCATGATACCCCTTTTTAATCATTTTGAATGGGTGCCCCCAACACAAACACACACCGAGCAACATGTAACAGTCGACCGCAATGTTATGGCTGCAGCGTGCGGCGGTGAGGCGTGGCAAGTCTGGAGCGCCAGATAAATGCCCGTTACCCCGTTGCGCGTTCCACGTACCACGTTGCACGTTGCATGCAAATAAAAACGCATAAGGGCATTGCGACGTCAAAGCACAACACAGCAGAGCGAAGCAGAGCCGAGCAGAGAAGAGCACTCACGTAAGCGCTCGTGCGTTTATTTGCCGTTTCCGCTTCCGTTTGTCGTCATCGTCATTGCAACTGCCGCTGCTGCTGCTACTGCTACTGCTGCCTCTGCTGCCTCTGCTGCTGCTTCTGCGGTCAATTTCAATGCTTCCATTGCTCGTTAATAATTCGTTGTTGTTGCTGTTGCTGTTGCTGTTGCCGTTGTTGTCAATGACACACAAAAATGCGCAGCATTTTGCACATGGCAATAAACTGCCGCCCCGTTGCATGACTGCATTTAAATAACAGAAAAATTAAGTGTTATTCACCGACTGCTGCAATTTGTTGCAGCACCACTTCCTTCTGCGGCTCCTAATGAGCTTAAATGCAGACATTTGAAAACTTCTAGGAAACTACTTAAAAACAAAATCAAATCAAATTAAGATTTGTTTTTTTTTTTTCAGCATGATAAGCAGCGACACTTTCTGCACTCTGAAAATAACTCGTTTTTGAGTCTTAGAAAAGTGTAACTCAGCAGAAAGTATTTTTCTAAAGCGAAGGTTTTACTTTCTCAAATTTTCCAAAATGTAGAAAAACAATATGAAACTGTTTTTATATATTTACATTGCATCTCCCATAACCCAAATTATTAATAAACATTTGTATTTTCAGGACATTTTAAGCAAGGGTTTCCATTTAAAACACTTTTTAGAAATATTTTTTATTGGTTAAAAATATATTTCATAAAAATAAAAAAGCAACTAGAAAAGTTTTCAATACTATTTTGATTGTTAAACGAATGCTCAAAATATAAATGCTTTATTAAAATAGCCACGTTTTTGATAAATATCTGTGATTAATAAGTGAAGAATCTTTTTTCAAATATTACCAATGCATAGAATTAAAATTGAATTCATTGCAATTGGGAACTGGTCAAACATAGATTTCAGTTGACATCTTGGATGTTTGTTGTTAACCATTGGCATGCGATTATTGGCAACAGTTAACAGTTTTGTAAGTAAGTTTTACAAGCATAGATTGACATAAAAAGTTGCTTGCTTACTTGCAATCACAACACACAAAGCACCAGCCAGGATGCCACAGACCAAGGACCTAGGCACCCCCAACCCCACCCCCGCTCGAACCCAACTCCAGCTGGCAGGAGTCGTGTCAAAGTTGAGCAGCGTCCATGACACTTGGACCTTCATTTAGTTAAGCTGACGTTATTGTTGATGCCCCCACTGCTGCTGCTGCTGCTCCTGCTTAACAACAATGGCAACATAGTCAAACGACAGCATTATCATCAACAACATGTTGCTGCAACAGTGGCAGAAGTAGCAGCAACAACAACAATACACACTGATAGCATCAGCAAAGTATTGTGCTCTGATGACGTTGCTTGTTGTACTTGTACTTGCCACTGTTGCTTGCTTATTGGTTATGCAACAGTGTAAGCAAGTGCAACATGCTCAACTTGCCGCTGTTTAGTGCTGTAAGTTTTTTTTTGTTATGTGCTGCCCAACCTGCAACTAATAACAATAATGTGCAATGCACTTCTTGGCAAATAGTGCCGTCTCTCTTCGTTGCAAGTTGCAAGTGGCTCAAACGATGCTTTAACTGATGGCAAACATTTAGTCAGCTCATAAATATTATTTAGTTCGAGAGCGCAGACAGCAAAACTTGGTCAAGTTCTGAGTTGCGGTTGTAGAACAGTTTTGTGCTTAATGAAGCAAAAATTCTCTTTCGTTGCAGCTACACTTGACCCATTACTGGTCTGCTCTGGTCTGCTCTGATGTGTGTGTGTGTGTGTGTGCATGTGTGCGGGTGTGCGTGTGTGTGTGCGTGGTCAGCACAAGTTGTATCCTTTCGTGCCTTATCTGCAGCATAAGTATTTGTGGCCATCGAGTGTGAAAGTTAACAGTTGGCTTCAGCACTTTTAGCTTTCTCTTGATCAGTTAACACTTTAAGGCGAAATCGATTAATTCACCCCCTCGCACACAATAATTGCCAAGTTCTAGCTTCCGGTTTCTACACTCTGAAAGTGGAGATTACTTTGAATTTAGAGACAACAGCAATGGCCATACAAATAACACAACAATTGAAACGAAGAATGATTTTTTATTATTTAGGGAATCTTCAGTTACATTCGATAAGTTTTGATTTTATGTTGTCAAAAATGAGTTGAAAATTAGACTCTGATTTAGTTTATATTTTAATACTTTATATTTTTTAGACATATCAACTCAAAATTTCGCTTTAAGATCAAAGACTAGGAATTCTGGGAAAAGGAGGAAATTGCGCAAACTAACTTTACGCAATAAAAAAATGCAATTGTAAAGATATAACTAACTAAATTATGAACCTGTACATATTATTAATCGACTGTAGAAATTTCATCAAGATCAGTTGCGAAACACAGAATTTGTCAAGCAATAAACAATTTTGTATATTGAGCAAACTACAATTAGCAAAATTTAATATTTATTTTACAGCTGCGAAGTCGGAATTGCTGCTGGTCGAGCGCTCTCGACTAATGCCATCTAGATAGCTAGGGGCATAAAAACATAAATGATACATGCACAGCTTGAGTGTGGCGTGAATCAAGCACACCCAATGTGGCAAGTCGAAGCAACACCAAATTGAAAGGAAATGAGCTGCCATATATATTATGCATAGTTCAACTATCGTTTGGCTCCATCAGTTTCAGTTTTGGCTTGAGAATAGAAAAAATGGCGCAACAAATGATTGACATGTGCGGCATTTGCTACAACATTTGAACTGTTGCCAGTTGCCAGTTGCCAGTTGGTAGTTGGTAGTTGGCAAGTTAATGCCAGCAAAGATTCATACCCGTCGCACCCCCTGCAGCGGAAACGCAGCAGCAGCAGCAGCAGCAGCGGAAGTTGCGTTGGCTGTGTGTGGGCGTTTGTGTGTGCGGGTGTGTGTGTGTGTGCTTGTGGCAAGAAAAACTTTGGCAAAGTGAAAAACTTGCTGTCAGCATTAGATAAGCGCTTGAAGTTAATAGACTTGTAAAACACACGCTCCACACGCTGACCCGCCGGTCGCCGGTCGAGACTTTTGCTGGCAACTTTTGCTTCTTTCGCAGTCCGAAACTGGATTTTTATTTATTTGCTTGTCGCTGGCATGTGGCGCGTGTGCCGCAGCCGCACATATAAAAAAATGGCGAAATAAATAAAATTGTTTTACACGCCCACACACACACACACGCACACACTTCCACACACATATACAAGTAAGATGGGGTCAGGGGTTGCAGCACCCTTTGTAAGCGGGCCGAAGACGCTTATCGGCCAAACTAACAATTTAAGTTGTCAGCTTGATATGAGCAAAAGAACAACATCAGTAGCTGATATATACACAGATACAGATACAGATATAGATATATATATATAGCATATATAACTTATATCGTTAGAGGCAAACTTTACTGTTTAACTAGTCTCGATTAATTTGAACGTTTTTGGTCTCTTTTGTTTGACGAGACTCCCTCTTAGAGTGCCCAGACATGTCTTCTTGTTCAAAGTTTAGTTTAGCTCATCAACAAATGACCACACGATGCGTAATGTGTGTGCACGTGTGTGTGTGTTGTGTGTGTGTGTGTCAATTTGGTTTTTGGCTGATTGACAGGCCATTTCCCCTAGCGACAACGACGACAACTGACTGTGTTATCAGCGAACTTTCCAAAGCCAATTTCAATTAATCAATTGTCAAGTATTTTGACAGCCGAATTTATAGCTCTGTTGACCATAAACGCTGTGCAATTTGGCCTAAACTTGATGCGATTAGCTCAACTGGAACTTGTTAGACAGAGTCTTCAAAGTTTATACAATGATTAACTTGCCAACACACGCTCAACAAAAAACTCACCCAAAAAAACCCATTCTTAATATTTGACTTCTCGAAACTATTTTAGTCACAGTTTGATTGTAAATATATAAAACAGAAATCAGCAGTTGCTAAGCTGTTATTCATGTTACTTGCAACCTCATTAAAGTTGCAACAGTCTGCAACGGAATCATTGCCTATTTTACAGCTGACATTCGAGCATTAAAATATATATATATATATATATATATATATATATATATATGCAAAGTGTCAACGCGTTGAGGCAAACAATTAGTGAGTGAATTTAAAGTGCAAGTTTAACACTCCAAATTTGATGTATTTGTTAACAACAAAAAAAGGCGTGGCACATGCACAAATGTGTGTGTGTGAATGAGTGTGTGTGTGTGTGAATCTCTACTGCTGACTGTTGACAATGCGCTGTCATCACTCTCTCTGGAAGTCATTCATTCATTCAGTCAGTCAGTCAGTCAGTCAGTCAGTCAGTCAGTCAGTCAGTCAGCCAGTCAGTCAGTCACTTAGTCAAGTCAGTCCATTTCCAGAGTCGGTGTCAGACTTTCCGGCTGCGTGTTTATGTGCCGTTATTTACAATAGCGCATTTTTACACATATTTTTTTCAAAGTCAACAACATGATTTTCACAGTCTGCCCTGCGACGTGTGCATAAAAAATAAAATACAAACAGAAAAAAAAACACCAAATAAGACACAAAATGAAGGAAAAACCATCCAACGCTGCTGACAGCGACAACGGCGAAACAACATTTACATTTTAAGTAGTTTTTAAATCGCAGACAAACGACAAACGCGTTTGACAATTTATCATGCGTCCTGGAATGACTGAATGACTGACGGACTGACGGACTCACTGACTGACTGACGTTACGTGATTCTATCCAAGGCAGCTGCAATTTTGATTGATTGCTTCAGTTTGGGGCTGTGCTTAAAGTGCACCTTGAGAAGTTTTCTGCTTTCTGCTCTCAGCTTTTTCATTTCAATTAATTTAAGCCAACTTATTCATTTATGTCAGCGTTTGAGCCCGTTGACCACATGCCTCATGCACAGTCTGCAACTGCCACAAGCAGTACAGTACAACTGGCTGTGGCGCCACTTAAGAGCAGAATACTCAATTAGCCGCTGCTGCTCGGCTCGTTAAGTTGATCAATGTTGCCTCCTACCGTGGCAGTTACGCTTCGAGGCAAGTGTCAACAACATCATATCCTGTGTGTGAGCCTACACTCAAAACAAAAAAAAAAAAAAAAAACCAATCATCCATTCAAAGGCATTTCATTTCCGCAAAGAATACTTATGACAACTTCGAAGTGCTAAAAGGCATATTTAATTGGGTCTATTAATAAAATGTAATCAGTTAGTTTTCGCCCCCATTTTTTTTTCTCAGTGCGTGTGTGTAAATGAGCCGAGCCTGGTTGCATTGCACACTTTTGAAGGAGCTGCCTTAATTATTCAGTGCATTTTATTGGCACTGTGCAAATGGCATTCTTGCTGATCCTTTGAGCCTCCTCAACACACGCAACGCAGTCGCCAAGTTAAACTTAAAATCAAATTTAATTGCAAATTTTTTATTTTTTTTTTATATTTTTTTTGTTTTAAAAAAGTTTGCAGACTACTCAAATGCCGAACATGCCTAATTTCGATGCTGAATACTTTTTGCGTAAGTTTTGGACAATGGCACGCAAAAACTTGCATTTTGGGTGGCAAAATTTATGAAGTTCTTCTCCTGATTTCAATTGTCCACTTTGTGGGTGGGTCGTCGATGGGTCGATGGGTAAATTTGTATGCCATCAGTGCTGAAATCGAGTTTCGCTTTTGGTTCATGTGGCCACTTGAAGCGCCATTTCGATTGCCGTATTTTCTTGGTTCTTGGGGTTTTGCCCTTCGCCAGTTCGCTTGTTTGATAAATTGTCTGGAAATTACAAATGGACAAGAGGCCAATAGCTTTTAGGCAAAAACGCCTCTTTGGGTATGGGTTTTGGTTGTGGGGGTTGCTGCGGGGCAAAACATTTATGGTAATTTCAAATAAATGTTTGGCCAAGTAGTAGCAAAGGCACATTTGTGTGTAGCAGATTTTAAGGCGCTTCCTGTCTATTTACGCTGATTTATGGCGGATACCATTCATTGTTGACTCCAAATGGCAAATGTCGACAAATTTGTTTTAATGGTCAATATAATGGATGTTGTTATGCTTTACATTTGATTTATAGTCACAGTAGCAAATTCAAAAATGTTCTACTCTCTCCCAAAAAAAAAAAAAAAAATATGTAAACATTAGTTGATTATAATTTAGTTGTCATTCTTTTTCGGGTTTTATTATTTCTTTTTTTTTTGAAATTTAATTTGCACATTTCATCTTCTCGTTTGGTGGAAATGCCAACTCACAAGTGCAGTGAATGTGGCCAGGTGCATCTGGCCGGTGCCAATGGGTAAGTGCTCCACTTTTGCTGGCTTTATCTGTATTAACGGGTTTTGATCTACTTTAGAGCCATTTACTGCTGCGGACCATTGCTGCGGGCGGTGCAATTGTCGGGCATCTTTCAGGACTCCAAATATTTTGTGGACATGAATTGTCGTTATTCACCGGAGCGAATTCTCAACGATTTTCAATTGTTTAGCTCGTCGAAGCGGAATGAGTCGTCGCCGAAGCATCTGGCGAACTTTGTCGACAATCATTTCGATCAGCCGGGCACATTGATGGAGTATTGGAGTCCACCGGATTGGCGCTGTGCGCCAGCGTTTCTCTCCGATATCCAAGATCCGCAATTGAAACGATTTGCAACCGCTTTGAATCGCATCTGGAAGCAGCTCGGACGCACCATAAAGAATTGCGTAAGGACGAGTCCATTGCTCTACTCCCTGGTGTATGTGCCCAATCCGTTGATTGTGCCCGGCGGCAATTTCATTGAGTTCTACTATTGGGACACCTATTGGATTGTCCGTGGACTGCTGTACAGCGGCATGTTTCAGACAGCGCGTGGCATGATCGATAATCTGTTGTATCTGGTGCAGCAATATAAATCGGTGCCACAAGGTGGACGCATCTACTATTGGGGTCGCTCGCATCCGCCGATGCTGGTAGCCATGGTTAAGGCCTATGTGGAGTTAACCAAGGATACTAATTATGCCGTCAAAGCGCTGCCACTGCTCGAAGTCGAAATGGATAACTTTCTAAAGAATCATGCGGTGCAGGTCGAGGGTCGTACAATGTATCAATATCGGGATAAATCAACGGGAGCGCGACCCGAAGCGTATCGCGAAGATGTGGCCAGTGCGTCCAACTTCTCCACGGCTGAGGATCGAAGCGAACACTTTGCCCATCTGAAGGCTGCCTGCGAGTCCGGCCAGGACTTTAGCTCGCGATGGTATGTCTCGCCGTCTGGCAACAATGTGGGCACCATGGCCAATATCAAGACCACCTGGATCGTGCCCGTCGATCTCAATTGCATTCTCTTCCGCAATTGCAAAACTCTGGCGGAGTTCAATGTGCTGGCCAAAAATCCGACAAGAGCCCAACAATATCGGCAAATTGCCTGTGGCATGATCAATGCAATAAGAGCTGTGCTGTGGAACGAGGAGAGAGGCGTCTGGCTGGATTTTGATCTGCAGAATCGGACACAGCGTGATTATTTTGCGGTTACAAATCTGTCGCCACTCTGGCTACACGCCTATCCCATTGTGGACAGGGAGAAGATCTCACAGTCTGTGCTGGCCTATATTGAGGAAAATAAACTCGATAGCTATCCGGGTGGTGTGCCGCACACATTGAGTAACACCGGGCAGAAGTGGGACTATCCCAATGTATGGCCACCCATGATGTATATGCTGATCGAGGGCCTCAATAATCTGGGCACACCGGAGGCCACCGAAATGGCCAAACGCTGGCGCGATCGATGGGTCAGAAAATGCTATGAGACCTTTTCCCAGACGGGTGCCATGTACGAGAAGGTAAGTTAAATCCTTCTATCAAAACTGCATCATCTAATTCCCCTCTTGCAGTACAATTGTGAAGTGTTTGTGGAAACTTCTGGCGGTAGTGATGGCCAAAATCAGTTGGGCCATGCCTGGACGAGTGCTGTGCTGATCGAAATGTTGGCCAGATATGGCAACGAGTTGACCACAAAAGATGCATCGGCAGACAAATGTGATTGTGACTCACCCGAAGTGGATATGAAGAGCGCTTTAGAGGATTGCCCCATCACAAGTGAGGCGTACTTGGAGAAGCAACAGCTGGTTAACTCCTGCTCGGCGGCATGCACCCAGAAATCTTACACTGAAAATAGTGCTCCGACGAGCTTAAACAAGTTTACAGCGCCGGAGAGTGGACAATGTGCGGAGATTCCGCAGTGTTTCGACAAAGCTTCCCAAGCCTCCAATGGAGAATGGAAAATGACTGACTCTGCGCAGTTGTCCACATTGACAGGGGATAACGCATCGGAGGTGTGCTCCGTGTGTTTTGGTCGTTGTGGCAAAAAGGAGGAGACTCAGTCACTGCCCGAAACCGGACCCATACCCATTGAAATGGAGGAGATCAACTGCCTATTGGACTTGAGTCCATCCGACGAAGAAAATGTTCAAGCCACATGCCGGAAGGATTCAACAGCGCCATCGATGATGACCACAAACGAAGACGAGGACCAAGTCGATGACAATGAAAGTTGTACATGTGATGAAATGGAGGAAAGTTATTCAAGCACTGATCGACCTCCGGCGCCGATCATGTTGACCAAAGTATACCCACTTGCGGATGACAAAAAATGCCCACTTCCAACTGAGCCACAACCAGAAACCACAAATGATGGTTGCAACTGCGACAATAAAAAAGGAAATCAGCCGGCGGCAGAATTCGATTAAAATGCGAACAGCTGCACAAATTGTGAAAATATTAACAGAAATCAGAAGAATTGTCAAAATTTAAGCGTTATGCAATACAGAAACTAACCGTAAAAGTAACATTAAATTTGCCAATTTCTTCCTGGGGGTTGTGACATTTCCGAGCGCTGACAATTTTCAGGTGCTTGGAAATATCTTTATGCTATCTTATTGCTATGGTTAACACACACACACACACACACACACACACACACACATTAATATATATATGTGTGTTAACCATAACATAAAGATTGCCTAAAGATATTACCAAGCACAGGAAAATTTCGAGTGCTCGCAAATGTCACAGCCCCAGGAAGAAACTGGCAAATTAAATATATATAAATATATTTGGATATATATGTGATATCTTGTAGCGTTTTGGACAAGGACACATTTGTTGAAAAGCGAAAGTATCAATTGCCACCCCCACATCCAGCCTGTGTGTGCGTGTGTGTGTGTGTGTGTGTGCGCGCCTTTGGTTTGTCCTGCCAGCTGTTAGTGAGCTCATGTTATTTGCGAACAAATCGTTTGTATGCCACCCCCTCCAAAATAACCCATTCCACAACAAAAGAAAACACACACACACAACTCATACACAACATTTGTATATAAATGTCTATGTTTGTCTATGTGTGTGTGTGTGTGTGTGCGTGTGTTTTGCACCCATCCCGCCTCCTATCGCTGATGCGATTGTAGTGCTCAGATATTATTGAAATGTCGTTTTGATTGGCTTTGATGTCTCGATGAAAGTAGCAGTTGCCATAACGGTTTCATGTTGCTAAATGTTTTATGGCCCCCCCCTCCCCCATCGATAGCTCCCCTCCGCTGCTCCGCTGCTCTGATGTGATTAAGCGATAAGTAGTCAACCATGAACACATTTTCGGCCAATGGCAAAAAATTGCTAGTTAGTTTTGGACTTCACAAATATTCCATAAATGGATGTGTTTTCAGTTTTGGGCGCTCGAACAATTGCACATTTGCCGCTAATTTGATTATATGTTTTTCAAATGAATATTCATCTAATGCATTTATGCACTTATAAGCCATCAATCAATTGACGAGCATTTAAAGCACTGCTCATCCAATTATCAATTACAGCACATTTATCAGCGCCATTTGCCGTGTAAAATAAATAAATAAAAAAAATAAAAAAAAAATCCAAACTCGGTTAATTTATTGATGAACGAATTTGCTCATCTTTTTGTGCTCGAAATGAATGCAGGTAACAGCAAAAAAAATAAGTTTCTTAGCTGGAATTTGAATTAAAGAAAATTTTAAATTTTAATTACCCTGTTTATTATATAGATTTAAATTAATTAAAATAAATTGCAGAATTATTGAGAGATGTTTTTCTAACTATAAAAAAGGCACATTTAATTGCTACATATTTGTTTATATTTTAAATTAAATGAATTAAATCAAAATGCAGTATTATTGAGAGATGTATTTCTAACTATAAAAAGGCATATTTAATTGCTACATTTTTGTTTATTTTATAGATTTAAATTAAATGAATTAAATCAAATTGCAGAGATGTATTTCTAACTATAAAAAAGGAATATTTAATTACAACATATTCGAATCTTTTAAAGCTAATAAACCTAAAAGCAAGAAGCTAAAATTAAATGCAAAAATCTCTTAGCGGAAAATCGGACTAGATTAAAAGTCCCACAACTTTTGGTATGGCAAACAAGACAAACTAACGAACTTGGCTAAAATGTTGAGTTGGCTCTGCGTCGGGTGAATTGAGTGACGGGGTTTTTTTCTAATTAGAGCTGCGTCAAGATCATTTGCATCTTATTGACTAAATTAACTGGCTGGCAAAAGTTTTGCATGAATGAAACTGAAAGCAAATGAATTGAAATGGAATGTCAAAATACTCTCTGGCAGAAATACGCTCAAATTGAAAATTTGCATTTCTGTGCTGTGTGCTGTGTCGTTCATCTATCAGGCAGACAAGTGCAGCAACTCGAAATGTTTCAATTACTTGCTGCCTGCACATAGATACACACACACACACACAGAGCTGCATGTACATACTCGTAAATAAATAAAATCAAGACAATGCAACTGCAAAAAACAACTACAACAAATCTGTCATATGTCAAACTTTGCCATATTTAATTTCCTCTTTGCGAAATTAGTTTTGAGCAAATTTTTGCACATTTTTCGTGTTGTTTGCAACACACACACACACACACACACACACACTCACACACCAATACACCAACATTCATTCGTATTTCTTTTTTTTTTTATATATTTTTGAGTTTTTTGTTTGTTCACTTTTTCCAATGGGCGCACAGCTGCAATAATTCATGTTCAAAAACTACAAATTGAGTCATAAACAACTTTTGATTTCGCATCTATGGCATATACGGCTTTCCCATTTAAGCCCCGACTCTTTTTCGGTTACCACTCTTGCTTCAGTTTTTCATTGGATATACATTTTTTTTTTTTGGGTGTGTTATCCACCAGCACCACCCAAGCCTGACCTGACTCATGTTTGCCGGAAGTATAATTCGTATTTTGTGTGCTCGTTTTCGTTGACCTTTTCAAATATTTATGAGTGTATGTCTGTTTGTGTGTGTGTGTGTTTCTATATATGCATCTGTGTAACTGTAGCGTAGCGCTCATTAAAATAAAAAGCACATACAAAAACCGCTTATTTCATAATTAAGCAGCCGCACTTTTAGTTGTGGTTTAGAGTGCACGCAAAATAAAATAAAATAAAATAAAATAATAAAAAAAAGTAAGTTTTAAAATCGTTTAAAAAGGTATGCAAACTATGTAGTGCTCGTAGCTGTCTGGCTTACTTATGTTTTTTTTTTTTTTTGTTACTCTTTATGATTTATTTCGAAATACGCTTTTTTGGCCAGCCAGGACCAGGACCAGGACACGGAGACGGAGAGATGGCACAGACCATCAGGACGCAGTTGGGCCGGCTCACACAAAAAGCTTGCCGCTTAATTTCATTAAACATTTATGAAATAAAGGCACAAGCTGCTGGCGTATTAAAATTTGATAGTCTGCTGTGGTCGCTCTCTTGCGTGTACATCACTGAGTTTATATATATACCATATATATATATATACCATATATATATACCATATATACTCTGAGTATTTTCTGCATCGTATGCGTCATTGATAATAACTTTCTGTGGTTAAACGGCAAAAGTCAACAATAGCTTCCGTTTTATTTATACGAGTACAAAAGTATTATAAATATAAGAAACGATTTGTTAAATATTGAAAAAGTTTATCTTGAAAATATATATTTTAATTTAAGCTGCAGCATTCAATAAATACTTTTTGCATAAGGCATATGGTAAATAATTTTTAAAACAAATTCCAAAATAGTTACTTAAAATTAAATGTATTTTTCACTCTGTTCACAGAGTATTTTGCCATCGGCTAGTTGCAAAAAGCAAATAATTCTTAACTTGTTTGTATTCGCTTTATTGTCTTTAGCAGTTTCAGCTGTGTGCACTTTATTTGATGGACTTGTTTATGAGCAATTTCCATTTTCATTTGCCGGCTGCACCTTTGGTGAATTGCAATTTTTGTGTGATTTTTATTAATGTTTATAGCTGGAAGCGTTGGGCGTTTAATTTGATGCTCATGTCGCCAACAATGACGATGTCCTGCAAAACGCAATTGCAACTTGAGTTGTCAAAAGGACAACGTCGCAACGGCAAACCAGTTGGAATGCAATTTGCAAATGCGTATTGCATTTTCCAAAGGTGCGTAGCAGTTGAGGCTGGCTGTGAGTCGACATTGGAGAATCGCTGTGGAATCGCTGCTGCTGCCGCTGCTGAATCCTGGCCAAGAAGTACGCTTTCATTTTTCTTATTTTTTTTTTTTTTGTGTGTGCCAAATTGCATTTTTAATATCATTTGCCGGTGCAGTGGCGTTTTGTTGCCAGGGTTGCCATTGCGGATAATGAATGTGCGCTTGCAAACAATTATTTTTATATGAATTGCAACGTTAACCGTACAACAAATAAAAAAAAGAAAGGAAAAAAAAAACGGGAATGGACAGGTTGGCAGCCAGAAAGATGCCGCCATTTTACACTGTCACTAACGGTAACGGTTACGGCAACGGCAACGACAACGGCAATGGTAACGGTAAATGTAACTGTTACCGGCCAAATGAAAAGTGCGAGCGAATTACATACTTGAGCGAACTTACAAGACATTTTGGCATTCTGTAATATTCATAACTGCCTCGCGCACTGAATAAGTAAGCAAAGTAAGGAAAGTAAGTAAGAAAGCAATCCACTCCCCTCCCCTCCCCCAACCATCCACCACCTCATTTACCACCTGTGTTGCACAGAACCTGCTTGGGTGACTCCCGTGGCATCAAATTTAAGTGCGTACTTTGAATGAAATGCAGAGCTATTTTGGGTATATTTATTATATATTTATTTATATTTTTATTTTTATATTTTTTCCATATTCATCATTAATGTTATCAGCAGAAAATATTATTAACAAAAGTATAAATAAAGTTTATTACACTGTACAAAATATTTAAATTATATATAAAAATATAATTGCCATTGCACCATAAAATATTCTCTTAAAAACTGATCATTGGAATTGAAAATAAATCATTAAAATCGGACAAACACGAAGAACATTAAAAATCAGACAGAAGATGAGCTCTTGTTTTAAATTAATAATTTAATAGATTATTGTATTAGTTGGAACCGATTCTATATGATTTCTATATCTAGAATATCTTTACGCTTATTCTATACATTTTTAAGCAGAAACTTAAGAGTTTCATCAAGCCACAATTGCCACATGCGGCATTGGCTCTCATTAGATTAGGCTGATTGTGCTGTGCCCCGGCCTACTCCTACCCCGTCTCCTAACCCTGCTCATTCTGCTGCCCTGGGGCACTCCAAATGCTGACATCTGTGACAGCGCCCCTTGTTCTTTGTGGGCGGGGCAAGGGGCGGGCAACATCGTTGCATTGATTGTTTTTGCCACTGGTAATTTGAAACTTTAAAATATTTATGATTTATGTTACGTTGAGCGTTAGTTGGGTTTACTTGTATTTTACCCCACACATACACCCGCACACACACACACACACACACACACACACATTAAATCACGGGCAACCCCTGTCTGTCAAGCTTGTGGGGCTGACTAGGCGTCAACGGTGGTTGTTGGGGATGGGGATGGGGTGGTGAGAGGGGTGTGGTGTGTGAAGGTTAGAAATTGTTCATTATACAGAGCTATGCTGGCTAAGAACTACGTCTAATGGACTCCGGGAGGCGCGTTATTTTGCATGGTGAGCGACAAAAATATTTTGGCACGTGCTGTTGTGGAAAGCGTAAAATGGCAAAGGATAGGGCCAGGGGCTAGGAAAGGGACAGGGGCAGCGGCAGGGGCTGGGGTTGGGGCCAGGATCAGGGGTGGTGGCAAAGCTGCCGAATTGAGTTGTCAGTTGTGCGAAAAGTTGCGTTTTATGAGGGTTGTCAGGACAGGGACTGCCAAAAAAGTTGCGAAACTCACATTAAATATTAATAAAAATGTTGCCAAAGGGACATTGGGAATAACAGGTGAGATGTGTGTGCGTGTGTGTGTGTGTGTGTGTGTGTGTATTTGTGTGTGTATTAGTGCATCTAGTTTCAGTTTGTGGACGTGCTTAATAAATAAGCAGACGCGCAAATATAAATGAATATACTTATTTTCGATACGGCGACATTTGATTTCCTAAAGTATTTTGTTATATCCATTCCTTTTTTTTTCCACTTCAAGGGGTTGACTTGTGTTACTTCCCCCAAATGTCCGACCACAACTCCGTTGCACAGCAGAGCATAACAACACACCACCCCAAAAGTTTGATTTTGGGATATGACATCGAACAACGAATTTGTACGTAACAATTTATTATCAACCACTTAGGATCAAAATAAGCGATAGTCCATTGAGGCTTATTACATTCTAAAAAACGAAATAGCGAATGACACCCATTCTCGTTTTGTATCCCCTTCGCCCACCACCCATCCCACATCAACAGATTTATGACAAGTGCAACAGCGCTGACAACAGGACAACAACAACAAATCAACCCTTAGTGTAGAAATTTTTATAGACCGTCAGAATGATATATGCATGCCAATATTATGACAACAACAGCGGCAGTAGAACAGGCCAACTACGGTTGGCAACTGTTGAAATATGCCGCAGGGCTGACAGACCCACAAACCAACAGCAAACAAAAAACGAAAAGAAAAAAAAAAAAACAAAATATATAAAATAATAACAACAACAGCAACAACAACTATATAGAATAAAAGACGATGGGCGTAAAGTTACGCGCATATGTAAGTGTCTGACTTCCGTTTCCGCTTGATATGTGGCGCTGTTGCTCTGCCTGGCTGCCTGGCTGCCTGCCTGCGGGGGTGGTTCTTGTATTGGAATGGGCGCATCGTAGTGAATGTGGGCGTCGGGCTGGGACTATTACATTTTACTTTTCATATTTGCCAGGAATAACCGTGAAATTGTTTTTCTAGTCAAGCCAACTACCCCTTTTGTCAATTCAGAGTATTGGTTTGTCTGGCTATGCATGTGTGTGTGCGAGTGTGTGTGTGTATGTGCGAGTGTGTTTTATGTTGTGTGGGCACTTGAAACTTTCATCTGTGCGGCCCAAGGCTACGCATTGATAGACTACTGAGGGGGGGTGGGAGACTAGCGGTGGTAAATGTTATTTAAATAAATAAATTTTAATAAGCTCTTCACTCGCAGCCCAACAGCTTCTCATTGTTTTTTGGTTTGGCATGTAGATTTTTGAAAAATGTATGTTGTAGTTACAGTAGACACACGCTAAAATGTGCACATCAAATCAATGTAACTTTTCGAATTTGTGTGGTAAATATTATATTACAAAATAATGAATGCAGTTCTTTGAATGTAATTTTTCTGCATAGTTACTTTTTCTATTTAATTTCCTTTTTTTTTATTTACAACAATATTATTATTTAGTTTATTTATTTAGTTAGAAACGAAAATACCCGTTTTTAATAATGCAATACTCTTGTCTTGTGTACATTTTAACAACGAATGCAGTGAAGCAAAAAAAAAAAAAACTCGAATATAAATCTTGCCTTTCATATACAATTAAACTCAATTAAATCCGCATATTTAAACTGCAAATTGCAGCAGCGGCTGTAACACCCGGACTAACACTCCGGCCATCAGTAAGCCCAATTCCCAGGAGTGACTGCAGCCATAGATAAACAAGGGTAAAACTCTAAAGCAGCACAAGTTACAAACTCAGCGAACTTGAACCGCAATTTTTTTTTGGCAATGCCCAAACGAAGACATTTCCTCTAATTTTTTTCTCTCTCGTTTTTTGGCTACTTTTGTTGCCGCAACCCTCATGAATATGTAAGCAGACGCTGTGACTGTGGCTGTACCCACAGGGTTGAGGGGGAAATGGAAATGGAACCGTTAGTGAAAGCCACAAAGCACCCAGGTACTGAGAGACAGAGGTGAGAGCGGCAAAGACGGCAAACCTGCAGTCGCACAGACAAACATCAATAAACAAGAACCGTCGCGTAAATAATGCATCAGCTAAAGTGGGGTGAGCACAGGGGAAGGGATGTAAGGTGTACGGGGTGAGTTGTCTCACGATTTGACTTGCCCACGAGGCACGCACGGAGCAACATCAAAAGCAGACGACAGATATAGAGTCCTGTGTTTAGAGGATACGTGCTGCCAGACAGTCAGCCAGGCAAGCAGACAGACAGAAAGACAGCCAGACTATTCCCCTGTGCTTAAGCAGCCTCTATACATATATATCAGCTATATACATACATACATATATTTATACAGTCAGAAAAATATATATTCAAAGTAAATATAAAATTTGTTATCGAAAAGTATAAATAAAATACCACATTTTGTGATTTAAATTTATAAATGAAATTGCTACTAAATAAAATAAAGGCTTCTAAATTTAATTTCTAAATTTTGTATATAATTTTTTTTGTTACAGTGTAAACATCTATTTGAAGTAGTTTGGACTGCAATTGTCTTTGCTGCTCATGCATTTTACATTTTTAATAGATTGACTGGAATTAATAACACGCACGCTGCTCCTGCTACTATTTGGGAATGATATTAGTTTGGCTTGTGGGTTGCTCTTTTGGGTGTTGGGTTTTTGGGCTTCCGCAGTGTACTCTGGGGATGCATAACGGGCCCTGGTTTACGGTACAACGCGTGTCTCTCTCTCTCTCTTTCTTCTTCTTATTTAGTGGGAGGACTGCACAAAATCACTGGCCAAGTTGGCGACCGTGCGTGCAATTAGCTAAAATGCCTGCTGTAAGCAGCAAAATCTACGGGTATATTTCAATTTGAGGGTCAGAAAACTTTGAGCAGCGGCCACAATAAGAAAAAAACCACAATAATTCGCTGCAAGCTGCCAAAAAAAAAAACTTTGCAGTGGCTTAAGGACAACAAAAGGACTAGCAAAGTGCAAAGAGCCAAGAAGAGGAAGAAAATAATCAGTAAAAACACAAAGCAAAGTTTTGGCAAACAAACCGAAACTTAAATACTCAGTTACAACTAAATTTATAAATAAAAATAAATAAATTAATAGTAAAAATAAGTCTATCTAAATGAAAAAATAGATTTTTACTTTAACAAATTTATGATGTATTATTAATAAATTATTTCAATCCACACTTTTTATTGTTTTTCCCATAAGTCTTAAATTGAGAACTGAGAAATATATATTCCTAATAGTTTTAATATGTTTTTTATATTATGTGTTACACTAAACTATTCAAGATACTAGTGACAAGAGCCTTAATATCAAATATAAAATTCAATTACAAGCCTCACAACAATATTAAAATACCCCTCTCTCTGTAAGGGTATGAAAAGTAAAAAATAAAATGAAGAAAAACTGCGCGAAGCGAAGGCAGGCAAAATATGCTTCAAGTGGCAAAGTTTGTGCTGAAGACATTAATTTGAGCCTTGATGATATTCAATTTAGGCACTCCACAGAGACTTGTGGCAACTAGTTGTGAACCTCCACATACACGTACATAACATGCAACAACAACAATAACAGCAACAACAATGGCAACAATGGACGCAGCAACTGTAAAATATGAGCACAACGGTCAAAAACTTGGCTAAAGTACACACATACATATGCATACAAGAGTATATCCGTCGAAATGTATACATTATATATATATATATATATATATAAAGAACTTAGTGACAGTGGCTGTAAAAAATTGCCATGCCAAAAAAGGGAAATGTATTTTTTGGCACAACTTTTTTACATGCACTTGGCCTGTGTCTGTTTGTGTTGGTGGTCGGTTTACTCCGCAGGCTCCTTAGAATCCGTACGGGTCTTGGTCGTAGTCCTGGTGCTGGTGCTGGTGCTGGTGCTGGTCAACTTTCCATGCTTGAGCGTCATTTTATTAAGTTGGCAACACTTGCGCCACAATGCTGCCTGGGCCGGGCCTACAATTGGGGTCAGCAAACGATGGCAAAGCATTTTATATAAAACTTTTTTATTTGCTGTTGTTGCTGTTGTTATTGTTGCTCCCCTTAGCTCCTTTAATATAGTTATTTTAAAGTTTTTCGTTTAATTTTCAATTTGCTGTGGGCGACATTTTAAAATTACACTTTTTCGTAGGCTCACCAGCTGGTCGATTCCAGCTTTGGCCTTGTTTTAATGTGTACCAACTTTTTTTTTGTTTTAGCTTGTTTGTTGGTCAAAGTTCTGTATATATATATATATATGCTATACATATGAATATGTATATATATATGTATATAAATAAACTCATTTTTATATGTTGTATTATTAATTGCAGTTGTATTTTTGTTAAAATTCAATTTATGCCCTTTCAATTGTAAACTATTTATTTATTTTTGGTACTCCCAAACAATTCTCTGTTTTTGTGGCGCACTCGAATATTTTGACCATCCTTTCGCCCTTCCACCAAATAAAAGTCGTGTGTGTCATGTGTCATGCCACCGAAATGAGAAAAGTTATTTTTTTTTTCCTGTGGCGCAAGCATAATAATAATAATAATAATACTTCGTGCTTGCTTTAACTATAACATAGAGTATGATTATTGTTATTAGTATGATGATTATTGCTGTTGTCCTTTGGATGGATTTGTGGTTTTTTTTTTTTGTCTTTTGCCACAGAAAAATGCTTTGAATAGGCGTGTTTGTATTGCTTGTGTGCGAGTCAATATTTTTTCAAGTCAACAACAACATTTGCTTGCTGTCCACGAAGTGTTTACAGTGTAGCAGGACATTGTTTATGTTTAATATACAATGAAACACAGAACAATACAACAAACTGGTCAACTGCATGCGAACACTTGAAAAAAAAAACAACTGAAAAACCTTTTAAAGGATAAGAAAACACACTACAAAAAAAAAAAACAATTGCAATACGTGTATAAAAAATATGATTGTGGGCAATTTGAATAACTATTTATTCACAGTCGGTTTTTATACTTCTTTTTTTTTAAAGGATTTTCGGTTCTATCATAAATAATTTAAAAGCATTCCATAAAATTTCCTTGATTCGATTGAATAGTTTTTCATTGTTTTCACTTTGACAAAGGCCGATGTCCTACTTCTTCTTCTCTCAGTGTATGCCCAAAACAATTAATCAATTGTTATTAATATCGCATATATTTTAACTATTCAGAATATTTTATTAAAAAAAAAATACTTAATTGTTTATTGATTAATGTGTGCTGCGGAGTACATTTAATGGAAAATGGTTTATGGCTGGCACCTCTTTAAATTGCAGCATAATTAAAAAATGTCTGGTAAGTAGCAGCAAGTTAGAACCACAACCAGACTAACACCTTGCTACCATTTACCGTTAAGGGCTTTCGTTTTTTTTTTTTTGGGGTTTTTACCCTATCGCACAGAGTTTTAACTCTCAGACGACACACAAATGCTGGGACCATAAATTGTCAGCTTTTGTGTGTGCACACACACAAAAATACTTCTACTTATGATGTGGGTGTGTGAGAGAGTGTTGAAATACATGCATAAAAGTACACATGTATATAGATCTATATAGATGCTGCAAAACAAGGACGAACTAGCGACCTGGTCCCAGCTGCGTGGCGAACTTATGGCATCGATAAAGTAATGAATTACCAGTTTTGTTGTTGGCCTGCCTTTTCACAAGGAGGCCGAAAGCAGCCAAGCAGCCAAACAGCCAAACAGCCCGTAAAAATAGTATAACTATAAATTGTATTTGTATTTTATTATTGCGTCTGTGCATTGTTGTTATTGCTGCTGTTGTTGTTGCTGCTGTTGTTGTTATTGTTGCATGAGTATTGTCAAACATTGGCTCTCTCTGATTACGCTGTCAATAAGCTCAGAAAATATGATTTCCTTTGGCAATGCGTGGCCCAAAACCGTAGCTGGCCTTCTTTTTGGCCCTGTTGCTCTCAAATGGGGTGTTGTGTTGGCCATATTAGAATTATGCTCGTCATGGCGGCACTTCCGTGCCCAGCGGCTGTTTGCCTATTGTTGTGTGACTGCACTTGGAGTGGGTAAAGCATTTCGTGCCGAGTCCAATGCGACCCAAAACAGAGACAGACAGAGAGAGAGAGAGAGAGAGAGAGAGGGAAAGAGAGCGGATGAGTGAGAAAGAGCTAAGGTGCTTCTGGCTTGGCATTTATTGGTACTGGGCCGTAGCCCGTAGCACCGTAGCACCGTAGCTGTCTGGCCTGTCGGCCTGTCTTCGTGTTTTTTAAGTTATTGCATGGGGAATCGGACGTAAACTAAACAAACGTGGCCAGGACTACACTGGCATCCTTGCACGCTGCGCATAATAACAAATGGAGCTGGAGCTTTGTCTCAGTTCCCATTTGCTATTGCTATTGTTGTTGTTGTTGTTGTTGTTGCTCTTCTTGCTGTTGTTGGTGTGCGACAATCTGGCAGCAGCAGCTGAGAAGGCTGTGCTATCGAAAAATCCCCTGATCCCTCATGTAATTTTTAGATTTTCTGCTGCTCATTGGTTTATTTTTATATTTTTTTTATTTATTTTTTTATTATTTTTATTTTCCATTTTTTTTTTTTTTTTTTTTTGGTTAGCTCGTTTTGTAAAATATTTGGCTTTGCGTTTTATATCTTAATAAATGGTTTGCTTTATGCGGGCCCATAAAAAATGAATTAAACCTGTTGCCTGCCACAAAATATACGAATTGAAGACGCTGGCCAAAAGCTGAAAGCTGAAGGCTAAAATCTAAAATTTGTAACTGTGGCTGACTTACAAAAAATATGTATATACAGTGTGCACTGTCCTAATGAAAGTCAAGATGCCAGTCAGTTCTGGCCAAGTTGCGGCTAGTCATAGCTACCTATCAGTTGCCAGCAAATTGCAAGTTAAACAAAGCTAACGAATTACAACGAGTGAGCGAGAGAGGGGAAGAGAGAACCAGATAAAGAGAGAAAGAGAGAGAGAGAGGTAACTGGGGGTAGACGAATAGGATTTCCGTCAAAAGTGCCGCAAAAAAGCAACCGAAATTGCTTAAAAGTGTGCGTCGTGAAGGGGGTAAAGATTGCGGACTTTCCAAAATGGTGCGGCTTAAAAACTGCAAATCTCTGGAATAAGGACGAACAGCACAGCCAGAAGTAGTCAGTAACAGCAGCAGCAGCACTAGCTGGAGTTGAGAGAGAGCAAGCCAAGCAGCAAGCAGCAGCAAGCAGCAAGAAGAGTATCCAACAAATGGCAGCCGCCACAAGTTGCCTGTCGACAGGCAAACTTACGGCTAAGACCACAAACAAATTTCATGCTGCATTGCTGCACATCCAGCAGCAGCAAGGAGAGGAGGAAAAAGAAGCAGGAGCAGCAGCAGCAGGAGCAGCAGCAGCAGGAGTCGGAGATGGAGTCGGAGTCGGAGGTGAGCTGCCCGAATTAGATGTGGAAGAAAATTGTCTTCCTGTATGAATTTCATAATTTCCACAAGTTTTAGTTATGAAAAGCAAGCAATTTCCTCTCTCTCACCAAACCGGGCTAACTGCCTGTCGAGCTGTTGGCTGTTGGCTGTTGGCTGTTTGCTGTTGGCTGTTGTTGGTAGCAGTTTGTAATTTGTAGATTGTAGGTGTGCCACTGTGTGTGTGTGTGTGTGTGTGTGTGGCATTAGTTTAAACAACGTGTGTGTGTGTGTGTATGTGTTTGCCGGCAATTTGGTAAAGTTTAAACTTTTAATGCGAATCACTTGCGAAAGTTAAGCTGCATCTTGTAGAGTTGGCAGCTTAGAGCGAATGCGTCATATGCCGGGTGAATTAGTTTTTCAATTTCTGCATCTGTTGTTTGCTGATGTCATCGACACACACTCTCACACACACACACACACACTCAGACACACGCACATGACCGCACTTCAAAAATCTACATCTTTTTTGGCTATTGTTGTTGTCTTTCCTCTTTTATTTATTTCTTTTTTTTATTTCTGCTCTTATTTATTTCTTAGCAGGCTGACCCAATGTGTGGCACTCACCCACCCTGAAGTGGCAGCAACCAGGCAACCCTTTGTCAAATTTTCGCAATTTATGTTATTGTGTGTCTGTGTGTGTGTGCGTCTGGGTGTGTGTGTCTGTGTGTGTTGTTTTCTTTTTGTGATTTCTATCAACAACTTTTACTTTTAAGCAAATCCTGGCCGCTTCTGATATTTGAGTTCCAGTTTCGAATTCGAGTTCTGAATCTCTCTTGCAGAAAGCAATAAAAATTGTTTACACACATTATTTGCGCATCCTTTGCGGAAGCACCTTGTATGTTTTACAATGCGGAACACAGAGAGATGGGAAACTAGAACTGGCAAACTTTGCGACGGCCAAACCCAAGATTTTCCATTTAAATACATATATATATATATATATATATATATATATATATATTATTCTAAAACACAATAGCACTGAGATTCTTGGCTATCAGCAAAAGCACTGTGTTTATTTTGTTACTCGACTATTAAAGCTATGCACACACTATACACACACACACACACACACACACTCCAACTCCAGAACATACTCTAATAAACTAATGCTTTCTTTCTCGGGCTGCTTTGGTGCCCTTAAATCTATTACAAGGCGGTTGCTCCTCGTCCTCATCCTCGTCCTCGTCCTCGTAGTTTGTTTGTTTGTTTGTTGTCCTGCGTAGACTTATTTGCAAAGTATTTTACGGTGTTGTTGTCATTGCTCTGGGATTATGAATTGGGGAAAATGTTTGTCCAAAAAGGGGCTGTACATATACTCATTCGTATATATGTACACACACATATATATATATATATATATGTGGTATCGTTTAAGTTTTGTGCCCAGGTGCAAGTAGCCCAGTTAGTGCGATTTATATCATTGACATTAATCTCAGTGTTTTGACACTGTCTCCACAAAAGGTGTGCTCGAACAATTAAAGGTAATTAATATTTTATATTGAAATCGAAACCTTAATTTACTTAAATCAATTTATTAATTTAAGATATTACGACAAGTTACAATTTATTTAATATTTTGCATAGCTAAATACAAATTTAAGGTTTATTAATTTATTATAAGCTGAAATTCCGATTAGGAAATTGTCTTTTTATTTTTAAATTTTTCTGAGAATATTTTAAACTTTAAAATGGTAAAATGTTAAATTATGTTTTGAGTGTTTTGTCATAAAAATAAAATTCGAATTTTCATTTCTTCTTTTCCATTAACCTTAAGGATAAGCCGATTTAAATAAGGCCTTGCCAAAATCTGTGCCGAATCTTTTAAGTTGATTTTATTTAGAGACAGAAATGATTTTGAGTTGAAACACTGACTATTTGTTTAAATATTTAATTTATAGTAAAAGGTTTTTAAATTCTACAGTGCACAGATAAAATATTTTCAACTTGAAATTAAAAAAGTTTTCTTTTGGTTTCTATTTGATTATTATAATTTTTTTTTTCTTGAGTGTACTTACATTAAGGATATAAACAGAAACGCTTAAATTGTTGTGCGTGGCACTTAGCACAGCCCAAACTGGCAGATTCCCAGTCGCATTTGCAGTTCCTCCCCCCCCCCCCCCCCACACCATCCCTTTATCATCTCTTTCCATTCGAAACAACTTCATTTAGCACGCATAAAGCTGGGGCAACATGTGTGCGTGGCGGCAGCAGCTGAAATTCCTTATGCCAGGCAAAGTGAAACTGTCATTGCAAAGGTTGATTTTTTTTCTGCTTTCTTTCGTGTTTTTTATTTATTTTCTTCTTTTTTTTTTGGCAAGAAATGTAAAGTTGGTGTGCGTGTGTGTGTGTGTGGGATGTGGGTAGTGGGCTGAGCAGATCTGATATACTTACATAAGTACAACTGGTTGGGTGCTGGGTTGCATATTTAAATTTATGATTATGTCGTTATGCTGTCTGCCCACATTGCTTAGGCGAACGAAAAAGTGACAGCGGCAAACTTAATACAAATTTATGTGCAACATATTTTTGCACTTTTTTTTTCTTGGTATAAAACAAGCAGTCAACTTAGAGCGTAAACCATCCTAGCCTAGTTCACTTGGCCATCCAGCTGGACAACATATGTTACTTACTCTGGACAAAGTTGCGCTTGATGAGTTTCAGTTCAACGGTGGCAAATTTTGTTGTTCTTTTGTTGTGTTTGTGCTTTTTTTTTTTGTTAAAGCGACCATTAAAGAAGAACATTAAAATGCCTCTTGCGGGGCTAAATTGCATTTCATCTAGTCGAGTCACGCTGGAAAATGACAAATTCTTACATAATAAGATGGCAGCAAAAGAAAAATGGTATTCATTTGGCAGGTGAGGCGCCGTGAAATTGAGTCAAAGCTGAACAATGGCAAAAAAAAAAAAAAATAAAATACCTACACAAGCTGCGTAGCTAACTCATTTTTAAGTACAAATTTATGTTGTTAAATTTTTGTGAGCAGCAGCAAATAAAAAATTTGATTAATTCGCACCGTCTAATGTCTGGCCATAAATTCAGAGTTAATAAAACCAGCAATGGTTGCGTACCAGGCCAAACGGTTGAGCAACCAAAGCTGTCAGCCTGAAGCAGCCAGTTTCAGCCACTTCCAGCCAGTCCCAGCCATTTCCAGCCAGCCTTCATTTGCCTGGCTCGCTAATAACAAATTTGTCACGAGCCACTTTGACAGTTGTGTGTCACAACTGAGAGAGCCACACTGCTGGCCGCAGCAACCACAACGGAGGATACATATAAAAAAAAAAGAAGTAATCCACAGCCACAATGTCAGCTGCCAACTGGTGGTGACAGCGCGACCCAAGCACAGTGGTTAAAAACCATTAAGTTTTAAGTGCTTACTATCTTACTTTCTCCATT
>JAWNLY010000167.1:0-40288 GCA_035042045.1 Drosophila melanosoma | reverse complement strand
TTTCTATATGCATTTAATCGCTTATTGATCTAAAAAAAACAATTATATGATACTTATTTAGTATATCATTTTCTTATTTGTATTGCCAATGCCATTTTTTCTACAACTTTAAAACGGCAATGCCGCGTCTTCCATCTCCGCAAATCCTCCAACCTTTTCATTGCTTGAAGC
This sequence comes from Drosophila melanosoma, assembly GCA_035042045.1. Classification (NCBI taxonomy): domain Eukaryota; kingdom Metazoa; phylum Arthropoda; class Insecta; order Diptera; family Drosophilidae; genus Drosophila; species Drosophila melanosoma. The sequence goes on along the minus strand of JAWNLY010000167.1, from coordinate 40,117 downwards.
CGTTCCTTCACCTCTTGGTGTCAAAAACTCCACGTTATCCGCCACAACTTCATACGCAACACGCTTATTTCCATGCTTATCCTCATAACTCCGCGTTTGCAACGATCCAGAAACAGCCACTTTCTTTCCCTTATGCAAATACTTTACGCATAGTTCGCCTAATTGCCGCCACGCTACAATGTTAATCCAATCCGTTTGTGTTTCCTCGTTCGCATCTTTAAACTTGCGCGAAACGCCAATTCTGAACGTGCAAACCGATATGCCGTTGCTGGTGCTGCGTAGCTCTGGCGGTGCTGCTAGATTTCCTATTAATGTCACTTGGTTCATTTCTTTTCTCCCCTCAAAAACCAATCAACAATGATGTGATCATTCCACATGCCAAGGGTGAAACAAAAAATTCACCCATGAATATAATCCCTGCTATGATTACCAAACTACTTCCCAGCCATATCATTCCAATTGCAAATCCTTTGTCCATTTTGTTCTCCTCTCAAAAACTGCTTCACAAACTTCACATCAGCACTTCCCTAAAAATACAATCCCGATACTTTTTCTTGAACAACTTCCGTCGCATAACATAATCTGCTTTCTTCGCCGTTGGTTTGCTCTTCACATCCTCGACAACCGTTCGTCTGATCTTATTGTCATAGTATTCAAAATCGGCCGTATAGACTATCCCTTGCTCCCTAATCCCCTGAGAATCTTTGAACCCATCTAGCAACACATAACGCGGATGCACTTCTAACTTTTGTATCTCTCCATGTTTTTCCATATCTTTCAAAACGATATATCTATTGCGCTCTGCTAAACTATCAAACTTGATACTGTCATAGCTGCATTTTTTGTTCCTGTATTTGTTTTGCACTTCTCCTTTTTCTCCTCAATTCGAGCCATTTTCAAGTGCTACATTCCCGCCCACGCCATTAATCAGACAGTCCATTTCATACATAATACGCTGTGGCGTTTGCGCTCTTTCTTTTGTTCGTGCTAATCGAATTTCATATGCCCTTCTAAATTGCCCTCTATCAACACTAACATTTTCACTCATACATAAATCACGCCAGCCCATTGTTCGCACTGTATCTGCCACAATCATTGGCATGGATGCTAACGCTTTTTCTCCATTGTAATAGCCGTATTTTCCAATGCTTTTGTATACAATCCCCCAAGCTTCATCAGCGTCAATAAAGTCATTGGGTGATTCCATTTCTGCAATTGTTTGACGTATTTCGGCTATACTGGGTATGTATATACTGTTTGCTGCTAATTTTTGAATTGCTAAAGAAACCAATTCCAATGGCTTGTCGCCCAACATGGCATACCATGTATCCCTTGCAACTTCGCCAGCATTAAAGTTTTTAGCTTGGCTTGGCCACAAAGAACAAAGTATCTCAAATAATCTAACTACATCATTTTTTGTCATCTCTATTCCTCCACCAGCAAATGTGCAAAACGTGATTCTGTATTGCTTTTCTCTTTGTCGATAATGTACTCATCTTCCCAACCCTTGGCATTTAACCATGTGGCTGGATAGGGTATAAATTGCCCATTTTCTCGTTGCCAATCTTGTGTTTGCTGACCTTTTTCAATTGCTTCTAGCATCAATGTTAAAAGAGATTCAGATGGGTTAAGCTTTTTAAATATCTTCTCAGCTGCTCCCTTGCTTTTCTTTTTCGGATAAGCATTCCAAAAATACTCAAAGCGATCACCACACACATCCTGCGCGTTCGCGCGCGCGTTGGATTCTGGATTCGTATTTGGATTAGTATTCGGATTGGATTGTATTCTAGCCGCCATCTGCGGCAAGTTGCTGCATGTTTCAGCATCCTGCTGAGAATTATCATAAGTTTTTTCTGATAACAACTCCTCTATTGTTGGAAGCACTTTCCTAGATAAGCTGCATTTTGGACATGTTGTGCGAATATTTTCCATCGTCACTCTTCCGCCCTGGCATACAGGGACTATATGGTCAAAATGGATGGTTCCCGTACCTAACTTTAATAGTTTTTTAGCGGGAAAATTCACAGGATTTAAGTTCTTGCCGCATAAAGCACATTTATACGAATCTCTTTGAAGAACTTTAACCTTCATATCTATCGGAACAAACCTTCTCAAATACCAATCATTTACCCATGAGTCAGGTTCGGGACATTTTGATTTCACTTGTCGAACTCTTTGGTGCTGATCCCAATTTGGAAAAGCACCAAAGAGTTCTTCTGGTTTTATCTTTGAATGATAAATGCCTATTTTTTTTATCCCTATTAGCTCACGAAGCCCTGATTCTAAATCATAAATGTCAATGATATCTAATTCTCTTGGGTAAATTCTTGCTCTCATAATTGCCAAGTCAATATTGAAACGTCCATAGTCATCTGCATATGTAATTAATCTTTTATATAAATCTTGTGTAAATATTGAACATGTATTTAATTTTTTTGATTCGTTTATACTTTCTTTTATAATTCTATTCGGCATTGTTTACCGCCTTATTGTCACGCGTCTATTTGTACTACTTCATTCACTACATAATCTTCTGTTATAATATCTGTTTTTTCTTCTTTTGTTTCAATTATTTCATCTGCAAGATTTGTATTTTCTAAACTAATTGCATTTTGTATTTCAATGCTTAACAATCCCCAATGTGATATCAAATTGCGCAAGACAGTTTTTTTCGCCATCGCATCAAAGTCACTACTCCATGCACTCGAGTTTGAAGAATAACTTTTACTAAATTTTTGCGCGTGTTTTCGTACCTGATCAATCGCCCAATACTCTGCTTTAGAAAAACCATTAATTGTTTCCATATAGGCAAAGTAGCCGATTGCTTGATCATTGGTGGCTGTCCCAGATATGCGAACCATACCGCTTAATATATCCGTCTCGACTTCCATACCTTCATAAACAACTCCAGCATTGATATATTTATAAGCACCTGTTCGTTGTGCTAATTGTACCAATCCTTTATATCCAATTTGAAAGGTTGGTATACCCTTATAGGGAACAATATAAGCAAGCCCCAATTGCTTGTTAATCGGTAAATCTAGCGTTGCCGCTTTTAATGCTTCCAATGCAACTTTGGCTGGATCGCATTGTTGTAAATATGTATCACTAGCGTATAAATCAATTAACGAAGCGATAAAAGCACCCGATTTATCACCCAAAGCTTTTTTAAATTGTTCTTCAAGACCACCTGTTACAATTCTTGACATAGCTGTTCCAGGAGAAACGGATTTATTTTCACCCGTTTTTTGTTCCCTTGCTTGTGCAATTACACCGCTCATATTGCCAATTCCTCCTCTACTTTCTTCACTTGAAAAATTCTACTATCTGCGTTTTGTTTTTGATATATTTCAAATATTTCTGGTTTTTCTGCCTTTAATCGATTCCTATCAATACTAATGCTACCTTTTCGATTACTCCATCTGGCCACATATCCTTTAGCAATACCTTCTTGCGCATTGCCCATTTCAAATTGAATCTCTTGACAAAGCTTATCTTTCTCGATTTCCAGTAATTTCATCTGACTATTTAAATTGATAATTCGTTCCATTTTTTTCTCAAGCCCATATAAAAATATTTTTTCATGCTCTGCTCTTGGGAATATTGATAATAATGCTTGTTTACTTGCCTTGCTACCATCTGGTAATGGTGGTCGTTGTGCTATGATATGCTCTTGCCAAAATTCGATTTCAAATTCAATTAACGCATTTATATCATCCTCATCTCGATTAATCTCTATAATATGAAGGCCAGTGCTCCTTTGATAAATAGTCAAGTACGTCTTATTGCAGCCCGTAACAGCCATATAATGTTGACACTGTGTGTAATAACTAGGATTTGGATTTTCAATATCAATTTTAATCATATCGCCAGCCGTTTTACATTCTAAAAGCGCATTCTCTCCAACGACTACTCGATCCACATTCGCTAAAATAAATGAATATTGTTCGTGCGCAAGCATCGTGTTCATTCTTCGAACCTTTTTCCCGCTCATTTCACAAAAACGTTTTGCAACATATTCTTCCATATCACGGCCAAAACGCATGGCTTCTGTTTCTTCTTTTTCTTCTGCTAATCCCAGTTTATCAAGATATACAGACATGGGGCTTTCATATTGATTTAATCCACAAATTGCACCAGCATCACTGCCGCCAATTCCTGTTTTTCGCCAGTTAAGCCATTCTGTACGTGTTATATTTTGTGTATTACAAAGTTTAATTCCTTTCATAGTAGTATCCTTTCTATGCTGAGTAACTCGTTTTACAATTCGCTATACAATCCACACATATTTTATCCCCGTCAATATCATAATAAATATCATCCTCATAGATGTTGCCACCACAGTAATCACATTCTATATGTGGTTGTGATACATACTCTAATTTTTCACGTAAATTTTCAACATAACGATCTTCATCAAATTCAAACATTGTTTTCTCCTGTCCAAATCGTTCGTGAACTTTTTTCTCTTGATTTGCTTGTTGTTTCTTGTTATAATTTAAGTAAGTTTATTTGTTATGCGCTTTTCTGATCACTACTCAGGGATGCGCTTTTTTTAATGCTCAATTAACTTAGAAGAACATTGCGCAACATACATGTTGTAAACGTCTTTTGCCGTTGTACAATCAGGAACATTGCCATACCATACTGCTGTATCATGATCTATTACTTCTGCGTGATTGCCGTTAATTGTTGCAATTAGCCCTTGACATTCGTATATTTTCATTCCTATGCTCCTACGCTGTTTCTTCAATCTTCAAGTTGTACGCGCCAAACTGTTTCTTTTCCAATGTTTCTTGCTCCATTTGCTGCAATAATCGTTCCAATTCTCGGTTGTGCGCTTCGATTAGTTCAATGTCCCATTTCATATCAGCGATCTTGTTTAGACAGCCGCCTAATGCAATTATCAAGCCTGCTATGGCTGCTATTGTGATTACTATCATGCTTTGCCTCCTATATAAACAGCGATGGTTTTTCTTGATCGAACAATTGAATCGCTTGCGTTAACTTGTTTGTGATCTTTTGTTGCAATGCGTCCACGAGTTCTAGCCCTTTTTGCTTGAAAAACTCGCCCAACGTGTCGCGATCATCTAGATCAATCGCTAGGTTAATGATTAAATCATCGGGCGTTTTCGACTTGTCCAATTCGTACAAACTAATGCCAGTACGATCATATAGATATTTGTCTGCCATCTGCTGTTGTGTCATTTTTGCCTGTATTCTCATCTGTTTTAGTTCTTTCCCAAAATATAGTCCACTGTTCATTTTTTCTTTTCTTGCCTTTCGTTTTTATGTTATTTATTGACTTGTTTAACTTCGATTGTTTATAATATGTTTGTAAAAGCGAGTGCATCACCTCTATTTTTAAAGAAAGAAGGTGTATATATGGATAAAGATGAAATTGTATATCAATTAACTAGTCAGGTACTGAAAGAATTCACATTTTCTATTAAAACCTATAGTAATGGATCATTAGAGACTCTCATGATGGAAAATGCTCAAAAATACGCTGATCTTACTACTCTAATCTACAATTCAATCTATGAGAACATTGTTTTGTAAAGTTCAATAATAAGCTGAATATTCTTTTGCGCTCGCTTTTGCATTTTCGTTTTCTTTGTATCTTTGATAAGTGATCTGATTAACTCAAGCATGTCTGTATAGATCTCTTCGTACATTTCATGATTTGTTTGTGGTATATTCATATTGTTTCTTTTTCTCCTTTTCTCATCCTATGTTTTATTTTTTCGCGTTACTTTTTGCGTTGCTTTTGATAAAATTAAATAAATCAAATTAAGCAACTTGTCTCGTTAACATTGATTGTTATTTGATTGGATCGCGTGTCGAAGACGTAAGTTTTGCCGCTCTCGTCTTTGAACTCCACCGCCCAAGGATCGTTGCACTTAAATGCTATAAACCTCCCCTCAGCTCCATATTGCCTAAGCAATGATATGATTTCTTTCAACGTTTGCATTGTTTTGCCTTTCTCACGCTAGACTGTAGGTGTTTTACGCCAACACAATTAACGATTTATTAGCGATTTCATTTGATAGGGCAGTTTGTAGCCATTCTTTTACCTTTGCAATCGCCTCAATTTGCCACGCGCCCCCATCGGCTTCAAATAGCGCAAAACATGTTTGATCTTTAAGCAATCGAAGCGTGAAGGAACTTGCAGGTTGATCTACTTCTAAAAATGTTCTGTAAGGAGCTAATTTTACTGGATTCGGCAATTGCTCCTTGCTAGGTAGTCTTGCGCCTCTCTGGACTGTAACTCGCTGAGACACCCCATCATCTTCGATTTCCGTTCCATTATCGATCTTGATGGATGCACAAGCTTTAATGATTCTTTCAAGCTCATCATCCCTAACAAACTTACTTTGTAGTGCCACAGCAAACATTTCAGGAGAAAGTGGTTCGCCAAAATCAAACTGGCTAGGCAACACCGCCTCAACATCTACTATGGATATTCGTTCACTGTCCCTTCCCATTAGCCCAGTCAACAATTTCACGTTCGTGGGTGATGCTACGTGCACATATTTACATAAGGAAATGTTTTCACTTTCATCGTTAAACTGGATATAATCCACTAAGCTGGCTAACGTACTAAAATGAAGCGTTTCTTGCACTTTGGGCAATGGGATTTCTATAATGCGATGTCCCAGCCGTATACGTTGAATACCATCTGCTGCCGCATCGATCAACTCAAAAGGCATACTACTTTCGATTAATTCTTCTAATTTTTCAATGGTTGCAACTGATAAATTTTCCATTTTGACTCTCCTTTATTCGTTGTGTGAGATTGGGTAAATCTTTCGATTGGGCTGCTCGTTCCCATTGATATCGATTTGCCCCGTAATTTGTTCTGATTCTTCAAACATTGCTAAGTTGCCATCATCATTTACACCAAAAGCAATGCGTTTGGTTGCTTCAATAGGTGGCGCGAGTTTGGATTTTGTTTCAATTTTGACCTCTCCGTATTGTCTACTTTTATCTGGCTTAATTGAGACAGTCATTACCAAGCTTCTAACACTTTCGGGTTTTGTGGTCGGATCGTTAATATTTAAAATAATTCCTTGTATCTCTTTTTGAAATCGTTCGCTCAAACCTCCATCCAGAAATTCATCCAAACTATTTACTTGTGTGTACTTACTCATGCGTCCTCTCCTCCTAAACTACATTCTGATAGCCATTTTTTTGTAATGTGTTTATGCTTTTTTCATTAATACTGGTTATGCTGTATATTTCAACGTCATTTCTTTTATGATGTTTGAAAATATTTCTTTTAGTTTGGGGTCTTGTGCAACACAGACTAACTTATTCACGCTCTCAATTTGCGTCTTTGTTGCGCCTGCTTTTTTTAATCGTTCCTGTGCTCGTTTTACTCTTACGTCTAAATTGCAATGTCCTTTGCCTTCTAACAAGTCATATGCTTCATTCCAAACATTCTTGTATGCTTTGCCTGTTTCTTCTGCAATCCGCCGTATTTGATTGCTTGCATTGTGCCGCCATACTTCATCTGGAACAGGCTGTGCAAACGTTTCTTTAATCGTTTTAAGCGTGTTTTGTTGTGACTCAATTTGTGTTTGTTGGTTATCTACCCGTAAGCGAAGTTCTTTGACCGATTGCGCCTGCATAATGATTAAATCTTCTACACCACTAACAGGTTGATGTGAAACCGTTTGTTCTAACTCAATCAATTTTTGTCGGACTTGAAATCCAATTTGGCTTCTTTGAATCATCGCAATATGCTTTGCCATATCTAAAGTCATTGCATGATCTATGCGAGGACGTCCAGTTTTCGGGCTTTTCCCCAAATCTGGTGAAAACTCACTAAAGTCTATATTGACTTTAAACCCCATATTTTTCATACTGCTCATCCATGTGCTATAGTCCTTACCAATCCCAAGTTTCCAATGTAGCTCTCGACCAATCACTATTTTTTTGCCTTCGTCTGTGATATATACTGGAATTACTTCTTGATTGAATATTTGTAGGTTATTCATTTTTGTTTCTCCTATTTTGATTCGCTTTGTTGATCTTCTTCATAACCAATAATGTGATCAATTGAACAATTGAAGGCTATAGCTAATTTCACTAGCGTAGTACCATTCGGACCATTTACATTATTTTCAATATCCGATAACGTAGATTGAGCAATACCTGCAATATTAGCTAATTCATGTTGGGAATAATTATAGCTTTTTCTTAACTTAATAACGTTTGATCCTACCTTCATATCAATCTCCTTTCCGATATCTATACTATAACTTATTTACGTTTAATTGTCAACGTATTTCCGATTATTTTTTTATTTATTTTTTTGTGTTATAATCGGTTTAACGATAATGTGAGGTTTTATGGATTATATTGCACGATTAAAGTTTTACATGAACAGCAATGGGTTTTCTCAAAATAAGTTAGCTAAAGCAGCTGGCGTTTCTCAGGGAATAATTAGTGATATTATGACAGGTAGAAATAAAACACCCTCACTAACTACTCTTGAGAAATTCTGCTCCGCTTTTGGCATCTCTTTAGCAGAGTTCTTCTCCGAAGATTCTCAGACCGATCCAACAGAAAGCGAAATGCTATCTGCTTTCCGTCAGCTCGATGAGGAGAAAAAACAACAGGCTATTCGCATTGTAAGATCACTGTGAAATTTTTGAAAATTAACACCACTTGTAGATGAGGCACAACATATGAAATATTTAAGCCTATTAAAAAAATATCTTGGTGGGGTAAAAATTTTCGGATGGATAACTTTATTAGGTGGTGTACTTACTTTTTTTGGTTTTCAAAATGTACCAATAATAACAAAACTATGTATTTATGCTGGAATAATAATATTGAATCTTCTTGCAATTATTTGTAAAGTTGTTTATGAATTTCATAAACAACTCGACCAATACGACGAACTAAATGCCAAACATAAAGTGCTTGCAAAACAATATAATAAAAACAAAAATAGCTTACGACTTTATAAACACTGTTGGAAAAATATGTATATATGTTTAATGCTTTCAATACAAAGCAAGCGACAAGAACGTTTTGCTATTTTCCATCGGCAATATCTTGATTTTGATAATATTTTAGTTGATAGCGAGGATAATACCTATGTCGAAACCGATACAAGTAATTAAAATTGTAAATGATAAACTTATTGTAATTGATGCTGGTGCTGATGATGGTATAATATCTGATGATACTTTTGAAATATATCAAAAAGGCGTTGCAGTTATTAACCCACTATCTGGCGAAAACCTAGGCACTTTAGATTTTGTTAAAGCTGAGCTTGAGGTAGCGCAATTATATCCTAAAATGACTTTATGCAGAAATAGCAACGTATCTACTACTAGCCTAATGGATGTAACTAATTTTATGGTTCGTAAGGAGCGTAAATCACTCAATATCGATCCCGAAGATATCTCTGGTGGTTTCGAAGAAACTGATAAGATTATCCGTGTAGGTGATTTCGTTAGAAAAAGTATTGGTTAATACAGTTAATATATTTATTTGTGAATCTAATAGTTCTACTTGATCGATTAGATTATCAGTTTGCGTTTGAAGTTCTTGCAAATGTTTTTCGATCATTTTCATTTGATCATTAAATCTGTTTGAACGAATATCAAATATTACAAACAGTACAAATAATACAACATAAGCGATTAGTGCAACAATGGTCACTATCATTACGATCATTCCCTTCACTATTTTGATAAGAGATTAAAATATATAATAAATTAAAAAAACCACTAAAATCACTGCCCCTATTCCAGAGGCTATACTGGTTACTGTTGATATGCCATCACCACCATAGCTATTGCTCCTTTCCTGCTTCTGCGAATAGTTCATTGAGTGGTACTTGTAATAAATTAGATATCTTGATGGCTATATTTGTTTTGGGTATGCGCTTACCCTGTTCATAGTTTTGATAAGCTTTTAAGGAGATTCCTATTTTTTTTGCTAGCTGTTCCTGCGTATATTTTTTCTCCTTTCTTGCTTTTTGTAATTTTATAATCACTGTGCCCTCCTTTTTTCGGCACGTTTATGCCTCATGTTTTTATTATACTAGGCACATTTGTGCTTGTCAATAGGTAAAATGAAAAAAAATTATTTTGATAGGATGTATGAATTAAGGTCAGCTAAAAATCTATCACAGAAACAGGTTTCTGAAGCGATAACTATCTCTATTAGAGCATATCGATACTATGAAACTGGAGAGCGCGAACCGAATGCATCCACGATTATAGCCCTCGCTGACTATTTCGACGTATCAACTGACTACTTGTTGGGTAGAACCGATCAAAAATAATTATTTTATATAATGTTGATTTTATCTCTTCTATAGAGTATTATTTTATTATTGTTAATATTATCGACTTATGAAGGGATCAAAATTATGCAAAACAAATTAATTGCGTTTACCTTATCTGGTTTTATACTATTGTCTGTAGTTGGTTGTGGGAGTTCTACGCCAACCACTTCTGCATCTGTAGACGTTGTAGCAACACAAGCAGTACCAGATGACATTACATCTATCACAGATTCGAAGGTTGAGAACATTGAAGTTTCTCCAATCGCTAATCAAGCATCAGAAATTGTAACAAATGAGGTGCCAGAAAATCCTGAACGCGAAACTACTCAAGATTCAACCGAAGCAATAATCTATCCGGAGGGAGTATATAAGGTTGGTGCAGATATTCCTGAAGGTATTTACTTTGCAAGAATAGACGACGGAAGTCCTTTCGCCTCTGTTACTATTCGCGATGGCTCTAGTTCAGACGCAAATATACTTGAGACTAACATGTTTACAACAAGCGCTATCATGCAAGTTTTAAATGGAGAATATCTAACTGTAACAAATGCCGAATTTACGGATATTGCTAATACGCGAAATATTTATGCACCTAGCCTTGAAAGGGGTACCTATTCCGATGGCTGCTACCTTGTTGGCTTTCATATTCCTGTTGGCGAATATAAAATTGAACCAGATGAAGATGCCGCTATATCATCCTATACGATTTACTCTGACGGTATGCGCACTATAAAAGATATTAAATTCATTAACGGAAGTGGTTATGTAACATTACAAGATGGCGAGTTTCTAAAGGTATCAGGTGCAACCCTCATTCCAGATGCTTAGCCCCAATTTTTTTATATTACTAACCAAAGAATAGCGAAAGCTGTTCTTTTTCTTCGCGTTACTTTCTTTGCGTAGTGTGATATAATGTTTTCAAGATTCTAATGCTTTTTAACGTTGCTTTCAACGTGTTGTTTGTTTCATGTTATCACGTTGTTTTCTTCGTGTCAATACTTTTTTAGGAGTTTAAATGACAATTTTTAGCGATCGTTTAAAAAAACTGCGTAAAAGCAACGGTTTGACTCAACGTCAAATTGCTGCTAGAATAAACGTCACTGAAAGAAATTATCAACTATATGAGGCAGGCACACAGAAACCCTCGTTTGATACATTAATGTCTTTAGCTGATGCCTTGAATGTATCCCTAGATTATCTAACTGGACGTATCGATAAAGAATAGCGAAAGCTGTTCTTTTTTAATGCGCTTTTAGAATATCGGTTTGATCTATTCTATCCTTAGCTATTTGAAAATAATGCGCATCTAATTCTATCCCCACCCCATTTAATCCCTTTTCTTTTGCAGCAACAAGCGTCGAACCACTGCCCATGAATGGATCTAATATTGTTCCATTTTCAGGTACTATTTTTAGGATTTCGCGCATTAACTCAATTGGTTTTTGCGTCTGATGTTGTTTAATTTTTGTTGATGGTACTGAATATTGATATGCTCCTGATAAAACTTTGTTGTTTTCTTTGTTTTTTGCGCCTACTGTTCCCCATACAATATATTCACATTGATTTCGAAAAGAACCTTTCTGTGGCATAGCATTCTTTTTGTCCCAAGCAATAATACCACGCCATGTGACACCCGCCATTTGCAAAGCATCTGAAGTACTTGGCAATTATCGCCAATCAGTAAATAAGGCGACCACCGCCCCTGATTTACAAGCCGCTACTCCAAGCCTAAGCCAATGATGCATCCAAGTGATCCATGAATGTTGATCTTTATTATCCCCTGAGAAACTTGGCAATGATGAGTTGGGAAAATATTTTGTAGAAGTACTTCCCTGACGTGCTGCGATATACAAGCCACCACTTGAATATGGTGGGTCAGTTATGATTGCGTCAAATGTGTTTGCTCCAAATGTAGGTAAAAAATCAAAACAATCCCCTTGATATAATGTAAAACTCAATATTATCCTCCTTGTTTCTGTTTTCCACGTGATCATTATACAACATGAAAACGAACATTTCAATATAAAAACAAGAACATGTATTCATTTAATAATTATTTATAAGAATTAATGTTCTGAAATAATACGTATATAGTACGCGTGAAGCACAAAAAAACAGCCTTAAAAAAGACTGCTTTATTTTGATAGAACCAGAAAAACCCCTCAAAAATCATTCGATTTCTGATAGGGAACATATGTCACGATTCATTCTATAATTAAGGATATTAAGCATAAGTGAATACAAATTAATAACTAATCCAACCCTTGCTGCTATCCCAGCAATCAGAACCACCCAATAGAGCAGAATAGTTCGTTCCACCACTTTGGGCATTCAACTTTATACCAGCGATTCTTATATGCCCTAACGAATTATAGTCCAATTGGCATGACCACAGATCAACATCACCATTAAATTCATAAAAATCAAGAATCACAGTATTTGGCTGATAACTAAGCGCACTTTCTGTTGCTTTCATATGATATGTGACGCTAGACGTAGGTACAATCAATTCATATTGATCTAAATTTTTAATCAATGTAATTGTTACTGATTGCTCAATATCAGTCACAAAATCCAAAACAGACACACTTCCAGAATAAGTTGCTACAGCCGGCAAAGCACTAATAGCCCGATTTGAATACGATGTCTCTGTAACTTCTGATTGCTGAACTTCTTGATTTTCATTTGCCAACGCTGTTGTAGTAATTAAAACCATTACTAATAACAGAGTTGAAATTGTTGTTATTGTTTTTTTCATACTCAATTTCTCCTTTTGGTATACTAATATTTCTATGTTAACACATAAACATTATCTTAATATTGTATTCGACAAAATTAGAAAATATAGAACCAACCCTACGCAAAAGCGTAATTTTGCGTAGGGTTACCAACCTTATGTTATTAATTTATCCATTTTGCTTTCAATTTCATCAAAAATAAGTTCTTTTTTACTTTGACTTAAATTCTGTTCGATATAACTATCTGCCAATGCCGTAACAAGCATTTCGAATGTAATTCGACCACTATGCTCACGAAATTCATGTATATAATCTTCCATTACTTTTAATTTAATTTCAAGTGCTGGTGATATTTTTTTGGGTTTACATACAACAAAACGATTGTCATTAATTGTTTTTGGACGACCACGTTTCTTTTTACTTACATCATTATTTTTATTAATAGTTCGTTCTGCATTTAAAGCATCATTACTAAAATCATATTCTCCACGGATAGAAACTTTTTTCTTTTTTGGCGCTTGAATTAATGTATTAAATTCTTGTGCAAGTGATACAGTTATATCAAAACCACTTAAATCTTTTTTTGACATATTATTCGCCTGTTACCCTTCTAAATATAACTTACGAGATTCAAGTTCATTTAATATTGCAATAAATGCTTCATGCGCTTTATAATCCCATTGATCATAATTACCATTTTTATTTTTTGATAAATAAATTCCATCACGAGAATAGCGCTTTAAACGATTTTGATAAGTAATAATAGTATTGGATAATGCATTTCCATACAATTTTTTTGCATCATTCAAAACCTCTGAATCTAATACACTATTTGGCTCTAACATACAAGGCACAATAGCGATGACTTGTAAATCTATATCAAAATTTTCAACCATATATTTTTGATAACCGACATACTTTTCAACACCATCTAATGACTCGGTTTGGGTTTGAAATGCTATAATGCTGTAATCAGATGCAGCCATAGCATTATCAGAATATTCTGATATAGTGGGCGGTACATCAATAAATATTGTATCATATTCCTTTTTTAAAGGTTCTAATAGATTCGCAATGACTGACACTTGCTCTTTTTCTGTTTTGAAATTATTTAAAACATATTTACTGAATGAACGAAAGCTTGTATCACAAGCAATTAAATCTAAATTTGGTAAAATAGGTGTTATACAATTTGTTAAATTTTGCTCTTGAATGCCATTTGTAATTGTATTGTTAATACTGTCAATATTTGCTGTCTTAGAAAGAATCTGAGATGCATTTGCTTGTGGATCAAGATCTAACACCAATGTTTTTTTGCTTTTTAAAATAGCATTATCATATCCAAGCATGGTTACGATTTTTGTTTTCCCAACGCCACCCTTGAAATTACCAACAGTATATGTAGTTGCTTTCATAATCATTCTCCAAATCTTAATTTTATTATAAGTATAACTTATACCTTTATTATTTTCAATGCAAATAAATAAACTTATACTTTATTGTATTATATAAATTTTTATAAGTTATTTAAAGTATAACTTATACTTTTTGCTATTTAAGGTATAACTTATACTTTATCATTTTTTATTATACCTATATAAACAGCTATAATATTAATACTATTTAAAGTATAACTTATACTTTTTGCTATTTAAGGTATAAGTTATATCGTTTAATTTAAAGTATAACTTATACCTTAAATAGCAATTGTATTGTAATTTGTATTTATCAATGTTATATTCAAGAATATATCAAATTAATCAATAAGAAGAAAAGAGTTTATTATGACGCATAAAATTAATTGTTTCAACAAATTTATAAAACTACCCGATTTTTTAATCCATAGCGATAATTATTCTGGACTTCACAATGATGCAAAAATCTTATATGCTCTTTTGCTGAATCGATCATCATTAAGCGAAAAAACAGGCTGGAAAGATGAACAAGGAGTATATATTATTTTCACACGTGAAAACATGGCAAAAGAATTGGGTTGTTCATTACGAAAAATTTCTTATTTAATCAAAGAATTACGAAAAGTTAAACTAATCAAAGAAAAAAGATTCGGTTTAAACAAACCAAATTACATTTATGTTCAACAACCACTAATAGAGAATACGTCCAATAAAACAGTATCAGAAAAAACAACAACTCAATCTAAAAAAACGCTTCAAACACCTAATATACAAGGACATGCAAATCTTGCATCTTTAGAGAAGCAGTTTTTGCATCCTAATAAGACTGAGAAAGATCTAAACTTATATTCTTTCATAGAAAATCGATTCTTAGCTGTAAATCAAAAAATAGAAAAAATGATAAAAGAACAAAAAAACTTTAAAAACAAGACCTCTTGGAACAATAAACAAAGTCAAAAGCACTCTGCTTTGCATTTTGATATAAATCAAGAAAATAATTATGATCTACAAAGTTTAGTTCAAATCTTGTAAAAAAAGAGGGCAAAAGCCCTCGTTATTCGATACCTAGAAGTTCATTAGCAGCTTGGCGAATAAACTCTGCTTTGCTCCAACCTTTTTCTTTTAATGCCGCGTCGATTTGATCCATTAGTTCAATTTTCACTTGTGCGTTGAATTGTTTGTACGTTTTTTTGTTGTATCGTCGCTTGACTTCGGTTGATGTATGTCCCATTATTTTCTTCCTTTCACAAGTAGAACGATGACGGTAATGCTGCCTATAATTCCCAATATAGATAAAATAACTTGAATAATATCTAATGTTGTCATAATGTTTGACACAAACAAGCCTTTTTGTTATCATGAAAGTAGTGGGGGCAAAGCCCCCTGCCTACTACTTGCTAAGCCATTCAACTATTTTACTTATGAGGGTAATCATTGAATTTATTAGCATGATTAGCGCGGTAGCAAAAGCGATTTTATCTTTTTTGTTGCCGTGCTTTTTGTTTTGCTTGCTCATGTTTTACCTCCTTCCTTATTTGATAATATTATTATATCATACTAACGTTAGTATGTCAATGCTTTATTGAGGAAATAAATAAAAAAAGGGGGCAAAAGCCCCCATCCATTGATATATAATTGCTGTTTCTTTGTAAACTATTCTCCCTTGAGCTTATTCATTAGATCGTGAAAAGCTTGCGCCGCGCCCAATGATAATACCAGTGGCAATCATGCCACCATACCACGCCGCGCCTGTTGTAGGCGTAATTATATCAATCAAATTGATATGCATGATGATAGCAATACCAATGCCTACTATGGAGGAAATGACTTCCCACCATGAAGCATTGTCAAATGTAATGGGCGTTGCTTTTAGGCACTCACCAGTGCTTCTACTATAACCGCACCTGCTAAAATAATCATGAATTGTTCCATTGTTATTTCTCCTGTTCTGTTGTTGGTTTTTTGGTTGGCAAGTCATAAACATCGTCTACCATAGTATGCATCATGCCATTGCCGCCTAAGCATTGATATTCTTTGAATGCTGCGTCGATATTTTCGCGCATCCAAATAGGGCAATAACCATGGTCGATGCACCAGTTAATATCTGAATATAACCCACGACGCAATAAAATTAGATTGGACTTTTTGCGTGAATCGCGTTCGCGTTTTTGATCTTTTGTGTTCTTCCATAGCCAACGCCCCAAAGCCAATGTAGCCGCTGTTACGATCGCTAATAGTACTTCATTCCAATACGCCATAATAAACCGTTGCAAAAAGATTCCCCCTCGTTACTGTTGAATATAATCTTTGTATACATATCCAACGATCGTTTTGCCTTTGATGATTGTTTTGATTTTCGTACCAATCGCTCTCTTTAGATTGAACCTGTACAAAATCGCCTTTGTACAGCTTGCCAAGGCTTGAGCTTTGGGTTGTTGCTTCTTTGCGTATATTAACGCCATTTCCAATGCAAATTGTGTTTTTAGATTTTTCTTGTTTGTCTAGTTCGATGTTTAATGATGGTTTTAGACGCGTGATGGCAACGATTTTTGTTCCATGCACTTGAATAGAATCGCGTCGTATGCCATATGCCGTACTTCGTGCATGACAAATACAAGCTCTACTTTCCACTATAGCTACATGTGTTATTTTGTTGGCTCGCGTGGTTGATACCGTAGCGTAAAAAATCAAATCGCCTGCTTGTGGTTGATAGCCACTTTTAATTATCGTATTGATATTGCCCAGTTTTTGACCAAGTTTTACACCTTTAGCAGGGTACAATTGGTCAAAGCCTTTGTCATATACTTCGTATGTGCTGGTCGTTTCTTCCATTTGATAGCCTGCCGAATCATAGGCTGACCAAGTAAAAGAAGAACAATCGCGTGTATATGGATTTTTCCCCCAGCGATTGGATTGTGAATATAATCCGCCTAATTTGCTCTGTGCGTAAATCACTGTTTGTTCAGATCGTTTCACTTTATCACTCCTTTTATTTCTATTATATTTTCGTTGATGTTGCATGAAAATAGCATGATGGTCAAACGCGAAGTGTATTTATTTTTGTTTGTGGTTGTTTCTGATTAAATTTTATAATACACAAATAAAAACGCCACCAATCCCTTTTTCACATTTGATTTTTAGTAAAATAGGATTTGTGGGTTTTTGCTTGGCATAGAGTGTATACGATTGATCTGATACTGAACCAAAGCACAGTTGTGCTTCTGTAAAAATTTTATATGATGCTAAATTTGCTGGCGTTATCAAAATGTCCATTTCAGAAGTTACACGTGCATCTTGTATAACAATTTTCCAGCCATCATCTTGTTTTGTCCAGTTATTAACGGGGATTGTTCGACTTAAATCAAGAATTGCAAATGTATCGGTTTTATCTGCATTAAATAAAAAGGTTGCGCCTGAAAACTTGATTTCTCCTGTAACGCCTTTTGGTCGATCAACAACAAGGCGAGCAAATATTTGTGCTGTTTCCGTTGTTTGTTGGGTATTGGTGAATATAAATTTATCGTTTGTTCCGTTGTAAACGGTTACATCCTCCCATGTAGCAGTAACATCGTTTTTTAAATACATTTTAGCTTTACAGTTATTTGGATAGGTTACATTGAAAAATACGAGTGCATTTTTTGCAAAATCATTTAATTCAATCGGTTTTATCAGTTCTAATTCAAGACCATCTACTATTTTGGTGAATGAAATCGTTCTATTTTCTATTGCGCCTTTGCTGTCCCGTACTGTAATCTTTAAAATATGCTTGCCTGTTGGTGTGAAGATCCACGCATCATCTTTATTTAGATCGACTGTATATTTTTTGTTGCGAATAGTATTGGGTATTGCTTCGATTAATTGATCGTCTAAATAAACATTGGTATTCAATGTATCTTCAGGATCCAGGTCATCAACAGAAAAAACATACTTAAAGGAACTGGTAATATCACCTCGATTTTCATCATTTCCACTAATTGTTGGTGGATTATTATTGATGATCGTTACTTGATTGGAAATGACCCAATCGCTTTCCTCGCCTTTATCATCGCGCGCTTTTACGCGGAACTGGATCAGTTCATAGTTGGTTGGAACAAGAATTGATACAGCTGGTAATAGGCTAATCGCATTTTGTCCATCATCTTTTTTTGCTGATTGCCATGTTCCGTTATCCAGTCGCATTTCCCATACATATTCTATGGTATCGCCATCGGGATCAATGGATGTTCCACAAGTCAAATCGAGCGATTGACCCGCAAAAGGATCTCCTTTTATGATCAATGGTGTTGGCGCGGATGGTGGATAATTTAAGCTAACTACATCTATTCTTACATAACCAGCGGATGAATTCATGCCCGCTAGAGAATATCCGCTTGGGCCTTTTATAACGGAGCCATTGGCGCCACTTGATCCATTGGGAGATGCCCAAACACTGCGTGATGAACCAACTTCTTTGCCTATTGTTCCATCACCGTATGCTATACCGCATTTACCTTGTTTACCACCGCTGACATTTGCTGTTTGAACGCCATTAACAGTCAATGTAGAAGCTATACCATCGCTGCCAGCAAAAGCACTTGCTTTTGTTTGACTTGCACTTAGTTGTTGTACGCGGTTGGAGTCTGTGCCTTTTGTTCCACATGTTAATGAAATAGGACTATCACCTGTTATTGTTACAGGAAATGAAATGGATATTCCTGATCCTCCAAGTCCATTTGTGACAATTGTTCTCCATAGATAACCACTTTGTTGTTTTTGATAAGCAGCCATAACTTGGCTCGAATTACCACCAGCAGAACTGGCCATTGTAATGCGATAAACACCGCGTTTGAGCTTTCCCGATGAATTACTTACAAAATAAAATATATCGCCCTTGTTGTACTTCGTTGGTGTGTGATTTTGATATGTGGCCATGTTATGCTCCTATCCCTTGAATGCAATTTCTATTTTGTCATACCATCCACGTTCATTGATGATCTTCCATTGAAGTGGCATTTTTGAATCAATAGATTTTTGTATTGCTTGATCTGATTTTGAATCAACTAATTGTTGCAATGTATGAATGGCGTCCCATTGTTCCTTTTGCGCTCGATCTAGCGTAGTTATTTGCCCGTTTGAATCTAAATCGTTATCAATTTCATTGGTTGTATGTCTATGAAGGATTGGTGCAGCATAATGAATAACATCACTCCAAGCAACAAGTGCCGAAGATGAAACAGTTACTTCAATATTATCGAATTCAGCTTGCGTTAAATATACGTGTATATCGATTATACGAATTTGATTGGTATCAGTTACATTCGATGCTGGTGGTGAAATCGTATTAATAGAATCATCTACATCGATTGACTCCGTATAAGAAAATAAAATATCGTTCCCCTTGTTATCCTTTGCATACAAAGCAATTTCGCGAATACAAACAGGATTGCTTAATCCTTTATTCGTGATTTGTACAGGAATACGGCAAGCTACTTTTTCTTGTGCATCGGTGATCAATTCTTTTGAACCCAGTTGTGATTGAAACAAAGGATTGATGAGTGATGTTATGGCATAAGGATCCAGCCCATTTAATCGTCCATCGCCAATCATGGCTTGCGTGAATGTAGTGGATCGATTATTGGCCATGTTAGCGGTTAATAAATCTCGCCCTGCATTTGTTATATATGTTTTAAAGTTGGCCATTAGCCCGCCTCCGTTTCTATTCGTGCAAAATCTAATGTTTCAGCAGAAACCATTAGTGAAGTATCAGAGTCTATTATTTCTCTAAAAATTGTTTTAAGTCGAACCCCTTCAGGTTTCGGAACAATATATCCGTTTTTAATCAGTTCTTGTAGCAATGGTGTTTCACCTAAATTGGTTACTAATGCTGACATGGTCATATCCTGATTGTCAATAATATTTAATTGCGAATCGTTGTATATTTCCGCCCAAATTTCCGTGATGGTTCCATTTGTTCCATCCCAATGATTGCGTACAATCCAAGCTTTTAATACTTTTCTATACGTATCATCATCCAATATTGGCGATGATCCATCGGATGGTTGAAAACTCAAGTTTCTTTTTACACCAATAAATAATCCAAGCGTATCCAATTGAACGCCTCTTGCTGAATCAATTAAAAATGCATTGATGATATCCAATTGTTGTAAATTATCTGGCTGTGAAATTAATTTCTTTACCCATGCTTGAAATTTTGGCTTTTTGTGTTGACTCGTAATTAAATCGATATATTTTTGTATATTCATGATGCCTCTATAATGTTGATATTTTCAGGGTAAGAACGTACAACTTCGTTATAACGTATAGCAATATCGTTTTTTGATTGAAGGCCACTAACAACAGATGCCGTTACATCTAAAATTGAAAAAGTGGGCGATGTCCCCTCTGTTGTTGTTTTACAAAACGAAATGCCCCATACCCACGATAAAGGTAAACTGGTGCCGATATCAAAGGCATTAATATACTTTGCAATTTCTGTTTTGATTTGCTCTTTGACAGCGCTTGTATAGCCTGTTAGTTTTTTTACAGTAACATTTATAACGATGTCTACATATGTGGGGCGCCAAAAGGATATGTTGATGGGCTGCTCACCTGTAATGCTTGCGGGAACGGCAATTGTTGTTTGCCCAAATGTTCCGCATCCTGGTGTTTTATGTAAATAAATCATATTTGCAATTTCTTGTTCGTCGCCATTTTCAACAATAGGGCTGATACTATGTGGTGGTAATCCATTTGAATCCGTTATACTTGTATCATTTTCATATACACGATAACGATTGACGCCTTCAAGAGCGGCAATGGCCCCAATTGTGCCTTGCAATATACTTCGTGATGGATTGGCAACGCTTAACGCTTGACGCATGCGCAATTCTGCATCCGTTTCTAGAGATCGACCAGAAATAACGCCATCTGGATTGGTTACGCTGATCCATCCTTTGGTTGGTGTTATGATGTTTATCATTGTATTTGGAAGACCAGTCATAGCGCCAACTCGAATAGATTCGGCAAAAACATTGGCTTCCCCATCCTTATTTAATGTAACTGGTCCCACAAATGAAAATTGATTTCCTTTGTTATCCGAAACTATACCACTAGGTATTAGGGTATTTGGATCCCCTCGCAATAATAATTCAACGGTTGATCTGCTTTCTTTTTTGCGTCGTAAGCCATTGATTGCAACAACAGCATCGAGTCCAACGCCTATGCTTGTTTTTGGTGATCTCGAATTGTATGCTTGCATAGAAAGAAGCAAATCATCGTACATCTTTTTAGCAAATATAGAAACCATTTGATAGTCTTGAGAATCATTTTCTAGATAGACATCGTTACCAAAAATAGAACGATATTCTAATAACAATTCATTTAAAATATCGTCATATTCTGGGATATGATAGCCCATCGTATCGATATATGGTTGAAAGTAGGCCATTAAGCAAGCACCTCCACGGTAAAAGGTAGATCTCCATAAATCGTATCTACATCAGCTGTAATCGTTAACACTCTATTTGTAAAATCGATAACAAGATTATTGATTTGTTTGACACCGATCGTCGTTAACATTCGTTGCCTAATAATGGTAGTAGCAGATTGAATATTTCTACTGCTAGCGATTCGTTCAAAAAAAGGAAGACCATCTTCTAGGTCTTCCCACCATTCGTTATATAATAAAAGTAATCTAGTTTTCAGCGCTTGAGCTACGGCTGCCACATTGCTGATAAAATTATTGATACCATCACCAGCCGTCATATCGCCTGTATCGTCTAGTTTTCTGTAAATCAAACTATACCCCCTGTACTGCTTCCGCCTGCTTCTACGCCCGAATGCTTGTGGTCTTTGTACGCTTGACCATTAATGATTAATTCGCCATCAATGATGATTGTATCAGCTTGAATGGATGCGTTTTTTGTATTCACTGTAAAAGATTGTTCTGCTTTTATATCAACGTTCTCTGATGTGATTTGAATATTTTCTTTTGACAATTCGATCGTGCTTTGAAATGCTTGGATGACAATGGCATCATTTTTATAACCTTTTGGTATCGTTGTTTGAGATCTAAATCCAACTAGTGCAAATCCATCTGATAAATCATGACGTCGATTTTCTGTTTGGTTTTGAATGCCGCCTGATTCCCACCAAGCGTCTATACACATATCTGAAAATATCACAAGGCATTCCATTCCTGTTTTAATGGGGTAAGTGATATTATAATCACCGCCACCAGGGAAATACACAGGTACATCAGGCAATAAAGGGATTTCAATATCCTCAACGACGCCTTCTTGTGAAATAGATTCGCGTAACGCTACTTGTACGGTTGCTGTTTGTGTTTGTTCATCAAATTGTTCAATCACGCCTGGAAGCGCTACGCGTATATTGTTTGCTTGTCCATCTAGCGCAGCACGAATGGCCTCTGCCATGCTCTCATTGCGTTCATCAATTGGTTGCATCATTCACCTCCATGGATTGCTTGCTCCATTTTTTAATAAACTTGGTATATTACCAGGTTGACTCACTGCATCAAATGTAACGGTCCAATTTTCACCATGCGAATCACCAGAATATTTAATCTTTATAATTCGGTAAACTCCACCACTAGAAAGTGATTTTTGAGTTGAATCGGCTGTAATCGATTCATGTTCGATTAAATCTGGATCGATGTAAACCAATGAATTTAATTTGTATTGTGGGTTCAGCAAACATTCAGCACTTGCTCCATCTTCGTTTTGCGTTGGTGTCCCAATCAAACCAGTTTCAGGCGTTAAAACAAACGCTGTGTCTTTTTCAGTATCCATGGCTTTAATCATATTTAAGCGCCCGTTGTCTACATAATATTGCGCCTGATTACTAGCAGCTACTTGCCTAAGTGTATCGCTGGTTGAGCCAAACAATACGCGTCCACGCGCAAGGCGTTGTTGCGACAATTCTTCGCTTATATTGCCTCGATCAATGGTTACTGTGCCTGATTGCATACAAGCATTGACTATATCGTTACTTTTGGCACCAGCACCGATTGTTTGCGCCATAAAGGAAGAATTTAAGTACATATCGCCATCTTGACAAATTAATTTTAAATAGGTGTCTGTCCCATTTTCTCGTCCTCTATAGGCTTGTAGAATATCACCGCCATAGATTAATCCGAAAGGGCCATCTTCATATCCAGCTTCTAAAATAGCCCTTGTTTTTTTCTCAATAACAAGATTGTTAAATTCTTCCGATAAATTATATATCGTTATCTCTGCATATTGTGGATCCTCTTGTATGGCTTTTTCAATTTCAAAAGTACAACGAAAGTTTGAAACATCAAATCCACCTGCGCTTGTATCTACAATTAAGCGATATTTTCTATTGAATTGTTTCATTGCTCCCCCATACTAAAAACCACTGTGTGCCCAAATTATCAAAGGTAGGTATGGATTGATGCAGAAGTTCGCTTTCAGCTACGAGCACACATCCGCCTATGCCAAGATAATCATATTGTTCTAATAAATTTTCTGCTGGAATCCCCCCGATAATAAGTGGTATGCCATATACTAAATCAATGCCTTTAATGGGATCGCGTATATCCATCCACCAATAATCAGACATTTCATTGAATCGAAAGGAAAGCTCCAGACTTTTATTTTCACCAGAAATTGGTAAAGTAACATTTAATAATTGAGGTTCTGACGGTATAAGGGGCACAATATATTGATAAATCATTATCGACCTCCAATGCCTGAGGGTATGATTGCCTTGTTTTTGTAACTATAAAGCGTGCTTGTTTTTGTTTTAATCGGTTCTTCTGTTTTTTGCGCTTGCACAGCACCACGATTTGTTTTTTTCTTTGTGGTTTTTGGGCTGCTGCTTTTCTTTGGTTTGCTTGCTTTTTTATAGCCGCCTGTTACTGTAACTGTTTGTGTGTCGGTGATTGTAATTACTTTGAAAGTGATCCTTGCTCGTAGCCCATTCATTGTATTTTGATCATCTGTAGCCATGATCGATTCGATCAAGGTGTTTTCGTAGATGCCTAGCCGCGTTGTTAACTCGATGGGCACACGAGAGCGCTGTAAATCTCGTAGCACACTATAAAAATGCGCGCTTTCTCCATCGCCTAAATCAACATCCGTTACACCAATATCAAGCGTGACACTAGGATTTTCTACAAAAGCATGATCGGTTATTGCCGGCCCTTTGTGAACGGGGAATTCAGTGATTCGAAGCATGGATTCATATTCCGATGTAAATACATAGGGGAATACAAAATCACCATCAGAGGATCGAATGTAGGCGTATTCTTCCATTAGGATCCCTTTCCTTTGAGATTGCGAATCAACAAAGCGTTTCGTTGTTCAACTGCTTTGGCTGTTTGTTTTGGTTCAGCGGTACCAGTAACGTTTACAGGTGCATCTATGTTGTAATTGTAGTTATTGGTGTTTTGATTTTGCGTTGATGCTTGTTGAATACCGCCAGCGATGGACATGTTATGCCTTGCTGTTTGCATGGCAGGATGTTGTGAATAATCAACTGGTTTATAACCAATTTTGTCGGAAGCTTCATCCAACAATCGACGTGAACGTTTGCTATCTTTTAATGGAATGATTGCTTCTGGCTTATCGCCTTCGCTAATGCGTACGCGTTGTTCATTGGAATAAATACCACCTTCGGCATTTTGTGGTTCACTCCCACCAGTTGCAGGCGCATCTGTTGCCGGTGGTTTCCAGTTACTCATTTCATTGGCTACTGAATCCATGCTGTCGCTAAAATGATCCATCGATTGAGCTGCTCGGTCAGTTGTTTTCCCAAACTTATCGGTATTTTTATCGGTATTTGCCGTTGTGCTTGCTAATGAATCCAGATCGTCATCCAGTTTTTGGCTGGAATTACTAGCATCATCTGTTGTTGTGATGTTATTTTTCACACTATTGATATAGTCATTGAGTTCTTGGCTCCAATCCTCTTTGTACAGATATTGAAACCCTTCACCAACCTCTTGATATTGTTTAATGATATCTTTGCTGGATTGGTTAAATTGCTCGCTACTAGCTTTTAATTCTGCGCTCTGCTGATTGAGCTTTTCGATGTCTGCATCTAGTTTGGTTGTATCTTTTCCTTTACTAGATTTTTTGTTTCTTTGTTCGGTTTTTTTGCTTTTTTTTGCTTCGATTTTCTCTAAATCTTCAGCGTTTTCGGCAACATGTTTTTCATTATAATCAATTCGTTTTTGTACATTAACGCTATCTGTTGGATCAACTGTCCCTGTAGCTAAACGTGCCCAACCATCTTGTGTTTTTTCATTGTCTTTGTTAAGCATTCCGTTAAAAATATTGAAAAGACCTGTTAAGCGATCAGCTAAAATATCAATCCAACCAAATAGAATTCTTACAGCGATTATTAGTGCCTCAAAAAATGAGGGCATATCATCTGGTATGTCGAGATGGAATAAATTTGCTAACGATTGAAAAAGATCGCCAACTGCACCACCAAGTTCAGTTATGGTATCAAACATTTTTTGAGTTTCATCGCCCAATGCCGTAAATTGCTTTTTTGTATCATCGTTGTACAGGTGTTTCCAAATTCCACCCAATGCACTATATTTATCTGGATCCAAGCCTTTGTCAACGGCATCCTTGTAGTACATAAAATCTTCCAGTAGCAAAAGAATGCCAACGATCGCTGCCATGAACCAGCCAATAGGCCCTGATTTAACGAGCGCTAAAAGACCACCGCCAATACCCAAGGCTAGTTTGAGTTTTGGTGGGATTTTACCAAGTAGCGTAATCACCCCACCAACGACTTTTCCTGCCGTTTCTAATAGTGAAAAGATAACGCGGGTTATTTTGCCAATCGTATTGGCTATCTTGTCAATATTTTTGATTAACTTTGTCCGCATTTTAGCTAACCAATTGGATAATTTCATCATCGGTTCACGCAAATGCTTAATAATACCGTCTTGAATCCAACGCAAGGCGTATCGGAATGTTATTTTTGTTTTGTTGACTTCTTTGCCGAAATCTTTCAGGGTTTGCATACCTGACTCTGCGCTATCCATGCGTCCGATCTTATTGCCCAATTGATAGAGTTCAGTAAATTCTGCTTTTAATTCTGCGTTGTCTTTTAGCTCTTCTTCGGTAACACCCAAAGTTTTTAGTGCTTCATTGTAAGAAAATGCTTCACTTTTGCTTATTTTTAGCTTTTTAGCAGTATTTGTTAGCTCTCTTTCGGCTTTAACTTGATTGTCAACAAATTTCATTGTGGCAACAGAAGCAGCAGCAAAGGCACCAATCATGGCAGCCATTCCAACAGTCATTTGTTTAACGGCTGTTTTGAATTTGCTGGTTGCGCCAGTGTCTACTTGTGCGCCAAGCTTGACAACGTACTCTTGTAGCGTTTCAACACCAGCCATTATAAGCCTCCTTCCTGCATTCGTTGCTCTGCTTCTCTTGCACGGATGTCATTTTCTCTTTGTATCATCATCAGTTCCATGATGTCGAGCCAATCATCCAATGTAAAAATTCCACTTTTCAATTCAGCGTGTGACCATGTTCCCTGATAAACAGGCTCGAATAGCAAAGCCTCGTATCCAGTTGGACTTACTGGGATAAACGAGAGGCCGCTTCTGCTAAATTCTGGGAACTTTCTGGAAAAAAACCCGTTAAATTAAATAGTAAAACTTCTTTTACTGCCCATAGTGTTTTTTTCATATCGTATTCAAAGCCTTCAACGCCAAATGTACCATTTTTGTTCATTACAGGAATATCACCAGCTGGTAAGCACTTGGATATGTGCTTGAGTGATGTTTCTATAATTTTTCTGGCTTCTTCTTCGTCCAACGATCCAATACAGTCACTTAACAAATTAATTTGTTCCATCATATCTATAGAATCAGCTGTATCGCCTTGGCTTAAAGAAGATTCTTCGTTATCCAACATGGGCGATACCAATTCAAACAAAGCAGGTAGTTTACGCATGATGATCATCGCTATGGGGAAAGAATCAAATACACCCAGCTTTTTAGCAATATATCGTTCACCATCAATCTCTACCGCTTTCAATAATTCTTCCATTAAGCAGCACCTCCTGTTTCATAGACGATCTTTGTGGCCATTAAATTCCATGTTACTCGTTGACCTTGTTGCTGGAATGATTTATCTGGTAATTTCTGTGGTGAAATTCCTTCTGCCGAAATGGATTCTCCAGTTATAGCAGAAGTTAATTTTAATCTTGCTTGTGCAAATTGATTGGATGGTGTTGACTTAGCTGTTACGTAATTAGCCCAGCGTTCAAACCAACTTTGCGCTGCAGATGTTTGTTGTACTTCAACAGAAATAGTGCCATTTTCTATGATTATTTTGCTAACCATCACATGGCCATCAGCAGCTGTATCATGTACAGTTACATCATTAGAAAGTGCAAATGAAATGTTTCCGGCTCCTTTTTCTTCCCCGCTTCCTGAAATGTTGAGTTGCCCAGAAGAAGGATCGCTAATCGTCATATCTATATCTTGGAAACTGTATACTTTATGCATGTTTTCTCCTAACGGTTGACTTGTAGCCCAATAATAACCGAATGAATGGCACCTGCTAACTTCACAGCGATATAAATCGGTGGACATAGGCGCGCATCTCGATCCGCTTGTGTTTGCGTATAAATGGATTCAGCCATAATTCTATAACCTCGTGGCAGCATATCGCCTTTTTCAAGCGATAAAATGCTTTCGCCATTCCATAGGCCACTAGAGGCGATAAAACCAACGTTGACCATTTTTTGGCAAGCACCATCCAGCGCAGTCATAATGCTGTTCACACCGCTCTCAGTCTGTGGTATTTTATTTATACTGGTTAGTAAATCCATCACGCTTAATTGAAGATCGTTGACGAAAATATCTAGATAAACAATTTCGTCAAGCCAAGAACCGTCCATCATGGTTCCTTCTGAAATAAAACTATAAGTATCTGCGTAATTTAAATATACGTTTCCGTTATTTCGTTTAACGTTTGATACTTCCGCATTTGTGAGTGGTTCGGGTACTGCCCCTATTTCTTTTTTGAATTTAACCGTGAATGCGCTGTTTGTTAGCAATGTAGTGGATCCCAGCACATAGCCCATCAATGCAGCACAGGCATGGTCATCAGTTGAAAACTGGACAAAAGTTCTTTTTAAATTGAGTTGTTTTAGTTTCTCTAGAATATTACCTTTTGTGCCTTCTTTTGCTTTTGGATCATCAGTGATATAAAACAAAATGCGCATTTCGGTTTCAATGTATTTCGCTACTTCTTCCACATCGTCATCGCTTAACCCGCACACATACAGTGCATACCAGTCCGCGTTCTTTTCTGTGCAAGCTGTAAGCGCATCCATAATCGATTCACCGCTGAGGATAGCGCCAACGATAACTTGATTCGGTTTTTTATCTTGTGAAAAATATAATTGAACCGCTTCATATTCTGGATCATTGGTTGCGAATCCATCGGCAAGCATTTCTTTTAATGCGTCCATTCGGTTGTAAATTCGAATGCGGTCATTGTTTGAAAATTTGTTGCTTGCGCCAAGAATCAAACCAAGGTCAAAACCTTTGCGCAAAGCAGATCGCGATGAAACAGTTGTATCAACGCGTACCACATTATCAAGTGATTGTGTTCCCATCTAATGTTACCTTTCTGTCTTTTGTAATAACATGAATCCCGTCTTCTATGCTGTTACGATCAAATAAATCGGTTTTACTCTCATAATGCACGGCTTCATAAGCTTCTACTGTAAAGTCGCTACGCTCCCAATATGCCCCTTGAAATAGTTCAGGTACGCGCACAGGTGCTTGAAAGTCAGGTACAAGAAAAATACCTTTTGGTGCTAAAACTTTGCGTATCGATTCATCTAGAAGCATGACGCGCAGCTGTTCAGCATAGTCAAATGAATTTTCACCGTAGATAATCCATGAAAAAAGAAGGACTCGTGTATAACGTATATCCTTCTTAGCTGTTTTATCATCAATAACTGTTCTGGTTACATCACGCAACCGATTGATCTGATTGTCTTGTTGTTTTACCGTTACAAAGAGCAT
This sequence comes from Drosophila melanosoma, assembly GCA_035042045.1. Classification (NCBI taxonomy): domain Eukaryota; kingdom Metazoa; phylum Arthropoda; class Insecta; order Diptera; family Drosophilidae; genus Drosophila; species Drosophila melanosoma. Next base: position 10,618 of record JAWNLY010000167.1, on the reverse strand, counting down.
GTCTTCTTCGCGTTTCCATCCAGGCGCATCGCCACTTTTATTATATGTGGGGAAAGAAATGCGCACCTTTTTTTTAATATCTGGGATATCGTGAAGTGCTATTAAGGTTATCTTGCGTGCCAAATCCTCTAGATCCTTTTTTGTGTTCAATTTTCCACCCCCTGAACCATCGCAAATGCTTCGAAATAACCGTGATGTGACCAGTCATTCACTTGTATGATTTTGTATAGTTTGTTATGCCACTGTATGGCATCGCTTATCAAGTTATCTTGCTGCGTTTCTTGTGTTTCGTACATTTGTAGAGGGCTTCGAATAACAACAACACCTTTTAAGCGATCACCTTCAGGCAATTGTTCAAGCTCCTCTGGCGTTGCAGGTTGAATGTTTGCTGTCGTTATTATTTTTTTTGGTTGAGCTAATTCGAAGCGTCCCTCAATCCAGTCTCCAGCAGTTCGTATAATTTCTATACTTACAGCGCCTAATTGCTTGCTTAAAACTGTATTACGTAGATTAATTGCGCCCATTTTTATCCCTCACAGCATAGCTCATACTATTGCGCAACTGTCCTGTATCGACCAGAGTTTGATCGCTAGATACATCGTTTTTTTTGCGTTTAATTGTTTCTGGCGTATTGGCTGTCCAATGATTGTTTTGGAATTGATTTTTTAATGCATTCATTGCCGTTATACCTGCTTCTTCCAGGTGGTTTTTTGCTTGATCTTTTTTACCCTCGGCTGCGCTTTGACTGGCTGCTCTCAAACTTGTTTTGATATCACTCAAGGCATTTTGAATGGCTGGTTGGAAAATAGGGCGCTCTGGAATCCCTTGTAATAGCGAACCTTTATCGTGAATGCAAGCTAGTGCTGCATTGGAAATGGATGCGCTACGATTGCTTTTATTTTCTGGGACCCCAGCAACGACTTCTGTATTATTCATGAATGTTAATGATTCTTGAAGTTTTTTCAATTTTTCTTCTAATTGATCAAATACTTTTTCTACTGACATTGTTTTCACCTCACATACATAGCGCCAGCACCAATGATCTTAGCCATACTGGCAAACTGTATGCCAAATTCAGTTTGGGTATAAGCACCCCAATCGTCCAAGGATGATGACGTGGTATTGGTATATGTAGCTGATACAGCGCCAACAGTTGTGGTAGCAATGTTTTGTGCAAGCATACCAGAGCCGCCAATGTCTGATGGACTGGCCTGTTCAAGCTCTGCCGATGTTTGAAGCCACAAGGTGCAATAATGAGCAATGAATAGCGCCATTCCAACGGGCCATTGACCATACCATCTAGCATACTGCAAACTATGGTTGGCCATTTCTATATACGCGTCAAGCACCGATTGGGGTATAACGGAATCAAATTGAGGATATAGTTCAAGAAAATCCGTTGATGAATAAGATGGATTTTCTCCACTGACTAAATTACTTGCCTTTTGTTCGATGCCTTGCCAGTTTATATCGTTTCTTCTACCACGAAGCATCTTGTCACCTCTTTATTTTTTATTCGGAACAGGCGATTCGTTATTGGCTAATACTACGCTAGACTGAGCAACTTTTTCTCGTTCCGCTAGTTGCTGTTCTCTCTTTTCAAGTTCAGCTATTCTCAATGCAAATTCCGCTTCTTGTTCTTGGCGTTGCTTTGTAAGTGCTTCTTCCTGTTTTTCCACTGATTTGTCACTTCTGTTTTTTTTATCACCCTCTGTTTTTCGAATGGTTCCATCTTGAATGGCTAAGTTGTACAATGGATGTTTTTCGATCCAATTGGGTACTGTATCAAATACATAGGGTTTGGTTACAATCACTTCGTCTTGATCATTGATAAATTCATATGTTTTTGTTGCAAAAATATTCATTCGATTTTCTCCTTAAACGCCATCTTCGTATCGGATTGTTTGGAAATAGTGCATTTTGACACTTCCGATATTGGCTGAATAAACACTATCGTATGATACGGTTGATGTATTGGCTTGTGTCATGATTCTGCTTAATGGAACAAGAATTCCTTCGGATAAGAATCGTTTTTCGTTGCGATAAAGAATCATACGATCTGTACCACCAACGCCAGTTCCTTCGCAAAACATCGATTCAGCAATAATTAGATCGACGCCTTTTTTCTGTGCAATGTTGTTTTCTTCAAGATAAGTTAATAATGATTTATCACCAGTAACACCAACTTTTCTGGAAACCATATCAGCATATACTTGAGGGGGGACAAGGATGTGGTTTGGTATGGAAGAATTGTCATGTTCCGCCGTTTGCCATACTTTTGTGATCGCTTGGTTAAAGTCGCTCAGAATTTCATCTGGTGTTTTGGTGTTAAATTGTGTTGATCCCGATGCACCTACTGATGTTAGTGCCGTCGTTACATTGGGGGCATTCAAAAGACCAGTGGTGCCATATTTCTCAAAACCAAGATAAGTGTTTTGATCCATGTGTTTATCAAAGTCAAGACGAATGCCCGTATCATAAATCTCTTCAATCGATCGTCCAATGGTATCTGAACGTTGCATATCAATGAATTTAATACGCATAGCGATTTCATAGGGATGTGTTGGGAATGTATCTTTGCTCAAATCAGCTTGAATGGTGCGGATCAGTGTTTCGCCTGCACCGCTGAAAGCAGCATCGCCAGAACCGCCCGATGTTCCATAGCCTACGTTCATAGCCGATTCTGTGTCGATCCAACCGCCGCCTGTTTCGATCGGAATATCACGAGGGTATGTAACGCTGGTTAATGGTTCGCGTAGCAATGGATCAAATTTTTCAAGTTCGCTTGTCAGAAATGCTAGGCCGCTTGAGATCGCCGCTGCATCTATCGTGATTTGCCCACCTCGTGGGGCGCTTGGAAATCTTGGTGCATATGTTTTCATTCGATTTCCTCCTTAAATTCCTTGTTGTGTAATGATGGATACTTCTGCCACTTTGTTCGTGTCCATCTCGGTTGTCCATTTGCAGTTTGTTAGCGTGATCGTGTCTGCACTTGCGATGGCTACAAACCCGACCTCTCCGTTTTGAATACGTATATGAACAGAGTCTCCAACTTTTGGAGATCCATCGAGGCATTCAACACTAACGTTGCCGCGCAATAAAATATCAACAGCATCGTAAGGATTGTAAACGCCTAGATTCTGATTTGGATAGCTTATAGCCGATTGAATTCGACGTGTGGCAATACCTGCAAAAGTATTGGCTGTGGTTGTGTGGTCCACCAGTGATGCGGTGCCATCATTATTTACAACAACCGGCCGTCCAAAGTAAATTGGATCTGATGTTGCTTCGACAGGTCTCGTTTTGATGATTTCGTTTCCATTTCGGGCGATGGTTCCTGGATAACCAAATCCAAGGGATCGACCAATAGCTTGTCCTGGCATATTAACGGTCTCCTTTTCTATATTCTTTTGAATGTGGGTTGCGTTGGGCATAGGCAGATTCCATCTTTTTTAAGTCGGGCATTTGTGCATTGTGTTTCCGTGTGTTGCTGTCTGCAATTCGTTGTAAGTTTGAATAACCATTCGTTTTCTTCTTTTTGCCTGTTCGAATGGTTCGAGAAATTGCATCCGTGACCATTTTCTTTTGCTTTGGCGGTAACTTGGCAATGGCTGGTTTGATGCCCCGCAACAATCGAATATTGGCATCATTTTGAATTTGATCGATGGTTTCAGAATCAATGACATCGTTATCAGCAATCACATCATCGTCCAATGTATCCTCATCATTTATTTCTTCATCCAGCGTGTCTTCATCATCGAGTGTATCTTCGTCATTTGTTTCTTCATCAGACAAAGTTGAAGCGCTTTCATTGTCGCTCACCAGCTCTTGAACAAGCGCTTCAATGGGATCATTGTCTGTTGTACCATTTTGAAGCATGTCCATGATTTTGCCAATGTTATCAGTTAGAGTGCTAACATCAGTTGTAAGCGAATCAACTTTCGTAGCTAAATCATCATCTGTTGTTGGTTCGTTGTCTTGTGTTGGCTCATTGTCTGTTGTTTCTTCATCTCCAAGTATTTCCTCGATCACTTCCGCAACATCATCTGTTGTCGTATCCTCGTCTTTAAAGAAGCGAGATAGTGCATCAACGAGCGCATTGCCTTTTTTTCTACGTTTGGCCATTTTCTTTTGTTTCCTTTCTGGTTTTTGGTCTTTTATTGAAACCGATTCTCCAGCTCGTCCATCGGCTACGATGGCAATGTGGTTTCCTCGGATTGTTACCTGTTTGTATTGGCCACCATCTGGCACAACATCACATCGATATCCGCAACTCACTTCTCGTTTGCCTGCTTGGATTTCAGCGATTAAAACGGGATCTGTAATATGCAAGTCGGCAATCACTTTGTCTGAATCACGTCCGGTTCCCCGACGTATATTTTGCGCGTGCCCTTTTACGAGTGCAGCTGCATTATCTGGTCGAACCTCACCATCAATGGGATGTGGCGAAGTGACTGGTTTACCCTCAAAGCTTGCCAATGATTTTGGATCGAATACCTCTTGTTCTGTTCTAAATACCTCGATAATGTTATTGCTGTTTCCTCCATCGACTTCACTTTCTAAATAGTCTTGTGATCCTAATCTTGAAATTGGAACATCATGACAAATCAAAAAGCCCTCAGGCGTTAGCGTCATATGGTCGCTAATCCGAGAGCCATAATAAGCTTTCAATCGTTATCCCTCCATTCCTGCGACCTTCATAAAGTCTTTCTTGCTCATCGTTTGAACTCGGCCACCATAACACACACGAACCGGAAACTCGATTTGTGACAAACTAATAATTACTTCCGCATAACATCGACAATTGAATATTTCGCCAGGGTTGTAATGCCCATATGATTTTATGTGTGCCAATGATTCTGGATCTGGTTTTGAACGATAGGAACAAATTACGCCGTCCATATTTTTGTGTGCTTCTCTGGTTCGACTATCTTTACTCGCTCGCCATATATACCAATCTCGTCCGATATTCTGAGCGCGCATTTCTGTAAGTCCAGCTTGTGTTTTGGCTGCTTCGGTTCGTGCAATACGCTCAACAACGGTTTTTGTATAACCTGGGTACTTGCTCCGTAGTTCTTTTGTGATTTCAGATGCTCGTATGCCCTTCATCGTTTGATTGGCAATAAAGTTGGTTGATTGTTTGGCGATGTCTTGTGGCATTGTTTTGATAATGGTTGCATTTCGTGCAATTTGGTTGGCAATAGCGCCCCCCAATGAGCCTGAAAGCTCTTTGTGAAGCGCTTGAAATATTTTATTGCTATGCGATCGTTGCATGAATGTCCATGTTCGATGCATTTTTTGATTGATACCTACAACCATATTCATCGCTGTTTGATTGGCAAACGCTTCAAATTCAGGTGAGTTCGATAATGCTTGCATGACTTGATTGATATCGTTTGGCCGAAGATAGACCAGTTCATCCAGAAGATGTACAATATCTTGTCCTGCTCGTTTTAAAGCCCTTTGAAACTGTAGTTCTGAACGTCTATTGGGCGTCCATTGATTAGCTTTCATTGCTTCCCATTGAACCTAAGCCCAATGCCTCCAAGTTTGGTAATTCTTCGCTTACTGGCATATATTCATTATCTGCATGATTAATATCAACATCAGTAATCGATCCCCACACACCGTAGTTTTCAGCCATATTGGAAAGTTCTTGTAGTGTTTGACGTTGTGTCGTAATCCCTGAATCGTGAATGCCCTGAATCGCTGTTGTCATCTTACTGACAAAATCTGCACGTTCTGTATCTGTAATGCGCCTACATGGGTTGAATTCAAATTCTAGATCGTCGGGCACTTCCCCAAATTCACTGAGAAATAGAATGGGCAACAGTTTTTCGATGAGGGGTCTTACGTGCATCTCTTGTTTTTCTTCGACGCTATCATAATAATTCTGCATGTCGCTTTCGCCTGTAGCATTCAGACCGGCAGGTGACCGACCAAACAGCTTAGTTACTGGCATTTCCGCTGCACCAGCGATATCACACATAAATTGATCGAGCACATCGCTAACGCCACCAAATGAATATTGATGGCTTTCTAGGCCATCTTCCTTGTCAAGAATGACCAGTCCACTATTGGACATCATATTGCTTATTGCTTGCATCGTGTTATAGAAATTGTTCTGTGTTCTGGTATCAGTAGAAGTAAGCATTTGCGAAAGCGATTCCATTCGATAGCTCATAATATTTGCTCGAAACAAAAGTTGCGCTGTATTCCAGCTTGCATTGTCACGTTTCTCAAGCTCATCGATTACATGTTCCATTTCAGAAGCACCCCAATACTGTTCAGCGACTTTTTCATATCGTGGTAAGTCTCGACCAGTAAATCGAACAACACGACTATGATGCACACGCTCATTTGTATTTTCGAATGATATATCATAGTATTCAGGCAGTCCAAACTCCGGATCGTTTATATCGTTAACATTGTTGATACCTGGATTAACCCCAGACCATCGATCAATGATCATTAATCCTCGAAAAGAATCGGGCATAATGTAATCGTAATTGATTGGTTCATTGAGTCGATCCTCTTCGCCATCAATCATCATGATGCCAAGAGCGCCACCAAACAATCTGCCCCAACGCAATCCCTCGAGTATCTTTTCTCGAAGGTGTGTGCGTCGTTCTAGACGTATGATTTGCGCTTGTTCATCTGGTGTTATTGCGCTTGTAACTTTGTACCAACTTTTTGTCATGTCTTCGGGAAATGTATCGATAATTCGTCGCACGATCCAATGTGTACGATATAACGAAACCAGTTCTTGCCAGTTGGACGTCATCCGTACAGATGAATATTCAGTGCCTTCCAGAAGATTCGTTTGACCATAGCCCATTCTGGCCGGATAGTTCGTGAAAGCATCGTTTATATTGATTTGTTTATTTACTGGCGATGCTCTTTTTTTTGTCTTTCGCTTCTTACTCAAGCCCATACCTCCATTTCGGCAATTTCGTAAAGATCATATATCGCAAGGCATCCAAGGCATGATCGTGCTGTTTGATAACTTGTTCTTCGCCACGTTCACTGGCTGCCTTCTCATCCCATGAATAAGCCATGAGTTCCTCAAGTGTTCTTGTACATCGTCGATGGATTCGTATCTTTCTATTGGCCATAAGCATGGATACGGCTTGAATCCCTGGTAATACATCGTTTTTAGCATCACGAACAATAATTCCACGATTTCGAAGCACAATCTTTAATGGTGAAGCGCTTGGATCAAGAATAATATCCATATAGGGTCTATTCCCTATAAAGGCATCTAGGTCATCTGCAAATTGAGTTACATCCTTTTGAGCACGTTCTATTTTGCTGTCGTAATAATATTCGTTGTCTACCCATATTGTGTCACCATCATCGTTACAATCAAGATATGCTGTTGGGTTTGTTGTACCAAAATCAATGCCAATGCTTCGAGTGTATGCGCCAGGTGGCAATGCATGATCATATATATAATCGTTGCGCCACATATCATAAACAAGGCCTTCTGGTTGTTTTCGCAGTCCAAGAATGTCTCGTTGATACCAAATGCTTTTCTTATCATACGTACCAATAATTTTTGTTAATTTGTCTTGTTCGATACTTAAATTATCAGCAATAGTGAAATGGCCGTAATTGTACCCATAATGAATATCATTGAGCTGTTTGTTTACGTGATCTTCAAGAATTTCTCGATAATACCAATGCAACTCAAACTTTGGATTCAAGTCATGATATATTTTGCGATCATCACTGGACAGTGTTCGGTCAAATGTTTCTTTGATGAAATCAGGATGGCATTCATTTGCTTCTGTTATGTACACCATCCCATATGTATTACCTTTGATGTAGCGCTCATCACCAGCCTTTCCTCCGCCGGATACTAAGACAATCTTTTGTCCCATTTTTGTATTAATGAAAAGGCAATTGCGATCTTTATATTTTCCTTCACTACAATCCCCCTCAAAATAATTCTGTATGCCAAAGCCATCGCAGTCTTGTATGTTTAAGCGTGCTGTCGCCACAGATACACCAGCGATTAAATGTAATCGGTTGGGATGGTTTTCCAAAGCAGAACAAAAAGCCAATGTTTGCAGCACATTCTTGCCACCACGTTTGCCCCCTTCTGCTACATTGAACCAAGATCGTTGCGCACGCATGAAATAGTCTATTTGTCGTTGTGTGAATGGCGCTGGTTTATTCATCTGTAGGTAACTCTCTGTTGGGTTGAGGATTTGACAATAATTCTGCCAGCGTCTCTCTATTTTTGTTCGTTTGCTCAGTAATCGTATCTTTTGAATCCTGCATGGTCGTCTGTATTTCCTTTACATCTTTTAGCGTGCTTGATAGCTGCCTGAGCTGATAGGTGTCTATATCTGTTTGTTCCATCATTTGATCTAAGCTTGTATTAAGTAAATGAATAATTTTATCTGATGTACTATACAACCGATCAATGCGATTGACTTCTTTTTCGATGATTTTTTCCGCTGTTTTTTGTTGTGTATTTGTGGTGGTTTTGTGGTGGAATTCTTTCTTTTGATCCGACCACTTTTCACTAATAGCCTTATCCTTTAGAGTATTAAAACTAATCCCATGTTTCTCCGCTAATTTTCGATATGAAATATTGCCAGTTATATATTCATTCCTAATTCTGATCCAATTAACCGACAATTTAATCACCTCTACTAAGTTACATGTTTACCTCGTCTTTTTCTTTATATCAATTGCTTTCGCGTATATAACAACGTTGGGGCTTTCGCGGAATCGAACCACGCACCATTAATCACAATATATAGCAAATTTTTTTAGTTGGTTTGTGTTGATAGGTGTTCCAAAAAAGCCTATGAAAAAAGCACCCATTGCTGAGTGCTCTGAAAGGAGTAGAAATACATGTATGCAAAAAATCTATATTTTTACTCTACTATAATATCATGTTTTAATCTATTGTTGTCTATTGACTTTTAATTGTTGTAATGCCAAATGTTGCAATGCCCAACATCTACTTTCTGAATATCCCGTTACTTTTGCCACTTCTGCCCATTTCATCCCATGTAAAAAATATAACTCCATTATTAACCTTTGATTATCTGGCAATGTTTTCAAGACCTTTTCACAATTCTCTAGTTCATCCCACTCTTCCTCTATATATTGCTTAATCTGTTCTTTTATTCCCACAATGGCTATCACATTCTCACTGACGCGATCATTGCTAGTGCTTGCAAACCCACCCTCAACGCTCAATGTAGGCGTGCATTTCTCTGCTAACGAGATCAACCGTTCCAATTTCTCTTCTAACGCTTTGATTCTAATCTGTCTTAATCGGTATGCTTTTAACCGTTCTCTCATTCGCCGCCCTCCATGATTTTATGGTATAATAGATACTAAGCATTGCTGTTCACTTAAAGGTGGGCGGCTTTTTTTATCAAAATTCTTCTAACAACATTAGTGCTTGATAAAAATAATATTTTTTATTTCTAGATTTATTGTCTGCAAATAATATTTTATGTTTCAATAAAATGTTAATATATTTACTTGCGGTTGATTTAGGAATATTGAGGTCTTCGGCTAATGTGTTTCTACTAATGATTAATTTTCCGAAAATATAGTCAACCACTTCTTTCATTCTTACACTATTATAATTAGCTTCAATTGATATACAAATATCATTGTATAATATAGCAGCTTTATCAAGCATAGAAATTTGTGCATCACAATGTCTTATAATGGAGTCTAAAAAATAAGAAATCCATTCATCCCAACCTCCATTGTATGCGTTTTCTCTTGTACCATTTAATAATTGATAATACTCATATTTTCTTTTCTCTAAAGCCTGTGATATAAAGAAAAACATCGGATTGTTTACTTCTTTTTTAAAATAAAGATAGGAGGGTATAAGTATTCTTCCTGTTCTTCCATTTCCATCTAAAAAAGGATGGATTGTTTCGAATTGGGCATGAATAATAGCAACCTTTATCAATTCAGGCAATTGCTCATCAAATTTGTAATCTTTTTCTCTTGATGCAAGTCTTTCTTTTCCTTCTTCATTATATTCTTTTTGCATCAATGAAGGATATACATTATTCATATAATTAATCAAGTTAGACATATATTCTGGTACCAATGTGCATACTGGTGGCATATAATCGGAGCCAACTTTAACTTGTAACCTCCGATACTCACCTGCATTCTTTTGTGCACCACGCACGCCATCAGATAAAATCAAATAATGCATAGTTTTTATATACCGTTCAGTAATTCCAAATTCAGACACTTGTTCTTTAATAGAAGATAGAGCTTTTAAATAATTTTCTGTTTCCTGAATATCATCAGTAGCTTTAATATTGCGATATGAATCAGCTTCATATTCAAGCATTTCAGTCAAATCAATTCTTGTTCCTTCAATTTTAGTTGAACTTACCGCTTCTTGCGTAGATTGAATTCCGAAAAAAGAGCTAGGTAATTTTGTTACTTCTGTTTTACAGATTAACTCACTAATTTTTCTATTGACTAGTCCTAAAGGATTTAAATGTTTTTCAATGGTTATTTGATCACGTTGTAAAGGCAGCATGGCAGGTTTAAATGGTATATTAGCTTTCATAATATCTCCTTTTATGTTGATATCTAAATATTTAAAAAACGA
>JAWNLY010000164.1:0-39118 GCA_035042045.1 Drosophila melanosoma | reverse complement strand
AATATAATATAATATTTTCATTCGACTTAATATTTAAATAATATTATTATTTATATTTTTTACATAGTACCACATTTTAAAAATTATTAGAGTATTTAGTCTTCGGCATATTCTTGTGCACCCAACTTTTGTAAATTTCTTTGTTTTTGGTTTTGTGGCAAATGCGGGAGACGTGACCAACCAAATGAAATCAATAAAAATCAAGCTACTTTTGTGCGCCTGACGTGACCCGCTCAGTTTAAGCCCTAATGCTGATTAGTCCGATAAGAGGCTAAACACCTGGGCATTAATATTGTGTAGCAATAAAGTCGAAGTCTCTTGACCCAAGCGACTTAACTACATATAATGCAGGCAAGCCACTTTAGTGTGTACCTTAATTAAGGCTCATTGATTATAATAGTTTTCACTGCAATAAGTGAGTTCATAATTGTGTGTGAAGGATAAGAGCGGAACTTTGGGATATGCCCGACAGGCAGACAGCATTTCTGCCTAAATCGAGGGATAATGTATAAATTCATTATTATTTATCGGTCTTATCGAAATCAAGGGTTAAGCACATCGTTGTTGTAGGTTATTTAAAAGCACTTTATATCACGCATAGCTCTTAAATTTGATCCGAATTACAGAACTCGTCCTTTGTCAGATTGTTCATATGCTCAAGATATCTCTAGTTCTGAGGAACTAGTTCGCATACAAACATTTCCTATTGAATAATGAATCTTAGTTTATGTTGTTCAATAGAATCACTTTGCAGACAATACATTTTTTGTATGCTTAGTGAAACAATGTATTTAATGATATATTAATATATGATGATATTTTAAATTTTGAGTATAATATTGAGAAAGCTTAAGTTTTTTCTTAACTTATTCCACAATATTATTATACCACAATATCTTGTAATTGTAGTTGTGTAAACTAACAATAAATAATATATTTTAATATTCGTGTTTTGTTATGTTATTTTAGCAGCTTTTTTAATTATGTTCAAAGGAACTTAACATTTTCAGGACTTTGGCGCTCGTTTATCAGTTAGTGCAAAGCTGTTAGCGAGGACTCAAGCAAGCAGTTTAAAAGTTGTATTTAGCCAAAACATAAACCGCAATGAGAACTGCTTGCCACGTTCATTGCACGCAGTACATTCCTATACTACAAACTGCTTGAAAGCAGTATAACGCATCCGCCGTGTAGTTAAATTTGGAATGCTCTGCAAATTATTATAGATATATTTATTCAGTTATATATTATTTAAAAGTAATATCAAATGGGGCATTTTGTCAGCATTTTTGACAGCATCAACCATCAATCCACCTGACCAATTTTAATCGAAAATGCCCTCATCGGCTGCTTTGTCAACGAGAGATATAAGCCTTGCAGTGACCTCGACGCCGACTTCCGTAATTTGATCGGATGGCAAGAAGAAACCGAATATGCCCTTATCACGCAGCTCCACTGTGCAGGTGAATGGTATATTCATAACGCCATACGCCCAGTCCTTGGCAGCACCAGATACAGGATCTGCAAAGGGTCAACGTTATTATAAAACTAAGAATAGCAATACCAAAATATTCCAGCCAGTGCCACTCCAGTGAAAGTCGAAATTGCGATTCATGTCGATGCCATAGCAAGGACCCGTTGTATTCGCATAGCCATTGGGTCAACGATTCTTGCGCCACAGTCGCTCCACATCGTGCGTGTAGACAAAGCCATCGGGATTGAGCATGGGCACCACAATCCAGTCGTACTCCTCGGACAGCCGCAGCATCGCTGCATTGTCCGGCCTAATCAGCTGATTCAGTATGTAAGTGACTGTGGCAGATGATATCCATTCCTGGGCATGAATTTTGCCCCCAATGAAAATGGCCTTGTTCCCCTCACGCCTCGAGTGCCGCACACTTTTGATGGGGCGCCCCTCGTACGAGTGACCTATGACCTTACACTCGAGAAAATCATGAGCACCGCACTGCTCATCGACCCAGTCGTAGATCTTACCCAACGGATGATATGTTTCCCAGTCCATAGCCGCATCCTCATCAACCACCGAACAATCAATTAACCTAAGCAAAAGTTGATTGAAAAGATTTGTTTATCTTCTCTTTAGTCACTTTAGTCGCCTTACTCCTGATAATCTTGTATTCCACCTCCAAGTCGAGCAGTATGCTTTTAAAAGCCTTCTGGTACAAGGGACCCACAATAACATCATAGCTGCGATTTGGTCCTTGAATATCATTCAAAATATGAATCTAAAAATATTAAAAACAAAAATTAGATACAATCCAAATCTGTGCGGAGCACCTACTTCTATGTGTTGATGTATTTTCTGAAACTCCACCAGCTGCTGGTTATCCTTGATCAGAGTTCTGTAGACTTTGAAGTGGTCGTAGCGGGCGGCAAATGGTTTCCTGGCGTTGTCGGCATTGGCCAATGCAGCCAAGGATAACAGGGCTAAAACTAGCAGCAGCAGTTTCATCCTTTCTGCTCCTTTGTTCGTCTATTTGTTTTGTGTATCGAACATTGTGGAAACAACGTTCAATGTATTCTGTGCACTCTGGCCATGCTCTGGCCATGCTCTGGCTCTTATATGGAGCACTTGACTCTGGAGTCGATTAGCTGTTAAGTGCGCACTTCGAGTGTTGCAGACGAAGACAAAGAGTGCAGCAGATGAAAAAAAAAGGCGGAAAATGATGTGTTATCTAATAAGTTATTGATACGGCAAAGTTTTGATCAAACATCTGTCATTGTTGTGAATTACCTGTGGGTGTTTGTGTGGTGTGGCAGTCACACTTAACGTGGCTTATCTCAATTCAGCACTTGACCTACCACAAACTAGCAGACAAAGGAACTTTTCACTACTAGTTTAAAGCTATATATTATTATAAATGGTCAGTTTTGGTATCTCAGTTAAATATCACAAAATGCACGTATTAAAAAGATAATAAACAGATTTGAAATTTCAGCATACAATTTAAACTTGTTAAATAAAATGAAAGCAAAAAGGAGAACTTTAATCTGCCGCACATTTAGTTGGTTGCAAACAAAGCCAATTCATTCATATTCTGATTCGAATGCAATAAAACAAATATTTGCCAAAGTAATTGATGAGAATTTGTTGGGCTTGCCACACAGTTGAAGGACATTTGTGGCGGCTGCAGCATCTTGCAATGCGAGTGGAAGCAAACTTTGAAAATGCCTCTTAATTGTGTGCTTTCAACAATAAAGTGTGAATAATGCTTGAATATTGATCACACAACATTTAACTTGTGAACTTAATGCAATTATTAATTATCAGAATATAAAATACAAATACGAGAGAGAGAGAGAGAGAGATGAGTTTGTTGGGGCAGTCCACGAATTCAATTAGGTATGCAAATACATTTAATTAAGAGCTAAACAATAGATAAGCGGGCATTACTGTTATGTTTGGGCAATTACAAGTTAATTCAAATGAAATTGACATTTTAATTGAATGTAGTCACTTAAATAAAGTCTTTTCGGCATGTGAATAATTTATAAGGTAACAACAGTCGCTTAACATTAGCGCTGAATAACAGGCGAGCAGAGCCGCAAAACAGGTGGCACTGCTTAACAGAGGACTGCTTAGCGTTCGAGAGAGAGAGTTGAGTTGAGAGCGGCGTAAGAGAGAGAGCAGTGATTAACAGCGAGAGAGGGCTAACAGAGTTAAATGAATAAAAATGTTAGATTTTTTGACTTGATGGTTGATGGCAAAAAAACGCTGATGGCAAATTGAAAATTGTATCAAGATTTCATATATATATATATATATTCAGATATGCGGCATTAAGCGCTCTACTTTACAATGTCCTATAAAAACCTGTCTACTAATTTAGCGCTAGACTTTTATGTATATACTTAAGCAACGCAATGATTACATAAATGAGATTCGAGGCATTTGTTAATTAAAAGCAAGCAACAAATATGCCATGCCCACCCACACACACACACACCAACACACCCTTGGCATGACCAGAAAACACGTGCTAAATAAATACGAAAAGTTGTTAACAGCAACAGCAACAGACAGTCTCCCCCCTCTCCGCCGTGGAGCGGGGGGAGTCTGTCGTAAATTTACACACGATTTTCTTTTCTCTTTTTTTTATATCCCTACATAAAGCAAGAAATTGAGGCCTGACTTAAAACGAGCTTTCTTTGTTTATTATCTCTGCTCATTCTCGTAAGTTGATGTGTCGTAAAAGCGCTGTTAATTAGCTTTCTCGAGCAATAAAATGCGATTTCCTCCATATGCATTTTTCACAATATTAAAGTTAAAATTTTTCGCAACTTGCTGTCTGCCTGTCTGGCAGTCTGTCTGTTTGTCTGGCTGTCTGGCTGTACCGGACATGCTTACATATTTACATGTGTGTAAATGTCATAAAGTTTGTAGTCGTCGCATAAATTGACTTTCTTGTTTGGCTTTGGCTTTGGCTCAGCGTGGCATTCAGGTGCCAGGAATAGCTAAACGTGTCTCAGCCAACTCAAATACTTCGAGTCGTCTGCTGCTGCGAGTGGCTGAGATGTTTGCACTGCCGGCTTTGCCTTGCCCACAAAGCAAATATTTACAGCTGTCGGCTGCGCTTGGCTGTGCTTCGGAGCAACAACCAAACTTTGTGGCCCTCGTGTGCATAGTTTCTGAGGCCTCTGGCAAACACACACACACACACACACACACACACACATGTGCGAACGCATATACCCCCAAAACGGAGGGGGCGCCCCACGGGTGCGACAAACAGCGTGTGTCGAGGACTGCCAGCAGTGAGACAGAAATTTTCATAAAAAGCACATGCAACAACAAAAAAATAGCCAAAGCAGCAGCAGCAGAGACACAAAATAGTTTGTCCTTTGGCGCATTTATGAAATGTGCACCAAAAAAACATATGTTTGTGTGTGTGTGTGTATATACGTATGTATGTTATTGTTGCTGTTGTCAACACATAATAACTTTCACTTCGGTTACTCTCTAAGCGGCTTAAAAAACTGTTGAGCTGGCGCAACTGAGTCAAACTGCCAACTGCCAAATATTTGCTCAGATAATGAAAGTAATATGGTTGTGTATGTGTGTGTGTGTGTATTTGGTAGTTGAGTTCCGGGTGTGCGGCATCATCAGTTAACAGTTTGTTATCAACTTATGATTTTATTGTCAATTCACTTAGCAGCGGTAATTGACCCGAATGCTTCCTTGCCTCGTTTGCTTCCTTCTCCTTCCTCCTGAGTTGATTGCCTTGCCTTTAAATCAATACACCGAAATTCAATTTGCTAACACACTCGTGCCTCACACAAGCACACACACACACATCAACACACACACAAGCACACACACACACATCAACACACACACAAGCACACACACACACATCAACACACACACAAGCACACACACACACATCAACACACACACAAGCACACACACACAGTGGCAAATATGAAAAAGGCACGTTTCAGTGTTTTGGGACTTTGTTTTTTGCATGTGATGTGCCGCCAACTTTGAACTCAGCTCAGTTCCGATTGGGTTTTTTTGTCTTCGGATTCGTTGGTGTTTTATACCCGGACTGTCGTCGTTCAAGTATAGTTGTAGAAACTACGTGACTATCATCAAACATTTATTATTTGCAATAAATGTCAGTGGATCCAGCCAAATAAATATACAATAACCATAACAATCAAATGAATATCAACTGAGACAGTTCTTCCTGCACTTTGCTAGTCTCACATATAAAAAAAACTTATGCCATTTCTATAAAGAAAAGCTGAAATTGGAATTTGAGTATTGAGTTATATATTGATAAGAGAATTGTATAGCAAAGGATATTTCTATATTTAGTCATTTACGTCATTGAATATTAGCTATTTTTACTAACACCCAAATTAATTAGTATTTCCATTAACAATGTTGATTCCATAGAAAAAAAAGAAGGATTTTCGTAATACAAATGAAATAAATCATTTCCTTTATTTTCTTTCTCACTTTGCGCAATTTGCGCATCTTTTTCTCTCCCTTCGTTGAACACTTTAGCTTTTTTTCTGATTAATCAATTGTTGCAATTAAGTTATCTATTTATTATTACGTTTATCTTACGGTTTTTAAATTTTTATTTTTATTTAATATGTATATATATATTGTATTTTTAATACATTTTAGGCACTGAATCCATATATATAGAGTGTAACAGGCAGACAGATGCAGCAACGATTCTTTGTTTTTTAAATCCTGATAATGACCAAAATGTCCATAAGTTTGTATATATATACAGGAATTTGTCTTAAGTCAGTGATTTCAGTTCTTCTCCTAAATAAAACAAGCACCGACTTACTTAAAGAAATGAGTCGTAATTAAATTTAGGTAAGCTTGGCAATTAAACTGAAATATTTGTGTATCCAAACACAACATTTTTTTTTAAATAGGTCACCAGACACTCTCTCACCCAAAAATCAATAAATTAAATTAATAAACAACTTCCAGTCTAAGAAACTACCTCTAAAGGTATTTCATAGTCGAACTCAATCGACTACAGCATTCTTACTTTGAGGACAGTTCTAAGAGAACATTGAACAAATAAATTAGAAAACATGCCAAAGGAAGAAACCAAATTGCAAACAAACCAAAGTTATTCCAATTCCAATTCCATTTTTATTTTATTTACATAAGCTTTGCCGCATTCACATTGCTTCTAGGCATATTTTCATAAATATTTGTTTTCGTATTTTGCTATTTATCCTTTTGATATGCAATAATGTGAAAATAATATTATTATCTCAGTTTGAGCTGCTGCGATTTGCAAAAGATTCATTGTTGCAACGTTTAAGTAATAAACTATCTTTGAGTCTGCCTTAAAGGATTTCAGCAAATAAAATTACTCAAATTTAAATTTTGATTTTAAGAATTGGTGTCAAATACTTCTCTAAATATATATTTTTTTTATTTTCAATTAGCACTTTATTGCATTTCTGCTCAAGTGTTTGTGCGTCCCATTCAAAGAACATCATTCAGACGAATTTAATTATGCAAATCAATTTGTAGTTTTTTTTTTGCCAGTGTGTATATATATATATATATATAAAAGTGCATTAGCATGCAGAAATCGATTTGAGTGGCAAACATAACATACTTAGTATAACAAATCCCACAAAATGGCCAGATATTGCTGCCGTTCTGGCGAATCCACATTTTCTGCATGCTGCATTGTTTCAGTGCAATCGTCTGTGGCTAATCTGACGCTATTTGCTCTGCCATTGCCTATCTGTCCCGGTCTCTCTTCCTCTCCCAGTCCCCGTCTCCGTCCCTGTCTGGCGGCTGCCCCTGTCTGTGTCTCTGTGCCTCCTGTGCTTTCAGACAGGGGCCATAATTTAGGCAGCTTCACAGCCAAGGCTAAGTGCTTTCAGTGTTTGGGCTCTGATTGCCAATGCTGCTCTGGCATTGTCTCCATCTCTAACTTCTCCAATCTCTCCCGCCTGGACCATTGTGCTTGGCAAGATTTATGTTTGCCAGTTCGCACTTTCACATGCTGCTGCCCCATTGAGGTATTTTTTTTAAAATGCCGCACCACCGCGTCTCTCTTCCCGTTGTGTGTGCAATTTCTATTCATTCCGTTTTATTTCTCACTGCCATTCGAAATTCGGTTTGGAATTCATATATATTGAAATTAACGCATGATCATAAAAAACTGCTATCAATTCAATTTTTATATTTTATACAAAACGAGTGCATATTTAAATTTATATATATTTTATAAATGTGACTGAAATTGATTTCATCATTAATCCTACTCAGATACCAAAGGACAATTTTTGTCTAGACTCTTACATTTACAGACTTAAAAGTTGAAAAATGCAGTCGTCTGTGACTGCATCAAAAAAGTGTTGGCATCTGGGTAATATGTGACATCTGGATATCTGGGTATCGACAATATGCAAAAGTTTAAACCACGTTTCTAAATCAAATTTATTGCTAGAATCCTAAAAAAAAAATATGAAATTAAGAAATTTGTTTTAAAATGTTTCGTTTTTATAATTTTAAAAGGAGTTTCTAGATACACAATAAAAAAATGTTTAATTTATAAATGTTATTTTATTATTTAGAAATAAATTTCTAAAATACGAAAAACTAACAACGAAAATGGAATGATAAAGAATAAAATTAGTTATTGAACATAAAAACTTTCACTGTTATTAGAGTATTTTACAGTCGGCTACGCACTTATTGCAACATTAAAATTTCACTTGTTTCAACATAACATTTTTTGAAAAAAATATATTTAATTTTTTGTTGCATATTTTCTGTTCGTCCAGTTGAATAAAGTGTAATTAGTAAAATGAGTTCAGTCGGGCAATTTTGTGTCCTTGTTGAGTTTATTGAATAGCGAAAAACTCAATTATCACATTGTCAGAGAAAGTGCACTTCACCTGTGAAATTTGCGAAATAATTGCCAAAAACCGATACGATAAGCAAAACTCGGAGTGAATACAAAAGGATATGAAAGTTGGTTATTTTTCGACATGATTTTTTCTTTTTCGTTTTATGTCGGTAAAATGTTAATTAAAAAGACTCGGAAATGTGCCTGACAACTTGGCTGACTGGCAGGCTGACACTGAGCATTGCCATTATGGAACATTTTTTTTTTTTTACTTGCCTGACCGTTTCCCAATTTAGATAACCAAGTTCAAGTCTGTGCTTGTGCCGCTGACCGGCTTATGGTGCTTAAAGGGGACGCCAGCTGCCAGTCACCAGCCATCAAAAAGCCGGCATATAAGTAAGACAACAGATAGTTCATATTTCTGAGAATTACCCACATTGGTAAAACTAAGCTCAAACAAGCAGAGAAGTCAAGGCTCTAACACTGCTCAACTGGAGACTGCCCAACTATGCGATGCGCTGCACCCACAATTCTAATTTATTATTATAAATCTTTTCTAATTTGGCCAAATTATTACTCGTACTTACACTTATGTGAATTAGCTACTAATTGGTGAAGGTTTAACGAAATTATCTTAATTTCAACTATTATTGATCTTTTAGGTCTTATAAGCCAAGCCATTGGCTAATTTCTCAAAGTAAACACACACATTAGATAAAAATATTTTTCTGACTATGGTATACGAGAATTTATTTTTTTTTTATTTCTTGTTCCTTTCTGCTTTTGACAGACAATTTTAAAAATTCCCTTTTTCTATTCTTAGTTGTAACAGGGTATAAAAACGAACAGCACAAAAACTAATCTCATAAAAATGACAATACTTTGAAATACCCTTTGGTAAACTGATTGTCAAATTATATTAAATTTAACAAAAAATGCTTAAGCCAAATTGCATAATCTGAATGATGTTTCGGACTGCTGAAATAGATACTAAATTTGTTTATAAACTCAGGAGATATAATATTTATGTAATCCCAAAAAAGTTTGAGTTAAAAACATTAAAGGAGCCTCATCCCCATAGTTTCTTCTAAATATTCTGTAAATTTTGTGATTGTTTGAATAAGGAATGAAAGTAGTTACGTCTATGATATGGTGATCATTAGGCCAGCACACAAAAAACAGGGTATATGTAGCACATATATATAATGCTCAGACATAAGATAAAGTTCTATATATATTTTTTTTTGCCATCATATTTTTTGTCATTTCTGTTTTCAATTGCTGTCGTGCTTGTGCACACCTGTACAACCGAGTGCACACATACACACACACACACACAATCTAGTACACGGTTTGTAAGCAAACACACACATACACACACACACACACACACACACATACACACAAATACACACACTCTTAATTACACTGCACATTTGCACTTCAAGTGCAGGGCAACCAGGTTGACAGTTGCTGATGGGTGGACATGCCAGTCTAACATTCATGCCACGTTGCACAAACACAAAAAGACCGCAAGCAAAGTGTGCACAACATGTCATCCTCATCCTCATCCTCATCCTCCTACTCATTCAAATCTTTGAGCCAAAGCCTTGAATTGTCCTTGCGAGTATTTCAAATTTCAAACTTGCCAATTTCTATGAATATTTGTGCATTATTCCATTTGCCACAGCTTAAAGTAAGCTGGTCTTCAAGGCAAGTCGCAACAGCAACAGTTGCTGCCAAAAAAAAAAAATAAAAAAAAAATGCTTCCACCTGCGACTCGCTTTAAATTCATTTGCTTTTTTTTATATATTTACTTTTTTCTCTAAAGTTATTTTTTTAGCTTTCCCCAATCGGGGCTGTCCGCGCGCATTTTTCTTAATATTAAACGTTTTATTTTGATGAGCATTCATTTATTTTCATTGCTCTCCCTTCGCATTTAATTTGAATTTAAGCAACAAATTTGAATTTCAGTATTAACGCAGCTGCTAAGCTTAACTAACTTATTTCTGTGCCCACTTTTTTTTTTTGTTTGCATTAATTAAATGCGGCTTGAAAGCTTAAGTTCAGCCAATTACCAATAACAGCTGCTGATGGCTTAACAAACACTTGCCGGCCAGGTGTAAATTTGCAGCTTAACACACACACACACACCCACACACACACATAACTGATTGACTACATTAAGTTGCCTTTGCTCAAGTAATTACCAGAGAAACCAAAATTTAGTCAAATGAAATGAATTGTAACAATTTCACATGAGTCAAAAACAATTTTTGTTTAACATAAATCAAAATCTAAAATGTTGCCTAATTTGATTCGGACAATTCAGTGATTTCCGCTTTAATTGATGTAGCACTGACCCTTAAATACAAACATAGGCTGCAATTTAAATGTATGTATAAGTTGCACAGTGGCAGATGCCACAACACAAAGCAAAGCACTTATTAGAATGCCCCAGAGGTAAACGAAAAAAAAACTTGTTCGACTTCAGCACGCTCGATATGCGTGCAACAATAGCTTCGTGCAGAAAATGAGCGAAAGAAATAAGACACACTTCAAGATGTGGAGAGTGGGGAGTGTTCAACTAGTAGATATCCTGTAATTGCATAAAAACTTTCTTGATTTATGAGTATTATTATGATTGGATTAGACTAATTTAGAAATTTTACAAAATATATTTATCAAACTGAGCTCTTTTCTAGCTATTTGCCTTGCTTGCAGAAAATATTTTCTACTTTAAATAATTAATAAAAATGTTTTAGTTTACTGACAAAAAAAATTTTGAGATACATATAGATATACATATAATTTACAGAATATTTCCTTAACTATTATTAATAATTTCGATAGTTGGATATTTCCTTAACTATTATTGACAATTTCGTTAGTTAAATATGATTGTGGATTGATTAAGCTTCTATTTTAAAGTTGTATTAATATATCGATTTTATGATTCGATCTATTTATTACACTGAGCTCTTTAAATTTATCAATTTGTAAATGTTAGACAGATATTTAATTAAATACAATTGTTGTTTAGAAACATTAGATGAAGCAGACAATAAAATACATAAAACAAATTGAACTTTGTTTATTTATTAAAGTTTATAGAAAAAAATATACATTTAACTCTCCACTCGAGACAACATTCTGCAGTTTTTTTTTTTAAATGCAGAGTATAAGAAATAAGAAAGGGATCAAAAGGTTGATTTGACATAAGATGGAGAAAAAAAGAAGAAAACAAGAGAGAGAAAAAAAAAAAATGGAAAACACATCTTCATCATTGAGTGCGCTGGCAGCCAGTCAACCTTTGGCTTTTGACTTGGCAGCATTGGTGCATTAGTAAATTGAAAGCAAAGAACGTTGCCATTAAATAAACGACGACGAACACTAACATAAATACGCACACAAATATAACTCCATATATATATATATATACGAGTATATCTACATA
The DNA here is from genome assembly GCA_035042045.1 of Drosophila melanosoma. NCBI lineage: Eukaryota > Metazoa > Arthropoda > Insecta > Diptera > Drosophilidae > Drosophila > Drosophila melanosoma. The sequence goes on along the minus strand of JAWNLY010000164.1, from coordinate 27,292 downwards.
TATATTTTGTCTAGCTAGACAACAAGTTAAGTATTCGACTTGAAGAAGCTTTTCAGCTCACTCGCCATTCAATCAAATCAACTCCTGAATGCCACTTGAACTTTGACATTTGCTTTAGAAAATCACCTAAGCCTAATGATGTGCCCGATGACCGCATTTCCATCCAGGTTAGGTATACAATATATATACATACGTATATATTATATCCGGCATAAACTTCGAATGCAGCTGTCTTCGTGGGAAACGGGACAAATGCTCACTGAACTTTTGAACCTGAATTAATTACCAATCACTTGGCAGCAACAAAAGAAATGTTTATAAATTTACATAACGAGCTCAATTTAAAAGTTGGCTGGCTCACACTTCTTGGCCCAAATATTTTTAGGGTCATATTTAATCAAGTGTACATAATGTGCTTCTTCCAAAACAAAAAAACTGAAGCCAAACAGTCAAACTTAACACTTTTTTGCTCCTACTAAAAAAAATGAAAGAAACAAAAAGGCTGAAAACAGCAAGAATTAATCAAGTGCGAACAAAGACTTGGCTAAAAAGTTTTGCAGCGTCATTCCTTTTTCTACACTCTATTCCCAAATGGATGGAAGGGAAGGGTGGGGAGGGGAGGGGAGTTGAAATTCTAGAGAGCTTAAATAATACACCTTTTAAGTTTCAATAATCTTACGAACTGCATAATCTAAGATCTGATGTCCACATTTTGCAGAGTATCTTGCAGCTATGTTTTTTACTTAAATATGCATGAAAATTGGTGTCTATCGAAGCGCTCTTAGTATATACCATTTTCATTTTCATTTTCATTTTCATACTCATTTTCATTTTCAGTGCCATTTGCTGAAATGAAAATGGTTTGCTGGATACTGGCAATTAGGCGCACGAGTCAACAAAAAGCGCGTCGCAAAGAAAATGCTGTGCAAAAGCAGGGCAAAAAAAAACGTGGGGAAAACTAAATGGAAAAGCCTCATCAAGCCCCCCCCCTCCCCACCCATTTACCGAGAAGCTCTTAACTGGTTGAGCATAAAGCAAATTGGAAATTTACAAGGCTTACAAATGTTGAAGGTACATCGCATTATGGAAATTGTTCGTTGCACTTAGGATCCTTTAATTTTTTTTACACATTACGTCTTCAAATGGGAAAAAATAATCAAATGAAACAAGGGATTGGCAACTAGTTGAATCCACCTTATCGATAACAAGCCAAACTGTTCAATTTCATGTCATTTTGTAGTTGCGAAATGAAATTGTCAAGCATAAAGTAAACCTGAAATTGAGATAAAAGGGTCGCACAGCAGGAGAGTTGGACAGCTGGATAGCTGGATAGCTGGTCAGCCAGGCAGGAAGCCATTCAGTTATTTTGGCAGCTTTTGCAGCAAACAATAAATTGAATCTTAAGGCTATTGACAGTTGACGTTCGCTCCACACACCCAGCACACACACACACACACACACACACACACCCAGCACACACACACACACACAGGCACAGCCAATCATTTGGAAAACCCAATTCATAAGCTCTGACACGGCCGTCCAAATATATTGAATGTGTGTGTGCTGAAAAGCTGCAAATGACACTAGCTTAAAAGAACAGCTTTCGATTAATCCGGAATACTCTATTATATTTATGGCATTTTTTTTTTTTGGCTCCAGCTCAAATGTTTTATATTTTGTATAAGATAAGATAAGATTGTGATAAGAATTAAATTAAGCCAGAAGAAAACAAACTAAAATTATAATAACAACTTAATTAATTTCATTTAATTTAACTTTTATTTAAGTTTACTTTTACATTTTTATTGATATCGTTCGTTTTTAAAATATTATTCTATTTTTGTTTATTTTAAAAATTAAATAAAAATAAAACTACAGCTTTTAGGAGGACTATCAAAAGTGGTTCTTAATTACTAGATAGGATTTTAATATTTATAAATAATTAATTCTTTTAACAATAACTGCAAAAGTGAACTTAAGATTTGTAAAATATTACCAGCTGCTATTTTTTAAATAACAGAAAAAATATTGGTTAAGTTTATATAATTACTAATAATTAATAATTATAATAATAATAATAATAATAATAATAATAATAAAATTAATAATAATAATAATAATAATAATAATAATAATCATCATCATAATAATAATAATATTAATAATAATAATAATAATAATTATATAAGTACTTATCACAGTAAAAAAGCCTAAAGCAAATAGGATGAAATTAAGCTGATATCCATATTGTTGTAAATGAAATCTACATTTTATTTTACTATTATCAACCATACCTGAGCTTTAAATAAACATAAATTAATTGTGTTTATTAAATCGTTATTTTGTTTAATTTTTATTAACTCTCAGCTGGTGTCATTTGGGCATTAAACTTTTGAAAGTTAAGCTTTAAATGAGAATGTGTGCGCATTGTCGAGTAAGAGATTACAATTTTCAGGCACTCAAGTCGAAAATGAAGTGCCTGAAATTTAACATAATTTGCAATGCGATTTCGCAACAATCTGAAGTCTTGTTGATGGAAGGAAAAGCCACAGCCAAAGCCCAACTTGAAGCCGCTTGACCACAAAACTTACAGCGAGAAACTAATAATAAAAATGTTAAGATAAATCTTTTTGACTTTTGCGTTTTATTTTATATATATTTTTTTTTTTTTTATTATTTTTGTTGCAGTGAAGTTTCAATTTCTTGCCTTTTTCGCCTTGCCCTGCCCTTCTCTGTTTGCGGGTTATAAAGCATCTCAGATTTATGCTGTGGCTGTGTGAACCAGGCGCTGTTTCTATTGTGTCTTGAATATGAACAACCCTCTTATATTTTATGCGCATAATGGCCAACTACAGTAACAATAGCAAAAACAACAGCAACATCAAATAAAACAGCAACAACTACGACAACGCACTCTCAAAAAAAAAAAAAAAACAAAAAAGGCAAAGCAAAATGTTGCCCGTAAGTGGTTTTGGGTGGCTTGGGCGGTGCTGAACTACCAATGTGGCCATCAAGCTGACGCCTGTGCCTGGCCTGAGGTTATTTTTGTTATTTTCATCTTATTTATACAAAAATTGAGCCAGGGGTCATTCTCGGTAGCTGTCATTGAAGGTGTTAAAGTTCAAATTGTTGCGTTTTATGATTGCGTCTCACTCTTTTACTGACAGTTCATTTTGCCTTCTGTGTGTGTGTGTGTGTGTGTGTGTGTGCCATGATTACTAAACACCACAAGGATAACGAAATAAATTGCAAACTTTGAATATTCACTCCATGAAAATGGCGTTTCATCTACACAAAGGTAAACATATTTGACAAAATTTCAAGCTTTTCATTCAAAGTAAGCCCTTAAATGAATTTATTATAGTAGATTTAAAAACAGTTTATTATATCCACAAATCTTATACAGCTGCTTAGCAAATGCGCTCAAACATAAAATAAATATGTATCCACACAAATACTGATGCGGATTATCTTTAAATTTATCAAATATTTTCAAAATGCCACAAAAAGTTCTCGTTTAATACAATTTTGCCCTTAAATGCCTTAAAGGATATTAATCACCTGTGCAACTCGTTTTAATGCGTATCCAAGTCTTTAGTCTCTTTACTTAATATTGTCATTTTACATTTTAATTTAAATTTTATGTATTTATAATTTTATAACATTTATTATATATAAGCATTCGTTTTAATCTAAAATTTAATTGGGCTTTGAATTCATACTTAAGATTGTGCACTCTTTATAGCATATATTATATAAATTATGTAAAAAAAATAATAAAAATTTATATATATATATATAATGAAATAATGAATAATGAGCCAAAAATAAATTCTTCTTGGGTACAATTGTATCAACTTTAATGTTGAAAAAAGTGCCTTTAAAAAAAATCGTTATTAATATTAAAATTGTAATTCATTTTAATTATTTAATCACTTACAATTTCTTAACATGTAATTTGTGATTTTAATATTAAATTAAATTAATTTTTAAAAATTATAGATTACACAGTAAAAAAAAGTATTTAAATAATAAAAAAAAAAAAATTGTTAATAGGTTAATGGCAATTTGAAATTGAATACAGGACAATTGCACAACATTAATTATTAATTTATTTATGACCTGTGGTCAGATTGTAATGCTTCAAAAAATATCTGAAGCATTTTTCGCAGCACATAATTCCTGCAGTACTTGCTGATTCATCTTTTCTATACAAGCACACAGCATGTATACGCGCGCGTGTGTGTGTGTGTGTGTGTGTGTAACTGCGCTGGCGAATCGTATATTGAAGACCAATTAACGTGTCCGGCCATGAAGCTAATTGAATTTACTCACATGAGCGCATAAGCTCATTCGTGCATATTTACATACATTCACAGTTAACACATCTGAACAACCGTTATCTGTGTGTAATAAAAGAAACATAACCAATGAAAAGTGAAAGAGTAACCGCAAATGCAGAATATGAAAAGATTCCTTTGAGTTGATTTGATTAATTATTTACGTGTAAAATCAACCGTTGATTTTTCAGCAACTATAAACCCCACCACAATTTCCTTGTAAAAGATTTTAAGAATGTTTTCATCTGATGAAAATAAAAGAAAAGAGGCCGCTAAAGCAATTTAATCTGGTTGAATAACTGAATTGGTTGTTCCCTAAAAAAAGACAGTACAATTTGTACACCATATGGAAAAAGCGGAATATAATAGTGTTGTCGTTAAATATGTACTTTTAGTTTATACATATTTGTATATATATTCGTATTAATCATTTTACTTAAATCGAGAAATTTTGTTCTTACATTTGGGTTGAATTAAATATTTGAATTCTCTCTAAATACTCATTTTATTATTTCAGTATTTTCTCAATAAAAATGTCTACTTAGAAATCAACCGGAATTATCATCCGGATGTGATTTTTAACATAAAAAAAAAAATAGGTCCCTAGCTGATCCGATGAGTGCATTAGGCATCCATTAGGATTATCCATTCATGACTTTCATCTCAAAATAAAGTTTTTAAAAACAAGTTAGACATATAAAATACTCGCTAAAATTCTTGATTGATTCTTTATACATGTTTTTTCTGGGTATACCCAATTTGATAAACCGAAAAATCAACAATAACAAAATAAAAACATTTTTATTAAATAATTATTTATTTAGTTAGTTTCGCACTAAATAGCAAGATTAGCTAAAGATATATATATATATATATATATATATGTTATTTTTGCAATGGGTATTACCCAAGTCGGGTATGTCTCAGAGCAAGACTTTTGAGACTTTAGCCTATCAATATGTATTTACTTTCAATTTTTGTCTAAAAAATCATTTATTACAAGTAAAAGCAAAGACTTAAACAGACACCATACAAATATACATACATATATATGTACGTGTCTATATATATATGTGTGTATATATTAAATACATGCATGGCTGCGGGAGTGAACAAACAAAGAGAGAGGACTCCCACACAGACTTTTGCCGCTTATCACTTAGGCAGCATTCGTGTTTTCATTTGCAATAAGGAGAACGATGCGAAACTTTTGGAGCAAGACAGAGAGAGAAAGTAGAAAGAGAGAGAGAGAGAGAGAGGAGTGATAAAGAGGGGGAGACAGAGACAGAGACTGAGACTGGAGGCTAACCAATATTGTTGTGTACAAGAAACGAAACAGCGGCGCAAATAATGTAAACAAGCTGGGGCAAAAAACCAGGCGGCCAGGCAAACAAGGCCAAGACCAAGACGCAAGAAGAGCAAAGAAATTTTCTTGTTAACAAATTGCTGAACATTTGCTTTTGAAGACAAATTACTCGGTGGCAAAACAAATTGCTTTGCAGCTGCTGCTGTCGCTGCTGTTGTTGCTGTTGTTGTTGCTGTTGTTGTTGCTGTTGTTGCTGTTGTTGTTGCTGCTGTTATTGAACGGCATTTGGGCCAGCGGGATGAGCATATTTAAATTTTTGATAAATTGGGCGGCACAATTGATGAACTTGAACTCGTATAAGCTGCTAATGCGCTGATGCCTGATCTGATCACACAGTTAACCATTGCATATTGCACTTCCGCTCGAGGGAACACATCACATCCAATAATTAATGTGTTCACGAATTCAATCAAAACTGGCTAATTCACTGGACTTCAGTGAGCACTAATGAGTTTACAATCATGACCAGAAATAATTGCGATAAAGGGACACCAGGCTGCCCCATTGAGGCAAGCTGGCGGCTTTTACTGACTGCCTGCAACTGATTACTAAAAATTTCAATGAACCCTCCCTGCACAGCTCTCCCCCCCCACCACCTTTGTTGGTTATTAGCAAACTGACAACTGACAACTGGCAACTGCAACTGCAATTTTCGCATAATTTGTTTTTGGAAATATTATTGCTAAAAACGCACACTCAAAAAAATAACTCGACGTGAATTATAGAAAGTCTCCAAAGTGGCAAGTGAAGCTCTTTTTATTTTTATATAATTACAAGACTTAAAATCAGAAATTTTTTTTTGTATTTCTTATATTTATAAGAAGACTCAAAAATACAGAATATATATAATTCTTACAATATGTTATTCAAAAAACCACTATTAATATTTGTTTTTTAATATTTCATACTTAAACAGATTTTAAATATTATTTTAATAACTTTAATTAAATTTGAAAAAACTTACTGATTTACACAATTTGTATTTCAATCTGCTTTAATTTCTTAAACTGTTCAGGATTTACTGATAAATGTATTGCTAAATAGGGGATTTATTTTAAGAGAGACAAGCGAAAATTAGAGTTTTGAATTAAAGCTATTTGGAATAAATACCACATATTTATTTTAAGTGATTTATTTTAAACACGAAAATGTCTTATTTTTTGCTTTTAAGAATATTTTCTAAGTAATACACTTTTTATAATTATAATCTTGAACAGAAAAAAGGTAATTTATAATTTAGTAGTTGACACAAAGAATTTCATTACTCGTAACTTAATTTTAAAAATAATTTTTTTCTAATAATAATGGTTTTTTAATTCTACTTATTATAACCTTATTTGAAATATATTTCTTGATCAATTAAAATAATTCCGAATATTAAAGAAAGAGTCTTTTTTTAAATTGAGTTGTTTATTTTTTAAAAACCAGACAATGTTGAATTTTTTAGCCGATATTCAATTTAATGTTTTATTTTTGATTTCGAGTAATTTTTTTCTAAGTGCACAAATATTAATTGTATTTTGGTGGCTTATGAGCTATTTGTGATTGTGGCAACCAAATTTGCTGCTCCTTTTTAGGTTGTAGTGCCAAAATTGAGTAATTCTGGTGGTTGCCACCGCTCGTCCTCATGCCACCCACAACCCACAGTTACCCTCCCGTTGTGCACATTGCAAAAACCGCATTGACTGCAATTTCCGAGGGTAAACTCGTTGTGTTGCCATGGTGACAAGTGCGGTTTACCGTTTTGCAATACTTGTTAGTTATGGACACACACACACACAGTTGCAACATGGCCAAAAAGCAAATCGTAATAAAACGTTATTTTATTTAAATTTCTGGATTTTGCAACGATTCTATCCTATATCAATAGTATGTAGCCCTCAAATCGCATTTTGATTGTGAGTTTGTATATGTTTACTCTATCCTCCACTTGGCAGAGCTACCTTTCTCTGAACCCTTCATTGACTCCGGTTTGAAGTTACTAATTATGTGTTACCAAGGCGACAATTGTTAGCCTTTAGTTAGCAAAGCTGTCTGGCAGTCAACTGGATTTTGGCAATAAATCGCAAAAGGGTATTCAAATTACTAATTTCAATATGATAGTTTAGAAGAGATGCATCCACAGATATGTGAATCTGAAAATGTGTTTCTTATGTTCATGGCAAATTTCGATTATCATTCAGGAAACGTATCAAATTTTTGAGTTAACAGCAAGGTCGAAAGCGAAACAAATTAATATTAAAATTGCGATATAAGTTGAGCAAGTATTTTAAATTAACAATTACATTTTAACAATTACATATAATAAAAAAAATACGTATTAACAAAATCAGATTCAAGCACTGAGAAATGTAGGTCAAAATGTTTCAGCTCTTCTTTTCTATCACAACAAAAAAAAAAAAAAATGCTTCATTAAGTGGCATATAATAATTATTTTGTGGCATATAATGATTATTGTGTCTACCTTAAAAGTTGCACTTCGCAGATAGAAATGTTCAGTTTGCGATGGTCTTCCGCACAGGTGTGTCACATTAAATGGCCAAAACTAACAGTTAAAAGCAACTTCCGGCTGCCTGATACTCAACATGCACATAAATTTTACGGCTAAATGATCTATTATGTCTGCATGTGTGTGTGTGTGTGTGTGTGTTGGTTGGTGTGTGTGTGTGTAAATAGTATTGTTTGTCATCATTATGGCCAACCAGTCACGAGCTGCACTACATAAACAGCGAACCATCTATAGATAAACAGCTAAACAGTAAACAGATTTTATATATTTAGAATAAAGCCAAGTTATGAGAGACTTTAAGCCAATGCGTTGCCTGAAAAACAAACAGCTGTCATTCTTAACTCTTTGGCTCGTTGGTGGCAAGGAGTTTGAACCTTTGACAAGCACAGCATTAATAAGTCAAACTCAGTGGTTGACTGATTGACTGAATGACTGATTGACTGATTGACTGACTGACTGATTGAGTGGGTGAGGAGTGATATAATGATACGGCTGAGCGCATAACTTGGCCGTTTGTTGTGTCTTGCATAATAATAATAATAATAAACAAAGTGTGCTTTTTCTTCAAATACCCCTATCGTTGCCGCAATTTGTGGCAAACAATGCGGCCACAATATGCAAATAAGAAAAAATTGATTAAATTGGCCCGCTCAATTTGCATAATTTTACGTGTTGCAAAAGTGTTTTTCTTCATCCTTTTTTTTTTTGTATTTGCTCTTGGCAGAAAAAATGATTCAGATGCTGTCCGCATATGATATATATATATATATATATATATATATATATATATAAATATATAATATATATATATATATGTGAATTTGATGATCCAGCTAGTTAGTTGATTTTGCAGCGGACTCATAGCTTCACATTAACACTCAACACACACTTGCAACAACAACAACAACAACAACAACAACAACAACACTCATCAATACACAGAATTTACATTCATAGCACCACAAAATATAATAAATATTTAGCGAACACATAAATATAATTCCTTTTGGTGGAGCTGCCAACTCTTATCGATTTATGCAGCGCACGTGCCACAAGCTGGCAAACCCCTTGAGTGGTTGCTGCTGCAACGAGTCACGATCCACACGTTTATTGGCATTTGTTGCACTTATAAAATCCTCTGAACGATTTTCTCATTCTCATTCTCCGATTTTCATTGATGTTGTTGCTGCTATTCGAATGTTATAAATGCAATCAAAGCAAATATACATCGACATTAAACATTAAATCTGCAAAACTATTGTTGAAGCTGAAAACTCGCATCTGGTTATAAATATTCCATAGGAGTGCGGAAGCAACCTGCTCTGAAATATCAATTATAACACAGCATTGCGCAACATGCAACATGGAGTGCAACTCGAGCATCAAAATGCTGCTTAATTGTGTTGCATGCTTGAGTTAATTATACACACTGGTTGCATGTAAATGTAATGCTAAATTATATATATTTTTATCAAACTGTTGACTGGATAATTGTGATTTGAATTTTCATTCACAATTTGCTCAGTATGCCAAATGTTCATTGCATACTTATCGAGGCATTCAGTTCAATAATCGCATTATCAATTGTGCATCATCGAGTGAACTTATTGCATTGTTCCTTTCTCGTTAATAATCTGCATTATTTTATAATTTTCTACTGAAAAGTTACCTTTGCCAACCTTTGCCCTAATTAGCACAATTATTTTAGCTGCTTATCAGCTGCATATTAAAGCAATGAGAACGTTGAAGTCGGGCGAAATTGGGTGGGTCTAATTAAGAAACACTGATCTTTGAATGATTTTTTTATAAAACTACCTAACAATTATTTTTTTAAAATTCCGATACATATACGCTTTTAAGAATTTTGTGGGTGTGACCTCAAATTATGTTGAAAGAGTCTCCTATTAATTATTCATCCAAGTTTGGTAATTGTATCTCTTAAAAAGCGGTAAATATAGTGGCGAAAATGGAAGTGGTAAAAAAATGTTGGAGGACAATCTCAGTAATCCATTTTCCAAGTTTCCTATATAGTTATCGTGTTTGGCTCATGTTATCGATTTACAGTGAGCGATGCATCGGCTTTAACTGAATAACTGCGGAAGATATAACCATTTCAAATTAGTAGTAACCTACGCCTTGGGGCGAACGAAATGGGCGTGGCATATTTCTGATCTAAAATTGTGGGAGATATGTGGACTTATCGATTTACAATTATCAATTATATTTTTGCCTGACAAAACCTTCCGTATCACAGCTAAATAAAGCATCAATTTAATAAACCAAATAATACTGCAATTATTAAAATTAAGGTACCATTTGTACTTGTTGTTGTAATTGTCTCCATTATAACCTTTTACAAATACATCAATTAAGATTTGTGCTTGCCACAAATGCAAAACTTTACAATTGCATAAATTAATATTGAATTGCATGCATATAATTATATTACAAAACTCTTATAACCATATATTTTAATTATCGTTAATTCATAAAAAAAATAGAAATTTGGGTATATGAAAGTTGTGGAAAAGTGAACCAGGTCGAAATCCTTCAAATATTTTTGTAATTTTCTTCAGTTCTTCTGTATGAGATCTTCCGAGATCAGAGACTTTAAGAGCTATAAACTAATCAAACTTAAAATTTAATCTTTCGTCAGCCACGTGCCGATGTAGTTTATTTATTATTATTAAATTATTATATTAATATATATTTTCGCAGACATAGCTTTTCAATTCATATGTAATATACTAAAAGCTTTTTCCCCTAGTTTTTTTTTATTTGTTTTTATATTTCTTAGGTTTTTATTGTTTATCAAAACTGGTATTTTGACGGGAATGAGACAAATATGACTCTCAGGGAGTTCATTTGAGACAGCAATTAAATTAAGCACCTCGGAGTCACATTTGACAGTACATTAAACTTTGCCGCACATGTCCCGAATCCGATATGAAGCATAGCCTGGAAGGAGTCTGTCATCAAAGGCAATGAGATGCCTACACCTAATCCTGAAGGTAAATGAGCAACCAATTACAAAAGTGAAAGAGAATGAACCGTCGCTCCAAAGCACTAGAGCAAATCTCTGATGATATCGACGGAAGGGGTTGAAATTCAACAGATCGTTGGCCAAAATCCTCTATGAGTGGACACAGCCTAGGTGTGAAATATAAGCTGAACACTTGTTTAAGCCAAGTTTTAAAGTTCACATGTAGCATGCAAAAAGGAATATAATTCCCCAGATAAAGCCTATCATAATAAAAAAAAAAAAACAATGACCATAAAATGATACATACACATACACATATATATTCACCGGTCTCTTGACGTCCATCTTGGCAAAGAAATTTGTGGTGTCCTATGGAAACTTGTTTTAAACCCTTATTCCAAAAATTACTTCACTCAAACATGAATCATGGTTACCTTTAGAGCTCTTTAGATACAATTAGGTTGCTGTAGTCCTATAATAAGATTAAATGTATTTCAATCCAAAATATATAAAAATGTTATTATTAACATATTAATACTATGCATAGTCATATAGGTCCAAATCTTGCCAAGTAGAAAACGAAAGAAAAAGAGGATCTTTTTTACTTGGCCTTAAACATCAAAAACGCAAAATAAAACGAAATTTATATTTTTGAAAATGCCAATGTCTCTGCTTAAATTTTAAAGTACATTTTGAGTTACACACAATGAACAATTACTGGTTGCTAAGCAACTTTAAGTTATTTAATAATTTATTATTTATTATTTATTATTTACTACACAGAATTTTTAAGAATATTTGCAACTTAAAGGTGACCAAACTTGGGAAGGGTATGAAGATTTGGATTGGCTAAGTCTAGGTTTTTTTCTGTAATGATTGTTTTAATTAATTTAAATAGATTTAATTAAGGTAACATTGTTTCATTTAAGTCAGTTTAACTATTGAAATTGCTATTTAATATTTTTCAATGGCACTTGAAATATTATTTGTATATGTAATGTATGTCAATAAATTGAATTATGTTAAGCGCAGATTTATGCACTCTCATTGCATTTATGATGACAACTTAGTGCTTTTAAATTCAATTATTGTATTGACATGAAATATGAAAATAAATTGAATTTGAACAGTTTGCCATGAATTGTGTTGATGTGTTGATTGCATCAAATCAATTTGTCATAATTATGCTGCCGCTGTCCAACAAAAGCGCCAAGGGCAAAATTCATAAATAATTCTATAATTTCGACTCCGAGTTTATATTTTGCACTTAATCAGCACATTTAATAACTGCCACGAGCAGTGTCACAGAGCTGCTCCACTCTGAGCCAAGCATGAATTCAATATAAAATCGTATCGTCAATCACGGCCAGGTTGGCACGGTCTGAGTTGGGCCATGAACGGATCGAAGTCAGACAAAATAAAAGCCATACAATGGAGGCGCCACTTGATGGGCATTATTCAAATATGCAAGAGAGAGCTGGCGAAATTGTGTGTAACAGGGAGTGGAGGAGCAGAGGGGGGAGGCCTGTCACATCCGCCGAATGTCACGCGCACTCTTCGAGTACTTGGACTTGTAAACGAAGGGGTGACGGGTCGAGCTGTGTTTTGCGAGGGTGTCCCAATGATGTCTGGGTAGTAGTAGTACTTATAACGGCACTACCAAATATGAAGATGTGCTTGTGCCCCTCCATTTGGTGCATCTTTTGCAAGGTACACGCCGAAAAACTGAAATGAAATTTAATAAATCTATTTTAAATAAAAAAAAAATTATTAAGTTTATCTGGTTACTTCAAATCATTTTTAATTATTTAAATACAAATTTATTAAAACTAAATTAAATTGAAATTGAATATTTATTTAAGTATTAACACTAAATTTAAATCGTAAGTAGTCAAAATATTACATTAAATTTATAAACTGGCTAAAATATTTGTGTATGTAATATCTTAAAAAACTAACGATTAAAAAAATTATAAGTAGCAAAAAAACTTACTTCAAAACAAAATGAAAGAATTTAGTGTATAAAAACTTTGCAATACTTTTTCTAAATTTAAATATAAATATGCATTTCGTTAAATTTATGGAAATATGCTTAATTTCAGGGAGTGCATAAAATGCAGATTCTGATGCAAAAGTTACACTGCGCGTAATATATGTATATATTTCTATTGATATTCACACTCCTTTCCCCCTTTTCCTAAGTGCTATAAAAATTATGACTGCTTTGGCAATTTGACTGCACAAATGAGCAAAACTCGCTCAGAGTTAAGCAATTTATGGCACTTTTTAAATGCTTTATTAAAAGACATAATTTAAGCACAAAAAGGGAGCAGCTTATGAAAAATGCGACACACATTTAGTTGGGAAAAATTAAGAGAAAATAAATTAAAAGGAAAAGACCAAACAACAAATACTCTATGTGAAATATATATATATATATACAAAGTTGTGCTATAAATAAATATATTAATATTTAATATATTAATAAATATATATATATATATACATAAATAAAAAAATATATAAATAAAAATATTTATTTATTTTAAGGCCAATTTGAAATGAGTTTTCAGTTGACTGCTAAAATTTACGGCTGGCCAAAAAATACAAATAAAAATAAAAATAAAAATTTGAAACTAATATTTGGTTTTAAGCACTTCTGGCAAGCGCTGAGCGTCGTAAACGTTTTTTATGACCCGTTATTTAATTTATGGTTGAAAATTCATTTCAACAACAAAATGCCAAGGCGCACCTGTTACACCATTTACAAGTTGCAAGTGGCAAGTGGCAACAACAACACAGGCTACAACAAATGGCAATTAGACGAAGCACACAAGCAACAATAATGTATTCATGAGTGTGTATGAGTGTGTGTGTGTGTGCGTGTGTGTGTGTGTGCGTGTGTGTGTGTAGGTATTTGAAAATTGCTTTTAACCTTTTCGTTATTATCAGCTGAAATATGAGCTGAGGGTTATTAGCAACTTTTGTGCGTTTGCCCCACTCGCATTTTCTTTCGTTTCACACAAAGTGTAATTAATTGCTAAAAATGCCCTTTTTTTCTTTTTCTTTTTTTCTTGTAATTGTTGTGTTTGCTGCCAATGCCACACACTGCTAAAAGTGGCATGCAATTTAACTTTTGCTCAGCTGCAGCAGCTGCGAAAAAGGTTGAAAATTTTGTGCCAAAAATGTACAAATATGAAAGTTGAATATGAGTCACAAGCACACACACCCTCGCACACACACACACACACACACCCCCACACACACCCCCACACACACACACATGTGATTGCTACACACATAGCTGCAGCAGACACTTTTGGCCAAGCACAACAGCAACAATGCAGCACTTACACACACCCACACACGCACACACACACACACACACACACACCCACACACAAAGTTGTCAACTGCACATGCAATGTGCGAATGAAAACTTTTCTCTTTCAAAGTGCACAGCAAAACCAAATTTAATAAACGCCAGCATTTTCATTTTAAATCCAAGAATCCAGACAACAGCAGGCAAAACTTGACTTTGAGGCATGCAAGAAGTAAATCAAAATAATAATAAAAAAAAAACAAAAAAAAAATACAGCACACAACAGGAACAAAAATTAATACGAAATTCAATAAAGTTTGTTCTCGAGAATTTCATATGACAGACAACGCACAAAATACTTAGCTATAATCCCCATGTATGGATATGCATATGTATATATATATATATATAATATAATATATTTGGATATGCATCTATATATATATATATATATATTTTTATATATCAAGAATCTTGCATTCGACAACCAACACTCGAGACAATCAAATCGAAAACTTTTACAAATTTTTTAGGGTTTGCTCACACCTTGATACACTTTTCAAAAACCATATTTGGAGGTGCAATAATTAAATTATATTCATTACTTTTCTTACGCTTAAATTCACAAAATTATGCTAGAACAGCTTTAAAATCTTTTTTAATGCCATAAGTATTTCATCAATAATTTTTTATTATCGATTTTGCATCTCCAATTGAAACATATTAATTGTAATGAATTTTCTTATGAGAAATGTTCTCTTGATTGCATCTTGAGCATTTCGCAAAAAAAAACTCACTCACATTGAGTGTATAAAAAAGTGCATGCCCCAAAAAATCATTGTGCTCTCTGCGCTTTAGGAGTTCACCCTTCATGCCACTTGCCATTTGCCACCTATTTTCGATTCGAATTGAAGCTGACAGAAATTCAGCGTAGAGCAAAATTGCTGAAATTTTCATTGTGCGCTTTGCGTTTTATGTTTATTATTGATTTGGCATAACACGAAGTACACAATCATTGTGTGTGTGTTGTGTGTGTGTGTTGTGTGTGTGTTGGTGTTTGTGTGTGTGTCACCAAGCTCAATTGATTCAAGCAATTTATTATTCATTTGTGCGTGTAAATCAGATTTGCACATGCAAACAACCCAAAATCGACAGCAAATAATTGATTCGTCGTGTAAAAATAAATTTGAAAAATACGTTAAGCGATTTAGGCATTTGAGCCGCGTTAATAGGATGAGTTGATGGTATTGGCTTTGACAGCGCAAGTCAAGTGTTAGGCACGTGTTCCAAACTGAATGTGTGTTGCCTCATGCTACTTGCTACTTGCTACTTGCTGCTGCTGCTGCTGATTTATTGTAGCAACCTGATTTATTAATCAACTCCTTGCCACAGCCTCAACATAATCAGTTCCAGGGACTAATTTGATTATGATTTATGGCCTGATTATGCTGACACTTTCGTTGCCTTCGTTGACAAAATGTGGCAGCCGTTGCAAGTTTGGCTGTGGCATAGTTATATAAAACTACTCTAATACTATTCGCACTGCTGCTAATAAACTGCAATTAGCTGCCTTCAATGAGCGAAAAGTTAAGTCTCTGTTAACTGTATTCTGTTAACTCCTAGTTTTGGACCAGATGCTAAGCATCAATATACAGTTAGGCTGCTGGCCGACTTGCCTAACTTATGCATAACAAGTAATATCAAGCATACGACGCGTTATCTCGGCTACTGGCACGTTGCTTATTGAAAATTATGAGCTCATCATAATGTCGCAGAGATCTAAGTGAATATGAGCTATGTATGTGTATTACACCCCTCCCGTCCTCCTCCCCAAGTCCCCCTGGGGCAATTTATGTGCTCTGCCACAGACACTAAAACTCCACTAATTTGGCATGTTCCATGCTGGAAGACAGTTGCCACTTTGTATACACAGCGACGCGTCGCGTTTATTTTCGGTTATATTTATTTGCTAGTATTAAATGTCTCAGCCCAAAACTGCTGTCCTATCTCCACAAGCTGCTTTAGATCGCCCAATCCCTAACCGCTGCTCCTGCTACACATCTTCTGCTCAATCATTTGCAGGGCAACGACTCCGACAAGCAGGCAAAAAAATCCATTTGAACTTGTACATAAATGTTAATCCGCCTGCTTTCGCTCGGCTTTGGTCCGTGTCTGGGCCAACAGCCGGCGTTTCTGCGGCTAATACTTCGACATGGCCTACATATGTACAAGTTCATGTATATAATCATGTATTTACCACAGTCAGATTAGAGCCATTGATTTTGTCGCTCAACCAAATCGGTCGATCAAACTACCAAATATAAGCAAAAAATAAAACTGTCAATAACAGATGAAACCCCATTTTACTCCCCCTGCACTCCTCTATTCAATATTGAATAGTTTAGTCAAACCTGATTCGATTAACACGCCATATTCATATTCATATAAAGCTTCAAAGTTTTTCTTACACCAACATTCAACCATCAACATTGATTTTGCTTTACGGTCAAATGTTTAATTTCTTTGGATTGAACTTATTTTTATCAGGTAAATAATTTTATATTTGTGCTAAATAAAAATGATTGAAATTTGGAAATTGAGTTTTTAATAAAATTGTTCAACAATAAGCTTTCTTGATATCGATCGGCTTATCCACATACAATTCACCCCATTTCAAAACATATCAAACAGAATATAATTATTTAAATCTTAATCTTAAATCTTAATTAGAAATGGCATGAAGACATAGAAGCCCCCAACCAGCAAAGATTCTTGCATTCGTGCAGAAGCTGCTGTTGATGGGAGAGTTATAGGCTCAAAAGGGGACACAAATAGCCTAATATTCGCATTGCAATTTATAATAATTTCATGAGTAAGAAGGAAAACATTTATTTAAAAAATAGCATACAGAAAACAAGTAAGAGTGATAAAGTCGCGTGATCTCGACCACAATATACCTTGAACTCAGTTTTAACAATAATTCCATTTTGTTGTCAAATTTTCTTTAAACAAGATTTGCACCCAGATATGAGCAGGCTATCATGGAACGGTAAAAAATGGAAACACTTATAGAGACAACGTTTAAAATCGAACTAGTCTGCTCTGATGAGCATTTCTTTATTTTATAGAAAAATCTTAAACCTAAATACATATTAAAAGCGACCTCATTTTATGTTACGCCAGTTGTAAGGCGACTCCATGTGATCTTTTCTTATTCTAAAGCAGCTTCTTGAAAGGCGACTTAAGTAATTCTCTTGGATATCAAAAAGTTGATGTGTCTTGCAGCGTCTCATGTTCATAATTAAACACAACGCATATTTTTATTCACAAGCCCGAATTGATCCCTCATTTGCCGTCTACATAATTATATACATTCGTACATGGAATTGCAGGTAACGGGATTCCGCAGAACACATATTTTCGCTCGCATCGAAGATTATGCTATCTCTTTCTCACACATGTATTCACATATTTACTACATACATTCGTACACACAATTGCAGGTAACGGGATCCTGCAGAATACACACAAATTAATATTTACGCTCGCATCGAAGATTACGCTATCTCTGTCTCACACATGCGTTCGCATATTTACTACATACATTCGTAAACGCAATGGCAGGTAACGGGATCCTGCAGAATATACACAAAATCATATTTACGCTCGCATCGATTGTTATGCCATCTCTTTCTCACATATGCGTTCGCATATTTACTACATACATTCGTACACACAATTGAAGGTAACGGAATCCTGCAGAATACACACAAATTCATATTAACGCTCGCATCGATTGTTATGCCTTCTCTTTCTCACACATGCGTTCGCATATTTACTTCATACATTCGTACTCACAATTGCAGGTAACGGAATCCTGCAGAATACACACAAATTCATATTTACGCTCGCATCGATTGTTATGACATCTCTTTCTCACAAATGCGTTCGCATATTTATGCATACAGAAAAGCCTCGCGGCTGCTGAAAGAAATGAGATTAATATAAGGATATATTTTTGAGCATAACTTGGGTGTTTCTTGGCCGATCTTGATGAATAATGGGCAGCTGATCAATATATTGCATATGTATTATGTGTTAATTAGAAGATTCTGCCTTTAAAATTGTGAAATGAAAACCATTATATCCTTGTTACCCATTTTAAATGTTCAGAGCATAAAAAACAGATTAAAAATAATGTCAATGGAATGTATGTTTTTTATTTTCAAATGAAAATTTATAGTTACCTTTGAAAGTCGCTCAAAAAATGCAAATCTTATCGTTTTTGTATATTATGAATATTTTTCTTTTGCACTGTTGCCTGTCACTGAACCCCTTCTGGATTGAATTCGAAGAAGTTTTTGAAGCGATAAAATTGGACTAGATAGGTGTCTTTCCTTCACAGAATTTTTTTTTTATTTGCTTGATGAAGCGAAAAGATTGAATGCCAAATGTTACTTTGAATAAAGTCTTGAAGATTTTTTTTTTTTAGAATGAAGTTCTGATTCTAAGAAATAGCTGAATATTTTTAATATGTTAAGCCGTATTACTTTTTGCAGCAAAATTGATTCTATATATTTACTATTGAAAAGAGGAGAGTAAATAAATCTGAACAATTCGTAGCCAGGTAAGGTATACAAATAGAGAATTGAATGTGGCTCAGTGAGCCATGCAAATACCAGAGCTCAAGGACATTGTCGTCGCCCGCATCTTCAAAGCGAACATTTTAGGCTCCTTGAGGCTAAATGGGTACATTCAACATGGGCTGTGGCTAAATGGCTAAGAGAGAGAGAGAGAGAGGCCCGCATCAATATGAATTTTTCGCTGTTCCGTTGTTTCAATTTCAGTTTGAATTGCTGGTGTTGGTGTCGTTTTCAGAGAAAAAAAAAACAGTAAAAAGTTTACTCATTTTGCTTGATGACATTCTTGTGGCATTATCTTTTGATTACTTCATTTCCTTTCATGCGCCTAATGCGGCACACGTGTCCAAGGACAATTTATATTTACTGTTGCCTTGGTCTCTAAATCAAGTTGTCCATTTATAGTTTTGAACTTCTTGTGGCTTATTGCTGTTGCTGTTGCTGTTGTTGTTGTTATTGTTGTTGTTGCCTTAGCAAATTATGAAAAGCCTAACTATAAGTCACATAAGACTGGCCAACTCAAGTTGAGGCAGTTGTCTCTATTTTGAGCCACTGTCCGTCCGTCCCATATTTTTCTTTTCGTTTACCCGGCAATAAACTTTGGGCAACTCTTTCAATTTGTCGAATGCCGTTGGGTGTGTGTGGGTGTAAATTTATGTGCTTATGTGTGTGTGTGTGTGTGTGTGCTTGGGTTCTTAAATGACTTCTTGTTTAGCTGGCAGTTTTCAGAAGCAACTCGTATCGACTGCCTGTTCAGAAGCACCTTTTCCACAAATTGCTTACAAAGTGTTTTTTTTCTTTCGCTTTTTTGGTGTTGTTGTCCGGCTTTCACAAAGAGTAAAATAAAATAAAAAGACAAAAAGAAAATATATAAATAAATGGCTAAGCAGTAAATCTTTGTCGGCTTAGGTTATTGAATATTTCATGCTTCGACTGATTTATTATTTATTTCTTTTTAATGCCCTCCCGAAGGTCAAGCCAAACGATTTTCGATGAACCTAAAATGCCTACCCCCCTCCCCCCCACAACCAAAAAATAGGCCCGACCCGGCTGACTGTGTCAGATTTGGCACATAAACGTGGTCATTGCTCGAAATGTTCATTCAGGTCAACCACTCGAGTATCCATGTCCAGCGTTTATCCGGAGTGTCGCATACGCTGTGCCGCTTCCTGCCTGCAGCGGAAATGCCAGCTACCGTTTCCGCCCCCCGCCGCTGTTAATGCCCCCGCTGACAACAGAAGTCACTCGACACCCCTTAACCCATCCAGCCTCCCCCTCTGACTTTTTGTAGCTTTCGGTTGCATAATTAGAGCGCGTCCACCGCCGACGCATGCCTAATGAGCACTTGGTTGGCTTTTAGCGCGGCATTTGATGAACCTAAAAATCCACACTACACTCAAAAAAAAAAATCGTACTTAAAATCGACCAAGATCACTACTAAAAATTAATATATCTGCAATACACAATTTGTTGTGTTCTTAGTTTAAGATTATATAATTTTTTTTTAAAGAACAATAATTATTATATATAAGAAATGGATCTGTAGTGCTAAGGGGGAAGGCGAAGGAGTGGTCAAAATAGAGTAAAATCAATTTAAAATTCTAATTTAGCCTTACAAACTGTCTTGGGTAAACACTCAATTCCCTAGCTTTATGAGCAGATTTAATGCCAAAATATCAATTTGCTGTGCAAAGTGACATTGGTAGACATTAGACAGAAAAATTAAAATAGAAAAAAAATTCTTAATTTAAAGAAATTTCTGTTCCTTATTCCGATCGTAATTAAATTCCTGAGATTAAAAAATATCTTCCAGCTTTCAATGTGATTTTAATTTTGTGTCTATTTTTTCTATGTGGATGTGCGTCCCGTTGATTGCAGGCGTTTCTCAAAATTACCCGCCAAACAAATACGCCGAAATACCCTCTGACCCCGATCCTTCTGCCCTGATACTGCTCAATAATGCAAGCGTCCTACCGGAGAACATCCTGCCCTCCAGCTCACCCTTTCATCAACTCATCCACACCCCCAAAAACTGTGACCGTTTATTGTTTGCGCCTGCGGCCGTGGAAGCTATAAAGTGCATAAAAACGCCGATATCCGGCCAGAGGCGGGGCAACATTCGTGGCATTTGCATGGCCACAAAGTGCAGCTCATTGCAAGCCCCCTCCCCCTCCCCCTTCCAACACCCAGTTAACACACACATTGCCACGGCTGCATCCGTGCAACGTTGTCCATGATTCGCACCTCCGCCAACATATATTCAGGTCTCGCCACAAGGCCTGCCGACACTTTTTTTTTTTACCTTCCACACAAAACTATTTTCCATGGGGCCAAAAAGTAATGAAATGAAATAACTGTTCTCCATTGCAATACGCATTGAAACTTTCAGATGAGAGTGGATATATATATATATAATTAACCGTTTGAGATGAACTGGAAAACAGCCAACATGATATTAAAAAAGTACGTATTTTCTAATATTGATTAAATCATTATCCAAAATAATCCACTTTATTGAGTATTAAACAAAATATGATCAATATAAAAATGATCAAGGTTGATTTTAGTTTGTTTAGTAACCATTACTTTTTTTTATCAGGCTATTTTTTACTAATCTTTCCTCGTTGCTTAACATTTTTAAGTTCGATATTCCATCATATATATTAATTATTAAATTATCGCTTCACGTATTATCGTTGGAACTATCTTCTCCTTTAGTAACATTTTAAGAACTAACAAGTCTCCGATAATTTTCTGTATTAAACAAATTTAACTTCACAATTTTATGCTGTTTATTGAAGGTCCCATTCTTTGTCTCACACCTAATAAAATGACTTTTATTGTTTTTCTTATTTTATTATTATTTATTACCAGGGGGACCACCCGGGTAAGATATTTATATGAGACAGCTGACATCCTCCACGAATATCGCTCTTAGGAAAAAGGAATCATGTCCGTGTCGCTTTTGACACAAGACTGAACTCTTGGAGACAACAGCTTCTCAAGGCCGAGAATAAGCTGCCTCTGCTCAGTAAATCGATAATCTTTAAGTCCATTTTATATAATAAAGGTCATTTCCACTAAAAACGCACTTGGAAGCCTCCAAGGAGGTGCTCAAAGATATTTCTCGTGAAACCTGCGTTTGGAGATATTTTAAATTACAATTATCAAAATAAAAAACTTATACACCAACTGCCAGTATTCTTGTGAGAAACCAAATTTTAGTAAATCGACTGAAAAATAAATTTTCTTTTATTTCTATGCAGAAACAGTCTTAATATGCGAATAATATTCGTAAGACTAAAAAGGCTTGTTCAATTTATAAGAAACAAATTATGAAAATTGTAAATTTTAAAATATCTTCTTAACATATATTTTTAGTTCTGCATACAAAAAATTCGCAATAAACTTAAACTCTTGAAATTCACAATTTGCAATTTCTACATTTTATTATATGTGTATGAATATTAAAATTTAAGAGGATGAGGCAAGCCAACTGCACCTGAAAGTATTTCGTTTAAAATTTTTAAGCTTGCACAATTTAGAAATAGTTCTCCAGGAAATATTAACAAATCTTTCAGCCCAAAACTTTTGCCTATAAAATTGTTTATTTTAAGCGCAAGTAAAACTTTTTTGTTATTGTTCAACAATAGTTCGCAGGACCTTTACTTGGGTGTGTGTGGGTGTATCATCTGAGTGGGTGGGTGTATATGTGTACATATGTATATGTAAATCGGTCGTTGCGCTTTTTAACATATATACTGGCACTCCAAGCAACACACACACCCACACCCTTCCCGCCTGTTACAGAAAGTGCTGAGTGTTTTGTTATTGAAACATATGAGTATTTTTACATTTGCTTACATTGTGCCCCCTTGCCCCCCCGCACTCTATAACATTGAGGTGGTGTACCCCGTGTCGAAACAGAGCTTTGAGTGTGTGTGAGTGTGCGTGTGTGTTGTGTGTGTGTTGTGTGTGTGTTGTGTGTGTGTTGTGTGTGGGTACAGCTAGTAATAAACGCTGAACTTAAAGTGAATTTGGCTGCAAGCCGAAAATGCAACTACCCTAGTAAAAATCATTTTGTTTAAAAAAAAGTAAAAAGATAATGGAATTAAATCGATTATTATTATTATTATTATTAATAGTAGTATATATTATTTATTCGACTCAAATCTATACAAAAGTAATTCTTTTGTATCACAAAATTAATATTCTCTTCGATATATTGTCATAGATTTATTTTGCTTGTCTTTCTTCACTTATTCAAAATGCATTATTCAAATATATTTTCTACCTTAGAATATTATTATAATTTTGTATTATTTTCGAAAATTCTTGCAGTTTCTCTTAGTTCCTTAAAATCATATCTTATTGTTTTAGTTTTATATAGCTCAACAATATATTTTATTCTCGCTGAAGAAATTTATCAGTGAGATTTATCTGAGATGATTTAATTTAATGATATAATGCTTTTGCTATTCCATACGCTGCTAGTCACATTTTTATGATAACTAACTTCTTAGTTAGGGTTTTACTTCAACTTTGAGTGGCAAACCAACGAGAATTGTTCGCCAAACAATAACAATAACAACAAAGAAAAAACGCAACACAAAACATTGCCAAGATGTGTGCACAACTTTTGCTGGCCGTACAACAACTCGAAGAGAAAAGAAAGAGAAACTTAATGGGGGGTGGGGGGATGGATGGAGCTGGAGCTGGTGCTGGAGTGAGGACCTAATGTATGCGCTAAAAGCCTCAGCAGCTGCCAGCACACCAATTGTTAGGCGGTGTATTAAAAGTTTCGAGGCTTAAAGTTTATCGCAAAAAGTCGTCGGCGTCGGCGTCGGCGTCGCGACTGCTGCTGCTGCTGCTGCGGGGCCCCAAAAACTTTATAGTATGCCTCGTTCAGTGGCATATAAAATGTATTTACCTCTTTCGCGCAGCCCAAAAGTATGCAACAGCAGATACACCAACTCACACACACACACACACAACACACAACACGCACACACACACACAGCTTAACACACAATTGCGCTTTTGCATATTCGTAAACAGAAACAACAACAACAACAACTACAAGCGAGCAAACCGAGTTGGCCAAAAAACCAAACCAAACCAAACCAAACCAAACCCAAACTGTAGCAGCCTGTTCTGAGCCAACGGCTGGTAATCCACCAGCCAAACCAGGTCAAGAGCTGTTAACTTGAAAATTACACAATTTTTGCATTTTTGCAATGTGTTTTGCTCGTTTTGTGTTAAGCTGTTTTACGCCCAACTCCATCTCCTCCCCCGTCCCACCTCCCTTACAAAAGCGCACGATAAAATTGAATATTTAAAGCCAAATCATTGCCAACAAAGCAATTGGCATGCAAATAAACAATGATCTGCTATTTAAGGCATCGCAAAAATTGCGACCGAATCACCTATATAGTTAACCGATCCATCTGGCTCCGTTATATATAATTTCTTATAGAGTAGTATTTATGGTAACTTTATATTAATAAATAGAAAGACAGCAATACTAATTTGTTTTATATGTTTAATGTCGATTAATGTCAGTGACCACAAAAAAAAAAAACAGTTAGTAAAATGAAATTGTATGTATAAAATAAAAAAATTATATTTCACACGGAAATATGAAATTCCCACTGAACGCAACAACAAAACCTGCTACACAAAGTCAACATGCAACATGCTGCAAAAGCGGTTCTTTTTACTCTTTTGCATGAGCAGCTGCTACACAAATTGCACAGTTTAAAAAAAAAAACCCATTCACTTTTCTTAAATGGAAAATTTTTTTTATTTGTTTACAGCAATTAAACACGCAATTGTCAACGACTTCTCAAGCACCCTCTTAACTTAGTTGTTTAATTAGAAATACTATTACCAAAATCCAAGGACATTATTTTTCTAATCATGTGTATCTTTTATGAAAGAAAGATATGCGACATTTTATGTAAATTTCTGCCTTCGAGCTCTGTAGATTAAGCAGTAGTAATTAAACACAATAATTTACTCTTGATTTCTAATTGTTTTTAATTAAACAATTTATTTCAGTGCTAAACTAAATTGGCTTATTGTAGGCGTAGTTAACATATATTTACTTTGTGAGCAATGTAACCATTAAGTTTAGTGCATGTGATTATATGTTCATTTTAATATCGATAAATCTTAACTTCTCTTTCTGTCCATTTTAGGCACATGAAATGTGTTATTATCTGTGCTAATTATATTTGGGGCATTTTCATTAGCTAATCAAATAGGCCCTTTCCACAAATTAAATCCACAAATTAATTAACTAGAAAAAATTCTTCAAGATACTTTATCTTTCGATTTTATATAATTCCTATACAGAATCTCTAACTCTTTGTCTTTTTTATTTCAATTAAATTGATTTAATATTATTTTGCATTGCCCAGTTGAAACTAGTCGTTCATTTAAAAGTTCTCTAAATGTTTTATATTGGCAATTATTAGCTATATCTAATTAGAGGTCGTATGTATTATAATGTTGGTTTATAATAATTAATTATTAATTATTAATTATTAATTATTAATTATTAATTATTAATTATTAATTATTAATTATTAATTATTAATTATTAATTATTAATTATTAATTATTAATTATTAATTATTAATTATTAATTATTAATTATTAATTATTAATTATTAATTATTAATTATTAATTATTAATTATTAATTATTAATTATTAATTATTAATTATTAATTATTAATTATTAATTATTAATTATTAATTATTAATTATTAATTATTAATTATTAATTATTAATTATTAATTATTAATTATTAATTATTAATTATTAATTATTAATTATTAATTATTAATTATTAATTATTAATTATTAATTATTAATTATTAATTATTAATTATTAATTATTAATTATTAATTATTAATTATTAATTATTAATTATTAATTATTAATTATTAATTATTAATTATTAATTATTAATTATTAATTATTAATTATTAATTATTAATTATTAATTATTAATTATTAATTATTAATTATTAATTATTAATTATTAATTATTAATTATTAATTATTAATTATTAATAACTAATAATGCAATGCAAAATAATATTAAATCAATTTAATTGAAATAAAAAAGACAAAGAGTTAGAGATTCTGTATAGGAATTATATAAAATCGAAAGATAAAGATCTTGAAATATTTTTTCTAGTTAATTAATTTGTGGATTTAATTTGTGGAAAGGGCCTATTTGGTTAGCTAATGAAAATGCCCCAAATATAATTAGCACAGATAATAACACATTTCATGTGCCTAAAATGGACAGAAAGAGAAGTTAAGATTTATCGATATTAAAATGAACATATAATCACATCCACTAAAGTTAATGATTACATTGCTCACAAAGTAAATATATGTTTACTGCGCCTACAATAAGCCAATTTAGTTTAGCACTGAAATAAATTGTTTAATTAAAAACAATTAGAAATAAAGAGTAAATTAATGTGTTTAATTACAACTGCTTAAACTACAAATTAATTAATAATTAATAATTAATAATTAATAATTAATAATTAATAATTAATAATTAATAATTAATAATTAATAATTAATAATTAATAATTAATAATTAATAATTAATAATTAATAATTAATAATTAATAATTAATAATTAATAATTAATAATTAATAATTAATAATTAATAATTAATAATTAATAATTAATAATTAATAATTAATAATTAATAATTAATAATTAATAATTAATAATTAATAATTAATAATTAATAATTAATAATTAATAATTAATAATTAATAATTAATAATTAATAATTAATAATTAATAATTAATAATTAATAATTAATAATTAATAATTAATAATTAATAATTAATAATTAATAATTAATAATTAATAATTAATAATTAATAATTAATAATTAATAATTAATAATTAATAATTAATAATTAATAATTAATAATTAATAATTAATAATTAATAATTAATAATTAATAATTAATAATTAATAATTAATAATTAATAATTAATAATTAATAATTAATAATTAATAATTAATAATTAATAATTAATAATTAATAATTAATAATTAATAATTAATAATTAATAATTAA